>CP139502.1:301592943-301667943 GCA_021014915.2 Artemisia tridentata subsp. tridentata | reverse complement strand
CACTTTGGGGCTTCCAACTTCAATGCTTTATCCAAGAGAGGAGTCTTCTACTTACCAATCCGAGACTAACTTCTATGCACTTCGACCTACACCTTCTCCTTAACGCGGCTAGACTCACTGGTACCTATGACAACTTAATAAACTATAACCGTAAGCAATACGCTTAGTAAGTATGTGGAATAAGCGTGCACTAATAATATGACTAGTGAATAACACATAATCATAACATAATCAAGGAGCAAACTATAACATACCTTAAATTAGCATACAAACTATGCTAATTAAAACATTTACACAAGCTATGGATCCAAGCTAACTATAACATGCTCCAATCATTCACTATAACACATATTCATTCAATAAACATCTGTTAGACTCGCTTTTTTATAAAGATATCGTCACTTAAGTGAATTGGACTAGATTTGTAGTAAGTAGTACACGCAGGGACTACTTATGTTTAAATGGCAAACATGTGATGTAAAAGGCCTATAAATACCCCTCATGACTCTCCATGAGGGGTGTGGGAAAGCTTTGTATTGTTTCATTCTTTTAATCTAATAGACAACAAGTTCTTCTCCACCTTTCTCTCTCTACTTTCTCTCTCTAGAAATATGGCATATTTTGATCAACCCCGACCTCCTGAAAGTGTTTCTTGTTCATTACAATTGGCATCAGAGCTAACCAGGAGCGAATCATGGGGTTTTGTGGCGAAAAAACGTGATTTGTGGTGTGTTTTGGATTCTCGTTACTGTTCATCACAAAAGTTTCGAGTTTCTGTCAGATCTTTCGAGTTTGAAAGTTTCTGGCCAGAAACTTTCGAGTTTCTCTACATTATGTCGAGTTTGTTACAGAATCTGTCGAGTTTCTCAAGTTCTTTCGACTTTCTGAAAGTTCTATCGAGTTTCTGATCAAGATATCGAGTTTCTGAAGAAAGTTTATCGAGTTTGTGCAAGCATTATCGAGTTTCTGACTGAGGGTTACTGAGTTTCTGTGAAAATTCTACCGAGTTTCTCAAGTGCTACCGAGTTTCCCAAGTTTTACCGAGTTTCTGAATATCCTATCGAGTTTGTTGAGTTTCTTGAACTTTCGAGTTTCTAGGGTTTCCGAGTTTGGAATAGTCTTCCGAGTTTCTTGAGTTTCCGAGTTTGTTCAAGAATTACCGAGATTGTAGAAGAGTTTTCGAGTTTGGAACATTTTACAAAAGCTTCCGAGTTTGTACAAGAACCTACCGAGTTTCTCATGTTATCCAGTTACCGAGTTTCTTAAAAAAAAAAAAATCTTTGTCGGGAAAATTTGAGTAAAATTTAATTTTGAGGAGTGACACAATGGTCATTTTTTACGCTAAATTCAAATTATGGTGTAACGATGAAAATTTTGGCCTAAAATTTAAATTTTTAGGTCAAAATTCGAATTTTTTCGGTGAAATTTGGCGTAAAATTTTCTAAAACTCAAAATTTTCTAGTATCCTTAGAATTGCATTTTAAGGCATATTTCAAACTCACCACACCAAAATCACAAATGAAATTATCGGTCTACACCTTCAAAACTACCACGTATAGCTTAAAAGATCCTGATCAAGATTCACAATCAAATGACAATGGCTAAATTTTGAAGTTATCAACTGTGACTACAAGGATGATTCATTATTACTTATTTGAAGCTGAAGTGAAATATCACGGGTACGTGTACTTGGTATCTTGAAGATATCGGGGTTGCTTGGATGCATGATTCTTCGAGATCCTTGTTCAAGCTGAGGTTGCTCACAGAGCATAGAATGATTAAGACTTGATTTGTCTAGTTATACCTGATGTAAGGAGTTACGTTGTTGTGCTTACAGAGTATAACTATCACTTTAAAGGAGTTACGTTGTAGTGCTCAAGTGTCACAAAAACTGTGGATAATTCAAGATGAGTTCATATATAGTTAAAGAAGGTTGGATGGGTATATGAAATGACCTATGCTTTAAGGAGTTACGTTGTAGTGCTCAGTATAGGTTCTTAGTCAGACAATAGTGCAAGTTTAAGTCACAAGTTTGGGTTATTTTACTTCAGTCTCAAGTTCGTTATAGTGGGTTTCTCTATTAGTAGTCACTACAAAAAGCCGTTGTTTTTTATACAGGGGGTTAATAAAGAGATGAGATTGTAGAAAAAGAGAGTCATATTTTTACGACATATTCTCACGAAATTATGCTTCGACGGGCTGTTATGGCTTTAATATTGCATCAAGTAAAAGGTAATCTATGGCATGTGCACAAGTTTATGATGTTTTTGATGACTCGCAACCATCAGGAGGGAGAAGTGCACGAAGGAAAAAGTAGTGTTTCGTCTTCAGCAACTTGGTTGAGGGTACTTCGAGGCTTATTACCAACTTGGATGCAAATATTATGTGAGATATGTTGTTATGATGCTCCCGAACGACAACCATTGTGCTTCCTTTAGTATCTACAGTCTCCGCTGCGTGTTTGAAGACTAAAGAGAGTTGTCGATTCAGGAGGGAGCAAAGAAAAGAAAAAAATGGCTCTCTAGTTAGGAGGGAGTAATAACCTAACTAGAACATTACAGTTGAAGTTCAGAGCTACAAGATTTAGTGTCGTAAGTGCCTAAGATCGTACGCCGAGATCGTCGGAAGAGAGAACTTCAAGTCTGCCTCAGAATCTAGACTACAGAGACTCTGCGCTTCGACAAAAGTTTATTATTATTGTAATTTACTTTATGTATAGGTCTCATTGTAACCATTCACTTGTGACGACATCTTGGAGGGAGATTGTTAGACTCGCTTTTTTATAAAGATATCGTCACTTAAGTGAATTGGACTAGATTTGTAGTAAGTAGTACACGCAGTGACTACTTATGTTTAAATGGCAAACATGTGATGTAAAAGGCCTATAAATACCCCTCATGACTCTCCATGAGGGGTGTGGGAAAGCTTTGTATTGTTTCATTCTTTTAATCTAATAGACAACAAGTTCTTCTCTACCTTTCTCTCTCTACTTTCTTTCTCTAGAAATATGGCATATTTTGATCAACCCTGACCTCCTGAACACGATTCTTGTTCATTACAACATCAAATTTCATAATTAATACAATTTATCCACAATACTTACCTTAGTTCACCAATCAAAGTCATACTTGAAATCCTTATAAGCCCTCCACTTGGTCTTTTTTAGTGGGTTTTCACCCTAATTAGTACCTAATTAGCCATTAAGTAATAAATTACTAATCTTTAACCTTATATCAATTTCATTCTCAGAAGCTCTAACTTCAATTAAGAATTAATACTTACTTGTGATGGAATTATTAACAAAACCATTTAAGGCTTGAGTTAACACTTGGTTTTGATCAATTTCTAGCAAAATAGCCTAGATCTCTTCTTTCCTCCTTTTTTTTTCTCTCCTGGAATCGATCTCACAGGTTCCTTCTCTAAAATTATAGAACTTATTTCACTAATATGGATAATTGTTAGGTCACAAGTTTATCACACAAGATTACTAGATCTAGAGAGAGAAAGTTAGAGAGAGAGAGAGAGAGAATGGAAGGTTATGCTTAAGAATAATGAAAATGAGATTAACATTAACCAACACCCTCTCCCTTTAAGGAGGGGGTATTTATAGTAAGAGTACATATGTTGGTTATGCTTAAGAATAATGAAAATGAGATTAACATTAACCAACACCCTCTCCCTTTAAGGGAGGGGGTATTTATAGTAAGAGTACATATGTTGGGCGTTGCCCTAATAACAATATAAATAAAATGACACAGCCCATGGGCCTTCTACATAGGCCGAACCTTAATAACTAACATAAAGGCCTAAGCAACCTATTACAAAGTATGACCGATACTTGATAATCTATAATGTGTTCCCAACAATCTCCCCCTAAGTATTGGTCATCACGGTTGCTTGACGTCATCTTTGCTTCATTGGCTTCGACGTCTTTTGTATCTTTGTTCTTTTATTCTTGTGTTATGTGATATGGTAATGTCTTGATCTGGCTTCCACCAATGTTCTTTAATCACGATGTCTTTATGTCTTTTCCACCATGCTCATACTTCTTTTGACTTTTGATCTACATACTTCAAGTAGTTCTTACTTCATTATCTTCACTCTTAGACTTTAGAATGGTTGTTTTGCCTTGATCTTTGACTTTCTTTGATTTTCTTTGACTTCTTTGAACTTTTGTTATCCCTTAGTCTTTGTGAGAACTTTTCTTCGAGATATGAGCATGATGGAAGTGGTGGTGGTGGAACTCCTGGTCTCCATGATTACCTAGAATTTAAACAGTTAGCAACAAATCATCCGGCACTTATAGGTTCAGACTTCGAGATCGTCAACAGCATAGTGTGAAGACTTTCTCTAATCCTAGCCAAGGCCGTTCCTGAACCGGATGCCCCCGAGAGAGCTAACACAGATACACCAAAATGTATCAACAATTCAGGTGAGCCGCTGAAGTATACCGAAGTATCACGTCACGACTGTAGACCATTTGGAGCCACCTTGAACACTAAGCGTAATCCACAAGGGATTACCGAAGTGACCTGCTGTCAGGGCTGTTTGATGTTGACCCTGGCAGGAATTTCTATTCAATCACTGAGAATCACTATTGTGAGTTCTCTCATGAATGTTCTCGGCAGATTACTAAGATCTGCGTAGGACTCTTATAATTTACAACTGGTGTTCTTATTGTTGAACAACCAGTGTAGAAATGTTAAGTGTTCCTATGAGATCTTTTGATGTATCTCGCGGCTCTAGAATCGATTAAGTGCTTATTAGTTTTTAGTCATCGGAGGCATGTAGCAGATTGCCTCCTTTTCAATATCAACTCATCTTGGAATGAGAGGTCGATAGATAATGAAGGGTTCTCTGTGAGAAATGAAACAAGTGTATTTTGAGAGACACCTGAGTGGCTAGAAGGTTTAGTGCAGTGCGTCACTGGGTCCATGACGGCTTAATCTTCAATACCGGTGTTACCTTAGTAACGACCAGTAGAATATGAGTTGAACCCGGTTTCTGCCCTAAGGTTGAACATATGGAGGGCTATTTCTTTTCACCATTTTCTTTACTTTTTCTTTTTAATTCTTTAACCCCTTCTTTCTCCTTTCATTTCTTTACTCCTTTTTTCATCATACCTAGGACTTTCTAGTTCTAAACTATTGGTGTTGTCCTTGGGTAGACCCCTCCGGCTCTGGCGGATCATAGGATGGTTTCCTAACCTTAGTCACCTTATGTCTCCATGACTATCCTATGTTTGCCATAAAACCAATCATTTGAAAATCTCTCAAAGTGTTTATGAGTGTAAAACTTATATTGTTTACACTTTGAGAGTTTTGCATTTTTCAGAAATACTCCCCCTTAACATGTGCTCATAAGTGTTTAAAATAAATCTGCACATGTCGGGTGGAGTTGGCACTTTTAGAATTGATTGATTTTCAGTGAATATAACCATAGCGAGACACGTTTACATCACTAGATAAACTAGCTTGAAATTATTACCCGTCTAGGTCATATTCAAAGAAGAATCTCTTGAAATCGGTACATTCTACTCAGACAAGTCCTTTGCGAGACACGTTTACATCACTGGATAAACCAGCTTGAAATTATTACCCGTACAGGACATGTCTTTTCGATTACTGACATTTGATATTCGTCAATTCAAGGGTACAATCTGAGTCGAGCTCATGCGAGATTTCAACTTTTCAATTACCACATTTTAATCACATATTTATCCTCCCCTTAAAAAAAAATACCATATTCATGTTGTTTTTGATCAACTTTTGATTAAAATATGCTTTTTGAGGTTTACGGGAAGAATTTCAAGAACTTTTGTTGTTTTGAACAAAGATTTTTTTTGTTTCAAGTACTCCCCCTTGACACGGGAATACTTGTTCTTTTGAGTAGAATTTTGAAAACCTTAGAAAATTCTGGTTAATTCTACTCAAAAGTAAGAAGCTTTCACTCCTTATATTAGGATTGAGGCACTGAAGCGTACCTCAGGGTCTTTTCTTTACAAGGACGGGTTGTGCACTGTTATGTGTGCAAAAGCCATAGTCATTTTTAAACAATTAGATGAATGATAAAAAAAAATTGACAATGATACCATTGATTTTAATCTGGATGGCGGTCAATTCGAGCCAAGAATTTGACCGCCGCTTCACATCGCTTCTCTTCCAAGTCATGTGCCTCAGCCAACCCTGCTTCCTTCCTTGTGTATGATTCTCCAGAATGTGATCAAGTTCAGCCTTTACTTGTACCAAAGTTTCATCGCTAAACTTATGAATGTCGTTTATATTCAAGTAGGGATAATCAACTTCGTTGAATGTGTATTCCTTGTCGTCTTGCCTTCTCACTGTAATCTTGGTCAGAAAATTATACCCATACTTCGACTCCGTCTCAGCACTTGTAATGGAAAGAGTCCTGCTTTTTTTGTAAACCTTGTATTTCGAGGTAAAAGTAAGTTTCCATTTGTAGAACCATTTCCTCATGTCAGGCCAATGGAAGATTCCCAGAACAGCTTCATCATTATACTCTACAATCGAGTTGTTGAATAAGTCACCGATCTGTTCTTCAAATCCTTCTAACACATATGTGGCTGCCTTGAACTTTGTGAGGGAAGTAGCATAACGTTTTTCTGGATTGGTATTCCCATAAATCAGATACTCTAAGTCATTGTTGAAGAAGTAAGCTTTGGGTATCTTGGGATTGTGGGCATGACCGATGAGGGGTAAGGGTTGTGAGTAGTCACGAAGTTGGAAGTTTTCTGTTTGATGAGAAGATCTTGTATCATCCCAGTTAACATTCTCACATAAATCCCGTGCCACTTATTCCAGATTATACTCGAATTCCAGTTGTGAGGTTGTTGCAGTCTTGAATTCGGAGAAGCCTGCTTTGCGGATTTTCACTATATCGGAAAATTGTAGCTTCTGAACCTTCATTACTTTCTCCAGTCTCTTAGTGAAATCCACAACTGAGCCTTCTGCAGGTGCTTCATCTTCTGGAATGTCTGGATAAGCATCCACCATCTCTTCAAACCACTCGAACTTTGCAGCATCAGGGTTGACCCATTCAGGAGCGGGTTTGAGAGGTGCATCAGCAGGTGGTGCAGGAACAGTTGCAGCTTTGGGAGGAGCAGCATCAGTTTCAGCTTGGTCAATAGTTAAATCATCATGATGTTCAGCTTCATCAAATGTTCCCGTCTCTTGAGGTACAAATTCCTCTTCGCCTGTTTGCTGAATGTTAGAAGAAGGCAGTGTACCAGTAGGTCTAGTAGTTCTTGTACGTTTCTCGCTTCTCTTTGCTTGGTCGTCCTTGTCATGATCATCACGACGACGTTTTCTAGGCTTGGCCTTCTTGCACGACTCACCTTTCTTTTCAGCTTTCCTAATTGATTCGATTAATGCCATGCAAAGATCTTCCTCTTCCGGGTCATCGATGATAGCTTCGAGCAATTTACCTTTAAGATCAGTAGTTGAAGGCTTTGATGGCTATGTTTGGATTATGAGCGGTGTTGACTGGATATGATGTGCTACAATACCATCAAGCTTCCTTTTGACATATTCCTTTAGGAGATTTGGAAGCGTCTCATGAAGATGTCTGCTGATTTCTTGTGGTAAATTATTGTTGAGATAGTGCTCCGTTGCGAGCTCAATATCATAAGATTTAAACTCATTGATGTCACTTTGTTGTGCCGTCACTTGATTTTGTAATGCACTGAGCTGTTCTTTGAGGGCTTTTAGTTCACGGTTTTCTGGTTGTTGAGGTGTGGGTAATGGTGATGGAGGCTTGGTTTTGGATGTTTGATCTACAGATGATGGAATAGCCGGTGGAGTAGGTATACGATCGTCGTTTTGATTATCATCATCTTGATCGTCTTCATCCTCATCACTTTCATTGTCTTTATCATCATCACTTTCATCTTCTTCATCTTTATCATCTTCTTCATCATCTTTATCTTCTTCATTCTTGTTTTCATCTTCATCAGATTCAGATTCTGAGGGTGATGGTGTGTGTATGAGTTGATCTGACTCTTCTGATTCACCCTCAGATTCATTTGGTGAGGCACTAGGAGATTTAGACTTTGTAGCTTCTGAGTCATCTTTGGATTGAGACAAGACGTCTTCTTCCCTAACCTGTGAAGCTGATCCTTCACCTCTCTTCCTTCTCTCGAGTCTTTCCAGATCAGCCAGGTATTTAGCCTTGTTTTCCTTCATAGCCCTCTCGAGTTGTGCAATCTCCTCTTCTCTGGTGTTGGGTGGTTGAAGGGGTTCACCAGGTTTGTCTTGCATTTTAATTGATTTTCCCTTGCCTTTACCCAATCCTTCATCATGCTTTGCCATTTCCTTTTTGATTTGCATAATCTTTTTCTTTCTTTCTTCCCTTAGACTTAGTTCCTCTTCTTCTTCTTCCTCAGTAGATTCGTCTTTGAGCATTAGTTTCTTCTTTTTAGCTTGGGTGACTTTCTTTGTCCTTGTAGAAGCTGTTATGATTGTTCTTCCTCTTCCTCTACCTCTGGTTGCAGTTTTACCCTTCACTGTAATCCCAACTGTACCTGCCTTTTCTGCTTCACCATACATAAGCTTCAGTAGCCTTCACCGCTTCTGATAACAGCTTGGGTGGAATTCTTAGACCTTGTTTAGTGGTGTTGGTCGTATGAATTCTTACCCTGGAAAGTATATGGTCCATCTGTATAGTGTGAGCTTTCTCATTCGGACGTTTGTCAATCTCTGGATGTTTTTCCATGAAGTGAGCAATCAGAAGTTTGGTGAAGCGTGGGAAGGGTATCTTGTATCCCTTCTTTTGGCCAAACTGGCGGGCTTGATAGATCATGTCCGTCCAGATGTATTGGGCATAATCCATATGGTAGAGGTTGATGACACCCCAAAAGAACATTAGATGTTCGAGTCTGGGGTGCTCGAGACCCGTTTCCTTCCCGGTAATGCAGTGGTTCAGGATGGTGTAGATGGTTAACCAGGGTTGAGGAATGTGCTTTCTATCCACCTTTGAATGTGAAGTGAGTTCTTCACCCGAATCATCATAGCCAATGTGTTGTAGTGTCTTCACTATAAGTTCAAAAGTAGGATCTTTAAGGAATCTGGTTTGTTTGCCAGAAACTATTGGAGGAAGGTCAAGTACAGCACGAAGAGTATGAACATCAAACTGGATCCTCTTGTCATCAAGGGTGACTGCCATTGACTTATTGTCTCGGCTGATGAACAGTGTGTGCCAGAACTGGTTGAGGTATATTTCTGGTACAGTGGCAGACTTGGTCAGAACATGCCTACAGAAATGTTTCTTCAGGATCTCGACCATTATCTGGCAAGAAGGATGGCATGGTAACTTCTCCAAGTCAACTATGGAGTTGGAATCACTAATCTTCCTTTCATCACCTTCTGGGATCAAATCATTCCTAGCAATGGATGTTTGAGACATAATGAACCTGTGTAACATAAACACCAACAAAAACACACAATGGAAGTTGTCTATATATGTTAGTGCAAGTCCCTTATTACATGATCTATGCCTAATTGATATGTTCTACCATATAGTGAGATATGCAAGATGATCATGAATAACACAAGCACATTAAGCAGCCAAACAACCATACAGGAGCACATTTACTTTTTCAACTTAATCACACTTTAGTATTTTAGAAAATTTTCTTAAGTCTGAAAAATCATGCTAACTCGAAGAAATACATGTTACTCGAAGGATTCATATGAAATCATCCTTACTCGAAGAGTTTAGATGAATTTTGAAAATAACAGCCTTAACTTGGAGATAATCATATTTCCTTACTCGGAAGATCAGATACCCTCCTAACTCGGAGAACCATGACATCAATCATACTTGAAGAAATTTCAACTAACTCGAAGAATCTGACAAAACACTTTCTTACTCGAAGAATGAAGACATACTCGAAGAATTTAATAAAAGTTCTTAGTTGAAGGATATTTCCTTACTCGAAGAGTAAAAGGGAATAACCTTACTCGAAGAAATTTTATTAAACTTTTCCAAGTTGAAGAAAAATATTGCTTACTCGAATTTTTTTACAAAATGATTCTAAGTAGAAGGGTTTTAGCCTGTTACTCGAAAGATTCCATAAAAATTTCCTAAGTAATCAACATTACTCTCCTTGCTCGGAGATCTTCATCCTTTGTCGAAGGCATGCTTACTTACTCGAAGAACTTCATAATATCTTAGATTCTATGTTAGACAGTTACAGGCATCAAGTAAGCAACAAATATCTTCCTAATCATGCTCTGATTAAGTTAATACACCCAGAAATCCATACAAAACAACACATTGTCCACCACAGATCATTAAACCTTATGCAAAACTTCGACTAAGACTTTGTGTTTGATTCAGGTTGTAGGACTTCTAGCGCATAATCTATGGACATATACAAGCACTATTCACTACACAAAACACTTAAATACTTCACCATTTAGTACCGGCCAAAAATTCGAGCTTATGAACCCTAATAATCTCAAATATCATTCACTGATGTTATGCAATACAATTAAGCAGTATTAAAACACTCCTAGACATGTTGTTATGCTATAGAACTAAATTAATTAGATCAAAAGCCAACAAACAAGAAATGCCCAATTCGAGCTCATAAACCCTAATTCAAAAATCACACAATTTAGCCACAGAGGTGTTATGAAAATTCAGGCGAGTGATTATTATGCATCAATGAATGTATATAACACTTACAATCGTGGTTTTGAAGAAAATCAAAATTCTTGAATTTGAAAGCAAATTTTGGCAGTATAATGCTATAACGTTATGAATACTGTGTGTTTTAAAAACTGAGTTTGTGCTTATATAGGCCTAACTTTGGTCTTTTGACACTTTAAGTCCCTTAACCCGTTTATCTGTTCACACAAAGTCCGCATTTGGTAAAGTTTTTGACAGTTTGACAAATCAAGCCCTTGAGGTTTGTAATTGTTTCAACCTTGATCCAGTTTGTTGTAAACTTAAGTTATTTTCATTTCTCCCCCCTTGAACTAACACATACTTTTGAAATTTTGACAATTTTTTTTTTAGTTCAAGAGATCATGGAAACGTTTTGTGATGAAGATTTTGATAAAAATGTGCAAAAGTTAGAAAAAATTCTCCCCCTCAAAATATGTTCGTGATTAAAATTGATTAAATTTGAAATTACAAGAACATATTTTGATTCGTTTTAAATTTTGCACACTTAAAAAAATGAAAATTTGTTAGGTTTTTTTTTTTTTTTTTTTTTTTTTTTTTTTTTTTTTTTTTTTTAATGAATAATGAGAAAATCTTTTTGTGTTTTTGATAAAATATTTACAAATATAGTTTTGATGTTTGACTCTCTTAATTTTGTTTAAGAAAATTATTTAAATCCTCTGGAGTCAAACATCGCATACCAATTTGGTGAACTAATTCCACAAATCTTGCATGAGGCAAGGCTTTGGTGAATAAATCCGCCAATTGGTATTCTGTACCCACAAAATAAAGTTCAATAGTACCCTGTTCCACATGCTCCTTGATGAAATGGTATCGAAGTGCAATGTGTTTGGACTTCGAATGCTGAACGGTGTTGCATGAAATGGCAATGGCACTCTTGGAGTCGCAGTACATCGGAATCTTGTTGAAGACGTAACCGTAGTCCATCAGTTGTGATCTCATCCAGATGACTTGAGCACAACATGCTGACATGGCTACGTATTCAAATTCTGTTGACGATAATGAGGTAAATGAGGTACAATCTTGCTTCTTTAACTGCCAAGACACAAGTTTATCTCCAAGGAACTGCACTCCTCCAAACGTACTTTTACATGTATCTAAGCATCATGCATGATCAGCATCTGAAAAAGCAATTAGTTCAAAGCTAGAATCCTTCGGATACCAGATTCCCAAATGAATGGTTCCCTTTATGTATCGAAGGATTCTTTTAACCTTAGAGAGGTGTCTTTCAGTAGGTCGAGACTGATAGCGGGAGCAAAGATATGTCGCAAATACAATATCTGGTCTGCTGGCTGTTAGATACATGAGTGACCCGATCATACTTCGGTATTTAGTAGGATCAATTGGTGTCCCATGTAAATCAGCATCCAGCTTTGGAGATGATGCAGACATAGGAGTATTATATGTGTCACAACTTGTCATTCCATGTTTCTTTAAAATTTCTAGAGCACATTTGGACTGGTTTAGAAAAATTCCACGGGGGGATTGATGAACTTGCAATCCTAAGAAGAACGTAAGTTCACCCATCATAGACATCTCAAAGTTTTGTTTCATTAGTTTAGCAAAAGCATTTGAGTACTTTTTATGTGTTGAACCAAAAATGATATCATCAACATAAATTTTAACAATTAAGATGTCCTCCCCGTGTTTTTGTATAAACAGTGTAGGATCAACAGATCCTTTGGTGAAATGATTAGCAATTAGGAATGCTGACAGTTTATCGTACCATGCCCTCGAGGCTTGTTTAAGGCCATAGAGGGCTTTTTTGAGACTGTACACATGGTTTGGATGTTCTGGATCGATGAAGCCCTCTGGTTGTGCGACGTACACCTCTTCACCGAGTTGCCCATTCTGGAATGCATTCTTCACATTCATTTGATATACGGTGATATTCTTGTGGGCAACATACGCCAGAAACATGCGAACGGCTTCAAGTCTAGCCACTAGTGTAAAGGATTCTTCAAAGTCGATACCTTCTTCTTGACTAAAACCTTTAGCAACCAGACGAGATTTGTTACGAATAATTGTGCCATCAGCATCCAATTTGTTCTTCCAGATCCATTTAAGCCCGACAACGTAACTCCATTAGGTCTTTCTACCAGTTCCCAAACTTCAAGACGTTTGAATTGATCAAGTTCTTCTTGCATTGACTCAATCCAATTATCGTAAGTTAGGGCTTCTTTAATATTCTTAGGTTCTGCTTGACAGACGGTAAGTGCATAAATGCAAGTTTCACCATCTGTGTGAAGTCTTTTCCGTGTCATGACTGGATTGTCTGGATTACCAATCACGTTCACTAAAGGATGATCCTTAGTCCACTTGTGGGTAGAAGGGTAATGTTGAAAATTGTTGTGCATAATTTGACGGATCCAAGTTGCTCGTTGACGACTCTACAATATCTGGAACGGTTGGAGCCGGAGCAAATGGATTGAAGAATGCATTTCTGTCATAATTTGCGGGTGTGGGTACTTCTTGAGGTAAGAGGGGATCTTCAGCTGCAGTCTCAGTATTAGAAGCTGTTTGTTCTACTGTTGATGATGTTTCTGTTGGAGGTGCATCTGCAGCAACTGTTGTTGTTGTAGTTACCGGTGTATCAGGTACTGGAATTTGGACAGGTTGTGCAGCGGAACTGGTGGATACATCTTGTGCACGACTAACGAGAGAATCATCGAACAATGGAGCAAACAAGTCTTCCAAATCCTTACGGTTGAGAGAGAGTGGTGCAGCTGATTGATCAGGGAAGTTCAGACGGTTAGTAGCGGGTCCTAAGCTGTTTTGCTCAGAAGCCATGTCTGTGAGCTCATCACAGTATCCAACAAAGATTCCAATATCAGCTTTGGCTTTCAGTTTTCCAAGGTCATCACGATCATTATTTGGGTAACAGAGGGCCCCAAATACATGAAAGTAATTTATGTTCGGTTTACGTTTGTGAACAAGTTCATATGGGGTTTTGTGGTGCCTTTTGTTGATCATACAACGGTTTTGAGTGTAGTAAGCGGTTAAGACAGCTTCAGCCCAGAGGTAATCAGGTAATTGAGCGTTTATTAACATCGTCCTTGCAACTTCCACTAATGTCCTGTTGCGTCTTTCGACCACTCCATTCTGTTCGGGACTTCTGGAAATAGATGTTTGGTGTTCAATCCCCACTTTCTCAAAATGCTCATGAAGAGTGTGATTCTTAAATTCGGTTCCGTTATCTGTTCTGACTTTTCTAACTGTATTGCGGAGTTGAACCTGAATTTTGGTGAGAAAGGTGATGATTATCGAAGGAGCTTGATCTTTGGTTCGTAGAAAGTAGACCCAAGTCCATCTAGAAAAATCATCGACGATTACCAATATGTAGCGCTTCCATTGATTGTTTGAACACGCATCGGGCCACATAAATCCATATGGAGAAGCGGGAGAACATGATCAGTATTGTGCTTGGTTTTAGATGGAAAATGAGCACGAGTACTCTTCCCTTGTTCACATGCTGGACAAAGGTGATCTTTCGCATACCGAAATCTTGGAAGACCGTCGACTAATTTATGACGAGCAAGATCTGTCATTGTCTTGAAATTCAAATGGGACAAACGTTTATGCCATAGCCATGATTTTGTAGAGTGTGCTTTGGAGAGTAAACAAATGGGAGAAGAAGCGGTCATGTCAGACATAGAAATGGTGTAGAGACTCGTTCCGCGATTGCCCGTCATGAGGTCGTTGCCTTGTAGATCACGAACGAAGCAGGTTTTCTCCCTAAATGCAACTTCCAAATCACCATCACAAAATTGCCCTACTGAGAAAAGATTATGTCCAAGGCCTTCAACGTAGTATACACGGCTAATCTCGATGTTTCCGTTGACATAGTCCCTATAGCCCATTATAGCGGCAAAGTGGTCATTCCCGAATCTGACAGTTCCTATGAACTTTGCAACAAAGTTTACTAGAAGTTTGAGGTTGCCTGTCATATGTCGGGAACATCCGCTATCAAAATCCAAAGGACAATTTGAATCACCTGCATCACAAAAAGATAACGCAGATGGAGAGTTGGTAACGGTGGAACCCATTGGGTTAGTAGCACAGTTATGAAGCACTTTAGGTAACCAAGTAAAACTAGGTTTCCTCTGAAGCCAGCGTTGCCATGTCCAACTAGATTCAGCTTTCTTCTTAGTGAATGCACTAGATGATTGGATTGTTTTGGGGGCAACTATGGTTTTGTCTACGACATTCTTAGAAACTACACCTGGCGGTTTTCCTAATATTGACTTAGTGGCAGTAGTGGGCCTAGAGGAAATGTCATATGTACGTTTCTGATTACGAGACAAAAGAGACTTTGCAACACACTTTTTATGATTACCAGATAATATGCTATTTCGACAAAACACACAAGAAGCATCAACTTTTAAAACATTCAACACATTCAAAGCATTCAGAGTATTAGCATTTGTTACATCATGATTAGAAATACAAGTTTTCAAGTTTGATTCTACATCAGACACAACATGCTTTTTATTCACATTCCTAATGTGGTCTTCTACTTCTTTGTCTTTTAGTGTGCCGCTCTTACGTTGCCAGATACTAGTAGTCACATTTGTGTGGACAGATTTCCCTTTTTCAAGTAATTTAATTTTCTCTTTTAGCTCAATGATGATGTGATTCTTTTGTTGAATTTTAGAATCCAATTCTCGGTTTAAGCGAACAGTGTCATTCCTATTCTGACAAACTTCATCAATGTCCTTTTCATGTTCAAAGAGTTGACATTTTAAAACAGCATTTTCTTTTTCAAGAATTTGAATTTTGGAAGCGTGACTGTTTTGAAGAGACATTGATTCTTTTTGAGTTTGCAACTTTAATTCAAAATTCAGACTTTGAGTTTGACACCATTGCAACTTTTGATTGAGTTGAAAAATCTCTTTTGAAAGTTTGTTTTTCACATCATCATTGACTTTGCTTAATCTCTCATTTTCTCTTTTCAAATTTGCAACTTCAAGTCTCTACATTTCAATATCAATAGAATGATCATCAACAAGCATTTCATTACAAGACACATAAATGGAATTCATGATCATAGATATAACATCAGAACATAGAACATTTTCTAAGAGTCGATCTGCTTCTTTTTGCAAAGCTTTGTTTTTACATTTTTGTTTTGAGATCGTTTGTTCAGTTGCATCAAAAATATTCATCATGGATGCTACCTCTGATTGAAGTTCCTGTCCCAATGAGTAGCACAAAGACGCATGTGTTGAACGTGTGGCAAAAATTGTTTTTGAAAAACCTCTCTCTTTTCTTTTTCATATGGAGAAAGAAAAGCAGAGACTTTTATCTCTGAATTTCATTCAATTGCTTGTTCCAAAAATTTTATGTCTTCCATAAAAGTATTAAAATATCTAAGGACAAGACATTGTTTTGGCAATGGTGCAATTACACCTGAATTTGGTAAAGGACCATTGACTTGTGCTACTGTATTCACAGGAGCAACTTCAGAAGAAGATTCATTTATTTGCATTGAAAACCATGACTGTTCTGTTTTATCTTGTTGTGGTACGAAGGTGTCGCTAATATGAGGTACTCTTAAGTAATCATATGGTTTATTAAATTTGACATTGCTCATTTTAGATCGACTCTCTTCGTCCTGTTCCATTTCTTCTTCACAATTATGAACAACAACACGCACAATAGAGTCATCAAACAGATGTTCTGCACTATATAACTTCATATTTTCCTTGAGTGCTTTATGTAAAAAACATGGTTTGTCATCCCCAATAGCAAAGCCATATCCTTGGGGATTTTTTTTAGAGTAAATTTTTGAATGGTTGTTACTGACTCACCAGTTTTATACACAACTTTTTGAAACTCTTTAAGTTTACATTCCAACTCAACGATTTCCTCAAGATAGGAATCAACCCGTTTCCTTGATGCTTGTTTGTGTTCAGAAAAATTATTTTGACAAGTTGACAACTCTGTTTTTGTTTTAGAAAGTTCAGAGGGTAGGTGGTCAACTTTTTGTTTAAAAACTAACTTTTCTTGTTCCATTTGTGAAATTAAGTCATTTTTGGAAACAGTTCATTCACGTATCTGATGTTCTAACTCTTGTTCTTTCACATAAGATTGTTGGAATGCAACTTCAAAACTTTTTTCCCGTTTTTCTTTTGTTTCATAGTTTGAAAGTTGAAGTTTATAGCACTAAAGATCCTTAGTCAATAATGCAACTTTTTCTTTTAAAGTTCTATTTATCTCATTGCATTTATCAAGTTCGGATTTCTGTGAGTCTAATTGGGTTTGGGTGGTCAAGAGCAAGGTCATGAGCTCTGGATCTGGACCAAGCAAAAGATCATCTTGTTCAAGTTGATTATTATTATCATCATCATCAAGAGGATCATCAAATGTAACAACCGGGTTAATTTGATCTTCATCAAATGTAACTACTGTGTTTATTTGGTCATCGACTTGAGGAGATAAGAATGAGTCATCTTGACCAATATGCTCTTCAGCTGATGCAGATGCAGAGGGGGATACGATTTCATGTATGAGACATGTAGAGTCAGGTACCTGAGACAAGCCATCGGTATCATAAACCGGGCCTGTTTCACTCATGTGCATCTCTTGCATATTGGCCATCAACATCACGGCTGCATTGGCTTCCAGATCTTCCATATCATCGTCAGAGTAAGCATTAGCCATGAAGTTGTGCTCCTTTTCAGTAAGGGTGCCCCCAGCTTCATCTTTAAGAGCAAGAAGTAGTGCTTCCTTGTGGTACACACTACCTCTGGTCCTTGGTTTGGGGCATGCACTTGCTATGTGACCTTTCCCTCCGCAGTTGTAACATTTGACCATTGTGTTTCCAATCCCAGTATTCCCTGTATCAACAATCTCAGCCCTTCTCTGTGTATTACCAGTGTTGTTCCTACTGCTTCCTGCTGAATTAAACCTTTGACAAGATCCTGAGTTTCCCATGTAATTACCCGAACCATTTCTTCCATAAGCTCTGTTCTGAATCTCAACTCTTCCATCGTGGACAACTGCCTGATTACGAGTGTTGGATGAAGAACGAAGACGGTTGTTGGACTTGTTGGAAAACTTGCTGAAAGCTCGAGCAATTAAAGCAAATCCTTCGTTCAATGAATTGAAAGCATTGTCTTCATCACTGTTGACATTGGAGTAAAACATAAAATCTGTGTTGTCATACGGAACCAGTTGATTATCAGTATATTGCGGTGATGCTTCATATGGAACGAGTTGATTGGATGAAGTTTGTGAGGGATAAGCAGAATGATGTTGTGGTTGGACAAAAGCTTATGGAGCAAAATGAGACTGAGCTATCAAAGCTAGTGAGTTTGGAGTTGTTGACGGTGAATAACCTCCACGAGCAGCTCTATCTTTATCAACCTCTGACTGATGATGTTTCAAGTAATCATACAACAACCCATATGAGGCGTTGTGTAGATTCTTTGCTTGACGAACAAAAGTCACATACTTCTGCCAGTCAGGGCCAAGACAACTAAGGAACTTTGTGTTTACTGCAATCCTGGGTAGAACTATGTTGTGTCGGTCCAAGTCATTTATGATGTTGGTGAACCTATGGTAATAAGACTCTAAGGATTCTCCAGCTTCAATCATGAACATGGTGTATTCCAGATAGAGTTTTGATTCCATATCTTCTTGGTTTAACTCAGTTCCTTCCATGAGAAGATGAACATGTTCCCACATGTCCTTAGCAGTCTTTTGTGCATCAATACTTCTGAAGATAGGATTGGGAATTCCTTGAAGGATGTAAGACATTGCTAGTTCATTGGCTTCTTTCTGAAGTACTTGTTCTGCTGTAAGCTGAGCATCAGGAACAGGGGTGACAGTTGCTTCTCTTGGAGGAATGGCATTTGGATCTCCTGGAACCGTTGTTGTAGGCACTGGAAATGGTCCTTCAATGATTGCCTTTTTCAGGTATTTACCATGCGGTTTCTTGAGTTCAATGAACCGTAAAAATTGACTTGCCCATTGCACGTAGTTACCCAGAGTGAGCATAGGAGGTGTGTCTAAGGATCCAGCCTCGTGTCTTGATTGTTGACTACTAATTGCTTCGCACATCTGATCAAACCAGTGAGGTTGTTTAGCTGGAAGTGGGTAGGACTGCATCGGTTGTTGTGGATATGGTTGTTGTTGAGGGAATTGTTGTTGCGGGAGAAATTGATGTTGCTGCATGAAGATTTGTTGTTGCGGATACTGTGGTTGTTGAAGATACGGTTGTTGCTGACGATATTGCTGCTGTTGATTGTGAAAGTAGTTGTAGTTCGGTGGTTGAGACATCTTGAAGAAGTAACTTGTGGATTATGGATCTTTTAGGATAACGAAGGTTGTTGTTGTAGTTTAGATGTCGAAGTAGAAGATTTGAAGAAAAAAAATCCTAAGTTGAAGAATAAAGTCCTTGCTCGAAGAATTAGCCCTTACTCAAAGATTTAGTCCTTACTCGAAAGATGTTAACTAGAGGAAATCACTTCTTACTCGAAGCCTGTGTTACTCGAAGAAAAAACCCTAACTCGATAAACTTTGCTTGCTCGAAGAACCTTGCTCGAAAGACTCCTTACTCGGAGAATAGGATTTCACCAAGTATATAATCCCTTAGTAGAAGGATTATAAAGGAAGAAGTTCTGATTTCCTAACTCGGAAAGTATACACAGAACTTAGGATAAATCTTCTTACTCGAAGACTGAACTTACTCGAAGAATACTTCTAACTCGAAAGATCAGGGCTTACTTGAAGAACTAACTCCTAACTCGGAGATCTTCAACTCCTAACTCGGAGAATTGAGGCTAACTCGAAGAGCTAACTCGAAGTATCTCTTCTTACTCGAAGAACTTCAAGTCTAACTCGGAGAAAACGCTCCTAACTCGGAGAACAGTAGCTAAAATTCTTCAAATTTCTACCAAATCTAATCTAAAACAACCTAATTTACCCCTTGGCTCTGATACCAATTGTTAGGTCACAAGTTTATCACACAAGATTACTAGATCTAGAGAGAGAAAGTTAGAGAGAGAGAGAATGGAAGGTTATGCTTAAGAATAATGAAAATGAGATTAACATTAACCAACACCCTCTCCCTTCAAGGGAGGGGGTATTTATAGTAAGAGTACATATGTTGGGCGTTGCCCTAATAATAATATAAATAAAAGGACACGGCCCATGGGCCTTCTACATAGGCCAAACCTTAATAACTAACATAAAGGCCTAGGCAACTTATTACAAAATATGACCGATACTTGATAATCTATAATGTGTTCCCAACAATAATTATCCATATCAACTTTGACCTATTTGCAGTTTTGGTCCTCCAAGTCCCATTCTTCTTAAGTTAACCACATAACTTTCTATAACTTAACCATTTTCACATAAAATACATTCTAAAACAATATAATACTATTACTTATATAATATAATAATACCTTAACGGAAACCGGGTGTAACAACCATAAAACAAGACATCAAGTGTGTTGTCCCAACCTTCATTTGTGACATTAAAAACTTAACTCACCTTGATCTGAGTTGGAACTTTTTCAATCAACATTTTCCTACTGGTCTTTATAACTGTACTAGTCTTGAGTATCTTGATCTCTCTCAAAACTACTTTGTGGGACGTATCCCTGATGATATATCGCGATTATCGCCTGAGCTCAAGTATTTAAGTCTCTTGGGTAATAACTTTTCGGGTGACATTCCGGTCAATATTTCAAGATTGTCAAAAACTTACATATCTTGAACTACACCAGAATTTATTTAATGGTAGTTTTCCTAAAGAAATCGGTAACTTAAATGATCTTGAAGAATTATACTTAGGTTTTAATGACTTCAAAACATCAAGACTCCCTCATAGTTTCACTTAAAGGTGTTATTGTCTTTTATCTTTATATCCATTTCTTTTCTTTGTGGACGGTACCAAGCTTCTACTGAATAAGATTAAAATAATATTTTCTCTATTTGTACAAACAAAAGTCAATCACACTTTCTTTCTCTTCTATTAGACAATGCTAATGGTGACCATAAAGTCTCGACTAACTACAAACATGACCACCTATAAAAACATTCTACATTTGAGCGTTATTAAATTCCTCCACACTTGAACTATGCTCGACCTCAAACAAATCTAGCATTTAAGTAAAACATTTTCAATGGCGTTCAAGAATGTGTTTCATAAAATAATCATAATCATCCAAATACAAGAGTAAAGAAGGATTAGCATTTTACTTTAAGTATCTACGCGAAAATTCAAAACGTTTGACAATAACTTATGATTCTTAAGATTTGATAATATAACTTAACACCTCACGAAAAGAGGCGAAGTATAATTCACTTAACACTAATTTGTTTTAGTGATGGAGACCGGAGAGTACAAGTATAAAAATGCACATAATCTTTTTTAGCTTTGGTTAAGTGGTATAGAATGGTAATGACTATAGAGTAGTACATCTATACAACATTATAAAGCATTCGGGACTTCCTTTAAAAAGAAGTCTTAAAATTATAAGACAAAAAAACATTAGGGTTAATTGCTTAAAAATGAATCATATTTGCCACTTTTTGTTATTGTATGTACTGAATTTTTTTTCTATTGTATGTACTGAACTTTCAAATTTCGATTATTGTGTGTATTTTGTGACTATTCTGCCATCTAAAATGACTATTTTACCCTTTGAAATTTGTAAAATTAAGGGTAAAATGGTCACAAAATACACACAATAATCGAAACTTGAAAGTTCAAGTACATATAATAACAAAAAGTAACAAGTATTATACATTTTCAAGTAATTAACCTAAAAAAAAATACTATAAAAGAAAATTTATAAAATGAATGTAAAATTTGAAAATTTAATCTCTCATTTAAACCATATAATAACCCATTACTTAATTTAAAAATAAAATTTGAAAAATAAAAGTGGTAACTATTTTTACTACACTATTAATAATGTAGACTTTCTACTTTTAAAAAACATATATCTACTAGGTTAAAATGTATTTGAGACATGCTAAATAAGTAAGATTTAAAATGAAAACATTTGATCGTCAAAAATAGTCACTAGGTAACCCGCTGCCGCATTGCCGGTACCCTTCTAGTTGTACTAAATGCTATAACGTGAGCTTAAAATTCAATAATATTACTGTTGACAGTAATATTGACATTCTCCATCAAATTATTGTACCCATAGTATTTGTTGTCTAATTCATAGCCATTCATTCACATCGTGTTAGCTGGCTGAATTGAATGTGAAAACAACCAAACAATAATAGAAGCATTGACTAAAGACTTGGCAAATGGCAAGAATGCGAGTATGTATTACGGAGTATGTGATTATCTCAGACCCTTCCATTCTATGCACCTTTTTCTATCCACAATCTTACTTTCTTTTGTGCTCTCACCATAAACCAACAATGGCTGAACTCGTTCTTTCTGCTTTGCTTCCAGTCGTTTTTGAGAAGCTAGCATCTGTACTCGAGAACAAGATTACTCGCTCTAATGAAATTCATTCCGAGCTGAAGAAATGGGAGAGGTCGTTATCCCAGATCCGAGCTTTCCTTGAGGATGCTTCTCAGAAGGAAGTAACATCGAAAGCTGTTAAAGTGTGGCTCAATGGTCTCCAACATTTGGCTTATGACATAGACAATATTCTCGATGATATGGCAGCGGATGATATGCCAATGGCAACGGATGATGAGTCTGAAAGCATCCCCAGAAAGATAAGAAAGCTCATCCCAACTTTTTTCACTAGTTTCTCAAGAAGTGCTAAGGTGGGCAACAAGTTAGATGATATTTCCACCAGATTACGAGAACTAACGGACGAGAAGGAGAAACTTGGTTTGAGTGTGAAAAATGAAGGGTTAAAAGATAAAAATAGACGTTACCAGACCTCTTTGGTAGATGCACGGAGTATTGTCGGACGTGAAGGTGATAAAAAGGAATTGGTTCAGAAACTGTTAAGCGATGAGTCGTGTAATGAAAAGTTTAGCATCGTTCCGATCGTTGGTATGGGAGGGATAGGCAAAACAACTCTAGCTAAACTTTTGTATGATGATCAGTTAGTGAAGGATCACTTTGAACTCAAGGCATGGGTTTGTGTTTCCGATGACTTTGATAGCTTCAAGATAAGCAAAGTTATATATCAAGAAGTAGGAGGGGAACTAAAGGATTCTGTAGATTTAAATCAGCTTCAAGTATCTCTTAGAGATCGACTTAAGGGGAAACGATTTCTGCTAGTTTTAGATGATGTTTGGAGTGATAAATGGGAAGATTGGAAGACCTTAGAGGGCCCATTTTTTGCAGGGGCTTCTGGAAGCAAAATTATCATCACAACTCGAAAGAAAGAATTGGTCAGAAAGCTGATGAACCACGATCATCCATACATCTTACAAAAGTTGTCACCCGACAATGCTCTGTCTTTATTTGCTCAAAATGCTTTGGGTGTAAATAACTTTGATTTACATCCACAGCTAAGACCACATGGTGAAGGCATCATTCGAAAATGCGATGGCTTGCCTTTGGCTCTAGAAGCACTTGGACGTTTATTGAGAAATAGGACCGATGAAGAAAAATGGAAGCGGTTGTTGGATAATGAGATGTGGATGTTAGAAGACCAAGGTGGTATTCTTCCGGCACTTAGAGTAAGCTACCTTGATCTTTCTGCTTGTCTTAAGCAATTGTTTGCATATTGTTGCTTGATCCCCAAGGACTACGTGTTTGAGAAGAAGGACTTAATTCTGTGGTGGATGGCGGAAGGGTTTTTGCACAATTCAGATACAAATAAAACAATGGAATGCTTGGGTGAGGAATATTTTCAAGAGTTGTTGTCAAGGTCATTTTTTCAACATGTCCCTGATGACGAATCATTGTTTGTGATGCACGACCTCATGAATGATTTAGCCACATTTGTTGCTGGAGAATTTTATTCAAGGTTAGACATAAATGTGGAGAGGAATGTTAGGAAGGAAGCTTTTAAAAAGTACCGCCATATGTCATTTGTTTGTGAGGAACATATGAATTTTAACAAGTTCAAGGCATTCGAAAAAGCTAATAGTTTGAGAACGTTTTTAGCTATGCCCAATGTGTTAGATAGGCGGACATTCTACTTATCAAGTAAGATTCTAGTTGACATACTTCCCCAATTACCATTGTTAAGGGTTCTAAGTTTGAGTAGATTAGATATAGATGAGGTACCAGAGTGTGTTGGCAATATGAAGCACTTGCGGTATCTTAATTTATCTCAAACTAGCATCACACATTTGCCAGAAAGTGTCTGCAATCTTTATAATCTACAGACGTTGATCGTTTCCGGCTGTGATAACTTGACTAAGTTGCCCGACAACTTCTTAAAGCTTAAAAATTTGCGGCATTTTGACATTCAAGATACATTGCTTTGGAATATGATGCCGTTAGGGATTAGTGAGATGACAACCCTACAAATTCTTTCCAACAAAGTTGCTGTTGTTGAAAACAACGAGTTTTTTATATCTTGGCTTACGAACTTAAAGAATATCCAAGCGGAGATTTACATTGAAGAACTGCAAAAAGTGCAAAGTGCAAGGGATATACAGGGTGTGAACTTATCGAAGAAGAGGGTTAGTGCGTTACTCATGGGATGGAGTGATGTGTTCGTTGATTCTCGAAATGAAAAACTTGAAAAGGAAGTCCTCGATGCGCTCAAGCCTCATAGTGATAACTTGAAAGAGCTTGCAATTGTGTCATATGGAGGTAAGTTGTTTCCAAACTGGATCGGAGATCCCTCATTTCGCCATTTGACTTCTGTATGTATTGAAAAATGTGGAAATTGTATGAATCTACCACCACTTGGGGAACTACCATCACTTAAGAAGCTGGTTATTCAAGAGCTAAATGAGGTGAAAGTAGTGGGGTCAGAGTTTCTTGGGACGGGTACTGCATTTCCTAAGCTTGAAAGTCTGAGAATTATGAATATGAGGGGGTGGGAGGTTTGGTCAACCAAGAGTGGTGTTGTAGGTGCAGTAATGTTTCCATGCCTTGAAGAGCTGCATATAAAATATTGTCCTAATTTGGTTGAAGTCTCACTTGAAGCACTACCATCGCTGAGGGAATTAGAAATAAGATATTGTGGTAATGGTGTATTGACAAGTCTAATTCACGCAGCTTCATCAGTCACCAAGTTGAGTATCCATTACATCTCAGGACTTAGTGATGAGGTGTGGAGAGGTGTTATGGACTATCTTGGGTCAGTTGAAGAATTAAGATTCTGGGGGTGTGATGAAATAAGATACTTGTGGGAATCAGAAGCAGAGGCAAGTAAGGTTCTTGTGAATTTAAGGATGTTCAAAGTATGGAATTGTTCAAAATTGGTGAGTTTGGGAGAGAAAGAGGAGGAGGAGGATGGATGCAAGCAACTAACATCTCTTAGGATGTTGATGTTATGGAATTGTCAGAATCTTGAACGTTGCAATTTGCCAAACAGCATTGAAGAATTGATAATCTATGGTTGTCCTTTAATTGCATCTGTCTCCTTCCCAACAGGAGAAGGGCACAAGCTCAAGTCACTCCACATTCAAAATTGTGAACAACTTTTGGAAAAGGATGTGCTTCTCAACACAAGCATGCCACCTATGCTTGAATTTGTATGTATAAGTAGTTCGGCAAATCTGAATTCAATCAATGAATTGACTAGTTTCATTCACATCACAAAATTGGAAATAAGTTATTGTTCGAGTATAGAGTCATTTCCGGCTGCCGACTTGCCGAATCTCACCTCGTTAAAACATCTGACAATCACAAATTGTGAAAATATGGATGTTGATTCCTTTGGGGTTTGGCCTCCTAAGTTGGGTTTTTTATCAATAGGGCGTTTGAAGAAGCCCATATCAAAGTGGGGCCGACAGAACTTCCCACCTTCTCTTGTTGACCTATGTCTAAAGGGTGGATCGGCAGAAGAAGATGATGTGACTAGTGGAAGTCAGTTGTCTCATATGCTTCCTTCATCTCTTACTTATCTTCGGTTATTGGAATTTGAGAAATTGGAAACAGTTTCAAACGGACTCCAGCACCTCACCTCCCTCCAAGGTCTTTATATTTTCGATTGCTCAAAGATGAAAGATCTACCAGAAGAGTTGTTGCCTTCACTTTTGAGTTTGGAAATATATAGATGCCCAAATGAATTGAAAGAAAAGACAAGTAAAAGAGGCTTATACTGGCCCCTTATCTCCTATATCCCAAAAGTCGACATACTGTAAAGGTATGTCCCACTCTCTCTGTCTCTTTTTTTTAGAAGGCAAAGTTTTATATCCAGCACCACATATCTCACAAATTCTTTCTCACAATGTCTAAAACTAGAGGTGCCAATTTGTGCCCAAAATGAAAAAAATAGGCTAATTTTGGCTACTTTGTAAAAGATTTGGGCACATTTAGGCCCCTCTTTTTTGAAATGGGCACATTTAGCCCATTAAAAAGTTAAATGGGCACAACAGGCACATATTTTCTCTCAGTTAGAGAACATTATAATCGTTTTTTAAGAAAAACTTATATATATAATATATTTAATTTTTTAAATATAAATGGGGTATTACGTTTAAGGAATTTATTTTGTCATTTTTGGTCTTCTATAAAGCGATTTGTATAACATGTGCCCGTTAAGCCCGTGCCCATTCTAGCCCGTGCCCGTTCTAGCCCGTGCACGTGCCTGCCCGGCCCGCCCGTTTTGCCACCTCTATCTACAACGAGACTTGAACCCACAACCTTTAGGTTGATGGGCCAATTCACATACCGCGCTGAGACAAGAGGCCTTTGGTGTCCCACTCTCTCTCTACATTTTGACTTTCTACATATACTTCTGCCTGTATTTGAAGGGGTGTTTGGCATTGCACTCTGAAATTAGTTATTTCATTTGTAATTAAGTTTTCAAGCCACTCGTAATGATGTGCAGCAACACTTATTATTTAATTACGTATTATGGTCATTTACTCATTTTAATTAGAACTCCTGATAGTCATAATTTTCTTTAGTAATCTAAACTATATTGAAGAGATTATGATATGTTTTAGTTTTGGAAAGAAAGTTCACTAAGGTAATGCCGATTAGGAAGGATGAGAGATTGTGCAGCTACTTAATTATCTAAGTAATGCTTTTCGCGCCTTTGTTGGTGTTGTTTTTTTTAAAATTATTATAAGTTCGAGTGTGTCGCTTGGAATGAATTTTAAGCAGAAAGAGCTAATACAAGTAGTTTAGCAGGTGTTAGAATGTTGTGTGTTTATCTTATTATTTTGTTTGCATTTTCAGAATTTTATTCTAATACAATATCTGATTCGAGTCCACATTTTACTAATCAAATTAAAGTCATGTCATTTTCTTAATTTCATTTCATTTAGATATGTTTTTGAATGAGTTCTGTAATTCTAGCTTCACTTGTAATTAATATTGATATAATGGTGGTTTGATGTTTAATAAACTCACATAGTAACAACAAATTCTTGGTTTGTCTAGTTGTTTCGAGGATTAACTCAGTCCAGAGATGGGATATGTATGTTACAGATATTAGCCATGTCAGCAGCCACAGGTTCTAACTTTTTTCACTTTCAGTTAATGAGGCGTTTATATGGTAGTTTGTATGTCTATTTTAAATTGTATTATAAGACTAAAAATCAGAGCCAATTCTTTTGCTAGAGAGTCTATCTTGGGTAGCACCACATTTGTTTCTTGACTTTCAGGTGGTAATTACGGATAGTTGACTTCAAGTTTGACTTGTTGTCATGAAGAAAAGTACTATAGACTACATGTTGTTTACTCAACTATTTGGCCTTAGTTAACCAATCTGTTAATATAGGATGATGATAATGATAATGAATAATGGATCGATTAAAGCTTTAGATAACTTTAATACTACTTGGATATTGAGGTCTAAGAAATTACATAAGGATCATGCTTAGCGAAAGGAGATACTTATTCTCTTTTTTTGCAGTAATGATTGAAAAAAATTATTGGGGCTGATAAGGTAGCATCCAGTTTTGCATAATGCACTTTATACATGCCTAACAAATAATGCAAAATAGTTGTTTATGTTTCAAATTGATTTGAGTAACAAATATTAAGCTCAACATGATCAAATCTGATATACTCTGGTTTATTTATTTATTTACAGAACGGGTTTTCATATTTCTGGATGGGATTTCAAGTTGGCCAGTAATTTCCTATAACCTGTTATAATGAAGTAAAACAAACACAAGATGCCATCGTCAATGCCTCTTAACAATAATTCCAGAGAAGGCGTATTTTTTTGTAAGAGCTAATATCCTTTCCAGTTTCTTTGTTGCAGTGTAGGACTGTAGGAGTTTAACTTTGTGTCTCATTTGCAACTGTTGTTGGTTTCGGTTACTGATTGTTGTTCCACTTTGACATTATGTACCTTCTTTGTCATCCGTAAAGGGTTTTGTAAAAATAATCAGATATATCTGGTAAGATATATGTTCAAATTCAGTGCTCAAAATAACACCTCTCTTGTATGAGTGGTAAACTGACTGTTACGACAATCACCAAAGAAAAGCAAGTGGCAAACAACATTTAGCAAGTGATCCATGAGCTTCTGAGGGTGGCATTTCAAATTGTGTAGCTGTTCATAAAGTTTTGTTTCACTTAGGTGGTTCTTATGTGCAGGTTCCAAATTTGGATTTTGGTTTCAAAAAATTCCGACCCTCATAATTTACTCATTGCTTTCAGCTTGAATTGTAATCACTTAACTTCTGTTATCAATTGCTTTATAAGTATTGTTTCCAATCTTTTATATAATAAGAAAACTCGCTTTTGGCCAAGTCGATGGATTCAATTAACCAATTAGAGGGCTCGATTTTGTAATGGAGCATTCTCATTTGTCAATTGATAATTCAAGGCAGAAAAAATGGGCCCAGAATTGGAGTTTTTATAAAAACTCCCCAAACATAGATGTGTCAAAATCGCGAAGAAAAAAACTTAGGATGAACCGGGTGTGATTTTTAAAACTTTGGTGTCGAAAAAGTCTAAACAATATATTCGTCCCATCAAAAACGTGTTTCCAAATATAAGATGCACATCCTAGAAGGTTTTGAAAACGATAGTTATCCTCGTCGAGATTTTTTCTATATTTAAATTACGTTATGTTATGGTCCTGAATTATGGATCTGGTTATGGATCTTTGTAGGGTGAAATCAAATGACAGGTTAGAGTATTTCTTTGTTGTTCTGCCTTTTTTATTCGATTTACTCATGAATTTTGAGAGCTCATTAGCGAGAACTCTCCGATCTATTAAACACTAGACACTTTTCTGGAAAGACAACTTGCCTTCCATCTTCTGATTATTTCATATATAAAGATAACTAGAAGATACAACTGCTTATCAGTAACAACTGTAAGAATTGGAGTAATTAACTACCTAAAATATATAACTGCATAACTACAAAATAACCAACTGATTGTCTTCTTAAAACTAGAAAATAATAAAAAAGTAATTATAACATTTAATATAGACATAAAATAGATTATTATGATAGTTTATTGTTGCAGCTAGCCATTGGTGATATAACGTTGCTCCCCTCCCCGACAATGAGCTTGTCCTCAAGCGAAAAGGAGATTTCCCGCAAATGAGAAACACCATTAAGCTATGAATCACAAGTGATACATCAAACAAAATATTCAAAAAAAAAAAAGAAAAAAAAAAGAAAGTAAAATCAGACTTTGACTGCAGCAGATCCACCTTCAACGGAGTCGCCTCCAGGAGCACCGTCTCCAGGGTCACCGCCCTCCGGGGAAATACCTACAGAATACCGGTAATGCACTAGCAGAAACTATAAGAACCCATGATGATTAAACTCATGATGATTAAACGATTTAGGTGTTTTCACACTATTAGAAGCTGTAAACAAATATGATAAAACACACAGTAAATAGGATATCATCACAACTTAAAAAAAAAAAAAAAAAAAAAAAAAAAAAAAAAAAAAAACTTTGACTATGATTATAAAACAATAACAATGAAATATCACAAGTGATATTATACATGACATATAATAAAGCTTAACTAGTAAACATAAAAACCTATCAAATAAAGAAAATATCACAAGTGATACTACAAATATCACAAGTGAAAAAACACATATACAATTCAAAGCAAGTACGTGAATATCACAAGTGATAATACACATATACAGTTCAAAGCAAGCACATGATGTTGGAATTATAATATCATGACATTCATATTTAATAAACCATACATCAAAGTCACATATAGCGGAAGCAATTAGGATACATACAACACATAATTAATTAACTAAAACTTAAAGTGAACATACCTTATGATTCTAGCCCGAACAAGAATCAACTTGAGCAATATGGATTATGAAGAACCCTAATTGGGTTAATAGGATTATTGGAATTGCCCCTTACCAAGTTTTGCAATTCAATCCAAGATTCTTACAATGATGTGTAAGAATCACGTTCTTGTACACACGCACTAAACCGAACTAATAATATGCAAGTTATTTGTCACAAGTTGAAAACCAAAACTATTTTTGTTTCACAAAATTCGGTCGACCCTTTGAGAAGGGATGAACCGATCGACTAAAACAAGGAGAGAAAAAGAAAACTAAGGTTTAGCTAGTGCACAAGAGTCAACAAAAAAATAAACCTTGAGTTTGCTTTTATAGGCAATAGAAACTTGTAGTCCAAGTTGGATTAGGATTAGGAAACCCTAATCCCAATCACAAACCGATCGGCACCCTTATTATTAAGGTGTTCCGGATCCTTCTTGACTACAATTTACATTCTAGTCCTTCCCTTTATTTTATTTAACGGCCGTTAGTCACTTTCGTTAAATACTAACGTCCGTTATTTCATTTGTGACAATTAATAATCAAATATAACATTTTACATTTAATTATTAATAATTAGTTCTCATACGTAATGTGTGCAATCCCGTGATCTCGAGTTCGATCCTAACACACGACTACTATTTTATGTCTATAAACTAACAGCTCCCACTTAGACATAAATCATAATAGTTGTGATCACATCGGTTAGCGTCTTGCAACACGCCGATGCCTCTAGTACAACTCGAGTAGGTCTCCTGGAAAAACCTTTAATGATTCATCATTATTATTATCCTTTTGTTACTAATACTACAATGAATAAAGATATGGATATTATCTTAATTCAAAATTCTGTTTCTCGTTGTTTATGATTAAGCAAGATTACCAAATCTTCTGAACATATTCATGGGAGATCTTGGGCACGGCCATGCACACATCTTGTCAACCCTACGAGGGGCCCAGCAGTATTAAACTCCAAAATTGAATTTGAAGGAACAAATTCTATCTTGACTACAAGCATAACCTATGAACTTTGCAACAATTCCGAAAACAATCCTTATGACTACCAGTTACGTATAGCGTTAAATTGTTCCACAGAATGCACTACATTCACAACAGTTATCTGGTATCTCAAGTCTGAGGATAACTATTCATGATTTACTTAGAAATATCCATAAGTAATATCATGTAGTTGGGATAAGTCCTATATTCAATTCATTGAATATCATGTGAATTTGGTATGACAACGCATCAATATACTTTCAAGTACATTATACCAAAACTCATATTTGTCTTATCATAATGATATTCCCATATCATTAACTGACAACGGACATTTAGAATAACTAAATTATTCATGGATTAAAACATGCAAAAAACAGGACAACAATATTAAATAATGAATATAAACATAACCAATACTTTATTTCATTAATAAATAATAAATGTTTTACATTCCTTTATCCAAATACTAAACACAGTCATGCATGAAACTACTAGCTAATTTAAGTCGAATTCCATTTGACAATTCAGTAAGCTTTGTTTTCGCTAAAGCCTTAGTGAATGGATCAGCTAAGTTATCATCTGTGTGAACCTTCAAGAGATTTATTTCACCTTCGCAGACTCGTTCCCGAACATAGTGATACTTCCATAGAAAATGTCTGGTGCCCTTCATGACTCCAGGCTCATTGGCAAATATGATTGCAGCAGAATTGTCGCAATACATATTAATAGGCGATTCAATTGAAGGCATAACACCAAGCCCTGAAATGAATTTCCTAATCCAGACTGCCTCCATTGCAGCTTCCGAAGCAGCTATGTATTCGGCCTCTGTTGCAGACATCGCAACTGTACTCTGCTTCTTGCTCTTCCAGTCTACTGCTCCTCCATTGATAACAAAGACATAGCCCGTCTGAGACTTCGCTTCATCTTTGTCACATTGCCAGGACGCATCACAGTAACCTGTAACATCAAGTTCTGTAGCTGGATTTCCACCATACACAAGAAACATATCTTTCGTATGCCTAAGATACTTCAGAATATGTTTAACAACAATCCAATGTTTATCACCTGGATTCTGCTGAAATTGACTGGTGACATTTTGAGGAAACGCCACATCTGGCCTTGTGCATCTCACCGCATACATAATAGATCCTACAGCCGAAGCATAAGGAACCTTACTCATGCGTGCCACCTCAGCAGGTGTTGAAGCACAATCCTCACTACTTAAGCCATGTTTGACTTCCATTGGCAAATATCCCTTCTTGGAATCTTGCATATTGAATCTCTTCAATATCTTGTCAATGTAAGCACTTTGACTTAGTCCGATTAACCGCCTTGATCTATCTCTATAGATCTTGATTCCCAGAATATATGCAGCTTCTCCCAAATCCTTCATAGAAAAGCACTTTCCAAGATATGCCTTACCTTTTGCAAACTTGGAATGTCTTTTCCCATGATCAATATGTCATCAACATATAGAATAAGGAAAATTGCATTACTCCCACTAGCTTTGTGATATACACATGGCTCATCATGATTTTGAGTAAATCCATACCTTTTGATTTCCTCATCAAATCTTTTATTCCATTGTCGTGATGCTTGCTTCAATCCATAAATGGATCTTTGAAGTTTGCATACACGATTTGGAAATTTTGGATTCACAAACCCTTCTGGCTGCGCCATATAGATGTCTTCATCTAGGCGACCATTCAGGAAGGCTGTTTTGACATCCATTTGCCAAATCTCATAGTCATAGTATGCTGATATGGCTATGAGAATCCTAATAGCCCTAATGTCAGCTACAGGAGAAAAGGTCTCCTCATAGTCAACCCCAAAGGTTTGAGTAAAGCCTTTAGCTACCAAACGGGCTTTATAGGTGTGTACATTGCCATCCATGTCAGTTTTCTTCTTGAAGAGCCACTTACTCCCAACTACCTTGGCATTAGGAGGAAGGTCTACTTCAATCCAGACATCATTATCTTTCATGGATTGCATTTCCCCATTCATAGCAACTACCCATTTGTCCTTTTCAGAACTCTCAATGGCAGCTCTATAATTAGTAGGTTCATTAAGATCCCCTAATATAGTTTCCTCAACTTCCATGTTAAGACATAGACGTTCAGGTGCTTTCACATTTCTTGAAGACTTGCGAATGGGAACACTTTCAACTTCAGGTGGAGGACCCAGACTTTCAGGTTCCACAGGAAGTGAGCTAGTATTTTCAAAAGGTAATGTATCTATATGATCATCTTCCAGATCATATACTCTCCCACTGAATTCTTGAGATATAAGTTCCTTTTCTAAAAAGTCTCCATATCTTGCAACAATTACCTTGTTTTCAGGAGGATAGTAAAAGTAGTAACTGTTGGGTCCGTCAGTACCCAAGAATACTTAAAACAAGATTTGAACACAAATTAACTAAGTGTCAACTTAAACCGAGAACAATTCAAGTCACTGAGAGAACAGTCTCTCAGTGAGTCATCTTCAGGATGCTTAAGGCGAATTCAAGAAGAAGGATTCACTACTCAGGAAGGCGGTACTCCCTGAGTAGGACTTAAGCCAAAGAAGAAGATGATGGTTCAGTGAGTGTTGGACAAGAACTCACTGAACCCCAGTCTCCTCAACAACAATTGTGATTAATAAATGAAGGCGTGTACTGAAGAACCTAAAGCCTGAAAGAAAGGCGGGAAGATCTGGGAAGAGTTTAAGATAAGATCAAATCTTATCTTGTCAGGAAGAAACCTTCCCTAAGACGGCTAAAAGTCATGGAGTGTCAGACCAACCACTCCTAAATACTTTTAGCCCATTCCTATTGGTTCTTGGAAATGACAATTACTATTGTAATTGTCAGACACGCTTGCTTCAACAACTTGTATTATTTTTAATCACTTTTACTCTTTATACTTGTGTATAAATAGGTTCTGATAGGAGAGAAGTTGAGTGTGTTTTGTACATTGAAAGCTTAGACTTTTACAAAGCAACTTCTCTCCTACAAAGAGTAACGTATCCCTGAGATAGCTCAGTGGGTCAAATTGTTACCACTCAAAGCAAAGCTTGAGTTTAGATAGGAGACAACACCATACCTTGTCTATTCAATCCCAAGTGTTTGTTCCGCAAAACACTTGGGTAATAGATTCTTTGATTCATTTCTAATAAGAATTTAAACGTTGAAAAATAATTATGTGTTTTTGCTTTTACGTTTCATTAATCTGTTAGAATTAATCATAACATTGTATTAGTCATAAACACGAATAGATTAACTTTCTAGTTAACTCTAAGCGTGTGAAGGGAACAACAAGTGGTATCAGAGCCTCTGGTTTATAAAATCTTTCAAAACTAACCAAGAGTGCTCAAGGTTTTTAAAACCAAGATCCTACTATGGCTGATATTAATGTACCCCAGCTGGTTGATAAAAAGGGTGGCAGCTATTCTGCTGTTGCACCCAGACTAGAAGCTGGAAAGTTTAGCAAATGGAAAAAATGTATGATTTGCTATTTAACTGGTATGGAACCTTACTACATCACCTGTATCAGGGATGGCCCATTTGTCCCTAAGACTGCTGCAGGGCTAAACAAGCCTGAGGCACAATGGACCATTGATGAGAGGAGGGTGGTCAATCAAGACCAGCGCCTTAAAAGCATCCTTATATCTTGTCTTCCTGACGATATAATGGAATCATTCATCAACTGTTTAACAGCCAAGCAAACTTGGGATGACTTGGTTAATAGCTTTGAGGGCCCCTCAGATACCAAGGAAAACAAGGTCATGGACCTGAAACTTGAGTATAATACTTTCAGGGCAAAAGACTCTGAAAGTCTCTCTCAGACTTATAACAGATACAAGACTTTGATAAACGAACTATCAAATGATGGTGTAGTATTATCTAAGCATGAGACAAATGTTGGCTTTGTCAACAGTCTCCCTGAGAAGTGGCTAAACTTCTCACAAGGCCTGAGGAATGCTAATCACATTCAGACCCTTGAACTCCCTGAAATCTATGGGAAATTTGTCTATGAGGACAACTTGATCTCAAGGAGATATCCTGACTCAAAAGCTCTTGAGTCCAAAAAGGCCTTAACCTCCACACCCATATCAACTGCTTTTTATACTAATGGTGTTGTGCAGGACTTTCAAGAGGAGTCTGAGGATGAAATTGATGAAAGGACTAGTGATGAGTACCTAAAAGATCTAAACTTGGAATTCCAAGAGAGGGCACTCCTTGCTAGTTCAAAATGTTTCATCAAAAGAAACCAGTCCAATTTTTCAAAAGGAAAAGCAAATGAAACCACTGAATGCTTTAATTGTGGTAAAAAGGGTCATTTTGCTAGGGACTGTTATTCTAAAACAACCTCAGAACCCTCTTACAAATTTTCAGGAAATAGTTCCTCAGGAACTAGCAAGTTTCAACCAAAAATGTTTCAGTCGACCCAACAATTTCAAAACAAGGGTCAAAAGGACTTTGAAGCAAAATATAGGAAAGCCAAGGCTAAACTTGCAATTCTTGAAACTAATCCCTCAATGTCTCAGGCTGCTCAAACACCCAAACCTGTTCATGCAAAGAATAAGGTTTTAGTAGCTAAAGCTTATGACTGGGATGATGAAGAGGTCTTCTCAGATGAGGAAATTAGAGTAAGTGCACTGATGGCACTCTCTGAAGGTGATCAGGTGGCTGTTGGGAAAAGCCATGCAAGGAATGGAGAGTGGGTAAACATCACCATGAAGAAGGTAAACACTTTACTTTCTATGGATGATGATTCTGATTGGCAGTCTTACATGAATTATATTTGTGTAGATCTTAAATTTGTTGAGGAACAAAGGCTTAACATGTGTTCAAAATATAACAACATAGTGTCAGAATTGAATAAATGTAGAGATGAACTGCTTGTACTAAAGCAAGCTAAACTAGAAACAATAACTCTACAAATTCAGAACACTGAAATTTTGAAACAAAACCAAGCCCTACAAACTGAACTTAACAAAGAAAAGGCTGTCATCCAAAGCTGGACCAAGAAGAACCCCAAGGTTTTTGACACTGTGGGATTAATCTCTCAGAAAACCATTGGAATTGACCCTCTTATGGTTGATCCCAATGTGATTCACAGTGAACTAAGCTTTGTTCCAGCTGGCATATCTTTTGAGCAAGAAATGCTTTCCAAGTCTAATGACTGGATTATCAGGGACAACCCAGTCAGTAAGTTACCAAACTTTGAGACTGGAAAGATCTTGCTTCCTGAAAGTTAGGCCTTAAAAAATATGCTTGGACTTACTGAACAACTCAGTAAGCTTGAACTCACTGAACAACTCAGTAATACTGAGTCTGTGAATGAGTCTGAATCAGAATCATACCCACCACTTCCTCCACTGAATACCCTTCAGGGTGCTGCACCTAACTTAGGCCTCCCACCAATGGTCTTCTCACCACACTCTCCAAAAGAGAGATCAGGAAAGGGAACAACCATCCTGAAGAGACCAACCCTTAAAGTCTCAGTAAACACTGATGACTCATCTACTTCAGTCCCTTCTGAAGTAACAACTCAAAGCCCTGATTCAAAATTTGATCAGTTGGCTGAAATGGTCAGGAAGCTGGGAGAGAAGATTGCATCTTCTGAGAAACCTTCTCAATCCAGGAAGGAACAAAAACCAGCTTCCTCAAAGACCAAACCCAAACCCACAAAACCACTGAAAAGATGTAAATTGTGTAACTATACCAATCATATCACTGATGATTGCTATAGAATTCTTTATTGCATGGTTTGCAAAAAGGATGATCACAGGACCTCTGATCACAAAACACATTCAGTCACATCAAACATGGCAAGTCTTAAAGCTCAGTCTTTAAACTATCCTTCTGATTCTAAACAGAAACAAAAACAAAAGGCAAAGCCTTTTGCACCTTGCCCTTACTGTGGGTTCAATGACCACCATCCTAAGGATTGTCAAATTGACAATTGTTGTGAAAATAGTGGAAGTTCCACTCATAACACCTCAGGACGTGGTAAGGCCATTCAGGCCAATAGAGGTATGACAAAGTCAGCCTCTCAGTCCACTGAGTCCACATCAGCAATCAAATGCATAATATGTGGTAGCTCAGTCCACTCCACCACTGACCATAAATCACTTGAAAATGTTAATAAGACCCTCAAAGCTAAGCCCTCCAAGAAGTGGAGTCCTAGAAAGAACTGACCCAGTTTACTATTTGTGCAGAAACATGCCAGGGATCCTATTTGGCATCTTGATAGTGGATGTTCAAGGAGCATGACTGGTGTGAAGGAGTATCTGCACAAGTATGTGGATGAATCAGGACCCAAAGTGATATTTGCTGATAACTCATCATGTCTCACTGAAGGTTATGGTTCAGTAAACTGCAATGGTATAGTCTTTACTAGGATAGCTTATGTAAATGGTCTACAATATAATTTGATAAGTGTCAGTCAACTATGTGATGCAAAATGCATAGTTCAGTTTGATGATAAGCAAGGAATCATCTTCAATGCTAATAAGGAAGTTGTCCTTATTGCTCCAAGAAGACATGGATGTTTATGTGTTAGACATGTCCAGTCTGACTCAGAATGGAACTTGTCTCTTTACTAAGGCCACTGATACACTCAACTGGCTTTGGCATAAGAGACTCTCCCACCTGAACTTCAAAAACATAAACAACCTTGTAAAACAAAACAAGGTCCTTGGCTTACCATCTCTTGTGTTTTCAAAGGATAAACCATGCTCAGCCTGTGAAAAAGGTAAACATCACAGAGCATCATTTAAAACCAAAACCAACTTTTCCATCAGGAATTGCCTACATCTTCTTCATATGGATCTATTTGGACCAATCAGTCCTAGATCTATTAACCATGAGAAGTATACTCTAGTCATTGTGGATGAGTACTCAAGATACACTTGGGTATACTTCCTGATCAAAAAGAGTCAGGCAGCTGAAACTATTATGTCCTTTGTCAGGAACATTGAAAATCAGAATGACATCAAAGTCAAACAATTAGGACTGACAATGGAACAGAGTTCCAAAATTATGAACTTGAATGTTTCTGTGATGAGAAAGGCATTTCACAAAAATTTTCCTCACCCTACACACCTGAACAAAATGGGGTGGCTGAAAGGAAAAATATAACACTCATTGAAGCAGCTAGGACAATGCTAAATGGATCAGTCCTTGTAACACCCGGTAAATTCCCTAAACATATTTTACGAGTCAAAACACTTGCTTCTCATTCTCTTTAACTTTTGAACTTCCTTGAACTTGTGGGTTTGAAAAACTGTGAATATCTTGTTCAACGTGCGCGTTATTTCCTTATCGAGCCGACACAACCTAGAAAGCACGAAACGTATCGTATTTGTCAAAAATATTGATTTCTGAAAATATTGCATATTTATACTCGTTTTTATTGGAAAAATTATTTCGTGAACAATGGCGCAAGTTTCGTTAATTTTCGAGTCCGTTTGGTATGTCAAATGGGTCCCGCACCGTTTATTGCAAAAGTTTAGTCATTATGGCAACATCAGCCCCTCCGCCCCATATTTTCATTACACCTCCCTCACTTTTCAATTTTCATTTCACACCCTCCCTCAAAACTATAAATACCCCATTAATAATGTTTTAATTCATTTCTAGCTCTCTCACTCTCTCTCTTCTCTCTCACTAGTCTCGCCGGCGTCCCACAAATTTCGGCCACCACCACTGCCGGCGATTTTTCCGATCATCGGAATATTTTCCGGCGAGTATTTTTATTTGCCGAATCGTTAGATCGGCCACTTTTACTTATTTCTGGAGACTTTGAGCTCACGGCTCCCACCACAACACCGTCACGCGCTACCACCGCCTACTGCCACCACCACCGAGCCACCACCATTCACCCCGCCACCTTCTTCTTTCGGTAAAAACCCCTCACGCGCTTTATTTTCATCATTTTCTTTAATATTTTTCAAACCCTAACTTTTATATTTTTATTTAATCCGATTTTAATAAAGTTTTTATTAATAAAAATGGTTTACAAACTTGTTCTAAACACTCGTGTGGACTTTTCTTCCTCTCGGTGACTCGCCAACTCGTTCAAACTCACCGAGTCAACTCGGTTGACTCGGTGAGGGTTTGATGTTTTTGTTGTTTTTATTGTTCTCGTGTTGCTCATATTATTGTGGTATTGATTTGTTGAGTTGATATTCAGTTTGTGGTCCGTTTGATTGATTGACGGTCTCGGCAGTCGAGGTTTTGTCGAGCCGTGACTCACGGCGAGTAGTGGATGTTTAAGATAGGCTGTTTTGATGTTGTCTTTAGTTGAGGTAGCGTTGAGAATGATCATATAGCAGTGTTGGTTTTGTTTCGTGTCGTTGGATCTTATTAAAAAGGGTTAATATAAAAGATTTTGATAGTATTAGAATTAATTAAAAATTTGTAGTGTTGTATTTAAACATGATGTTGGTCTTTGCGGATTTGGATTAAATTGTGTCGAGTGGAGTATAAATTTGTGACGTTTGGAAAGTTTTGCTTAAAAGAGTTAATATAGGATTGTTAGAATTAGATTATAATAGTTGTTATATTGCGGATTTGGATGAGGATTTGTGTTTGCGGATTTTGAAATAGAAGTGTCGAACGGGAAGAACATATTTTGATACATGAGATGGAGTGGTTAGGAACAGATTAGAAATGGTCGTGTTTGTGTTGGATTTGGTTTAGCCGAGAGTCTCAACGACTCGGATTGAGTCGAGCCGTGACTCGTGGCGAGTCACGGCCAAGGTTATTTACTTGTCGTTTCGGTTTCGTTATTTATTTATAATTCGTCGAGTCGTATATATTGTTTGTCGTCGTTTATTATTTATTTACGTTGAGTCACGGATATTTAGTTAGTCGTTATTTATTTCTAGTTGTTTTATTTAATTATTGAGTCGTGTTATATTTAGGACTAGACGTTTGTTATCTATTTATTTGTTTGTGATCGATATGAGATGTTTCGGGATATTTGAAGCGTTGTGGGATAATATTGCAACATGCGAGATACTTAATATTTATTGATTTGATTTGAATAATATTGTAATGATGTAACGTTGTGGACAAGGATTGGACGTATTGGATTTACGGTATTGGTTATTTGGACTATTATGGACCCTTTGGTACATGAGACGGAAGGGTACGTTAGACTCATAAGAGCTTAACCTACCTCGACCCGAACTATACAAAATGGTCGATAAACTAAACAACTAATATTTACGCGAATGATATGTCCAATTATATATATTAAAACTTGTAAAACTTGACGATATTTGAATTATCCAAATAAGTCGTATGACTTGGAAACGTCTTATAAACGGGCACTTTGTGCCGAAATTTCGTAAAATCTTTTATAAACTTAAATCGTTTGTGAATTATTAAATATCCTAAAACTTTTTTTCAAAACTTATATGTTTTACCGATTATATCAACTATTTTGGGAAAACGGGGAAAAGCCGAAACTATCTATCGATGTTGTTTATTTGTTGTTATTCTTTTAATAATTTTGTTCTTCTTTCACATTCCTTCCTTCTTCTCCTCTCGTCTTTCTCGAGTGTTCATTCGTATTCTCCAACTTATTATCTTTTTACCTTCTTGTCTTCCACACGAGGTTTAAACGTGTCTTCTTTTTCAAACGCCATTGCAAACTAAACCTTTTTATTATAACACAAGAATTCAACGAACGCTACTTCATAAATTACTTGAATATTATTTCTGAAACATATTACTTGTTAGGTTGTGCCGATCCAGTATCGTTATGCTTTTACTCTTGATGTCGTCATGCTCTATTACTCCTTGATGCCAGTTGTGATGTTTGTGATATTTTTGCATTGCTGCATACTCAGGTGAGTTCATAGCCCCACTTTCTACTTGCTTAACTGTTTTATAAACTACTTGGGGTGAGATACATGCTACTGTTTTTACTATGATCACAATTGTTTACGAACTGTTATTTGAAATGGAAACTTTGCTGACCACCTGATGAGCACTAAGTACCTTCCTTGCCAACAGCAAGTCCCTCGATCATGAACCATTAATCACCTGCGGGTGAGCGCGATTATAGTTTATAGGCCTATAGGATTGACCATCCCATCCCTGTTGACCGGGTAGGCAACACGGGTGTGCTATAATTGAGTTAACTAGGTATTTGGCAAGATACCTGGCTTTGGGGGCAACTATTATGATTATGAAATTCCGCGGTTACTGTCGACTTACGCCAGAGTTACTGGTGCCGGTTAACGCTTTGTGTGTCATGAGCTTAGTGCAGTGGTAATAACTTTCGGGCGTATAACAACGTAGCCCACTTTCTTGGAAACTTGAAATATTGTGATCAACTGCTTTACTCTTAAACCTATGAATTCACTCAACCTGTGTGTTGACTTTTAGCATGTTTATCTCAGGTGTTAAATCTTTTCCGCTGCATACCTTACCTTTGGAGGAGCTTGGAGGAGGGCATGGCATGGTCATAGAAGACTTAGAAACTATTTGGGACTACTTTAAATCTTTTATGAAACTAAATTTTTCCGCACTGTTTTAAATACTTAAAACTGTATGTTTTCAATCATAACGTTTCTTCTAAAATGGTTTAAGTAAAACCGTTCTTTGTATCTTGTGATTGTGACAACTATCGAATAACACCCCACAACTTGTATGCTTCCGCTGATCCGATTTCGGGGTGTTACAGATGGTATCAGAGCCAGGTTATAGAGAACTGGGTATTTTCGGGAAAAAGGGATTTTCGAAAACCCAGACTATAACTATTTTTACAAAAAATTAAATCCTATGACCGACACGTGCCTGCCTGCCAAGCCGATGCCTCGCTTGTAATTTTTTTGCATAGCATATTTGTTGAGATATTAAATGTTACATTCGATAAAATGTATGTGATGACGTATAGTCCATATTCGAGTCACGAACCCGACCCATACTCAAGTCCATCACGAATGGACCCCAGCCCATCACGGATGGGCTCAAGCCCATCACGAATGGGATATTGCGATAACGGTTTGGGCTTACGTTGGCCCAAACCCGAAGTTATTTATGGTCTTGATAGGATATCTCTTATTTATGGGATATGTATCAAAACCGACCTATGCGGGATACGCTGAGGAGTGAGGAGCACGAAACCAACTAGGGTTTCGTGTGTATATAAAGAGTCCTTCGACTCTCATTAAAGGTACGACTTACAACCCTAACTCTTCAACTAAATCCTAAAAACCGATTACTTACTCTCATGCCGGAGGATAATCGTGGGAGACAATCCCACGATAAGCCTAACGATGTCTTTTTGTTTTCTTAGTGCGCAGGTCTCAAGCATTAAGATCTGATTGGTACGGAATCAAGGAACGCCCAACTTTTGTATCAACAAGTGGCGCCATCCGTGGGACCCTACACTAAGAACTTTGCTAAGAACTAGAATGACAAAGCACGGAAATCAGCGGACTCCGCATGCGAAGAAAACGCATGACGACCTACTAGGGAAGAAACAGCAAACTGATGCGGCCTCTAAGCAGGCCTCTGGGACAACCAGTGCGCCCAGAAGCTTAGGATCGTACTCAGATCTGCTCTTTACTCCAGTAGAACCGCTCACTATGACTACCAATGCTACTACAACAAGTACTAGCGCGGTAGACCTACAGCGCACTCCTCTCACCATGCCAGAAGTAAACTTCACTGAGCCACCAAATGCGCCTATCCGAAACAAGGATCTTGTTTTGGAAACAGACTCCCTCGCGCTAGAAGGAGTCACGCCTGAACTAGCGCCAAGTGATTTCGTATCTCAAAACTACGAAGCCTTGGCTGCGCTCATGCGAGAGGAGGCGAAAAAGAGGTCAAGCCAAAGTCTGCACGCCAGGCTCAACTTCGACCCTGAACATGAGACATCCCCACCGCGCTACCGAAAGGAAAGACGCGAGAAGGATAGCCACAAACACCCAGTGTTTACTAGGATTGGAAGGAAGGTTGTGGATGACGAAGCAGCCGACTTTCAGTATCTGGAGGAGCATGAAGATGGGGAACGGCGCGCCAATGTCCACACTAGGCTTGGTAGTCGCAGGGTTCATGATAGGCTTGGGCGACGGTGCTCCCCAAGCGAAAGCCCTTCAAGCTCTGATTCTGAGGATAGTCGGCGCAAGCGCCGCAGAGGAGCAAGCTCGGATTCCGATGATAGTTGGCGCAAGCGTCGCAAAAGAGTAAGCTCATCCTCAAGTGACTCCTCGGACAACGAGGACAAAGAAACAGGACACTGGAAATCAAGAGGAAGATACCGCGACCAGGAAAACGAAGACATGTCTCGTCCCTGGCGCCGCCAAAAAGTTGATGCGTTCACTAGGAGCATTAGCGATTTTTCAGAAAATAAGAGAAGGCGCATGCCTGCTAATGTCAAAACATATGATGGGACAGGTGATCCTGATGATCACCTAAAAATTTTCGAATCAGCAGCCACTATCGAAAATTGGCCACAACCTGTGTGGTGCCACATGTTTAACTCTACATTAGTAGGGAATGCGCGCAACTGGTTCAGTAAGCTTCCACGCAGAAGCATCGGTGGGTTTGAAGAGTTGCGAAAGGCGTTTCGTTTAAACTTTACCCAAAGGAAGAAGTGCGCCAAAAACCCTGTCGAGCTCGCTAGGGTAAAACAGCGCCAAGGGGAATCCACAAGCGCTTTCATGGAGCGTTATAAGGACGAATGCATACACGTCAAGGCGTGTCCTGAAATACTAAAGATCTCAGGGTTTATGAACGGGATCAATAACCCAGATCTGATAAAAAAGTTAAACGATAGGGTTCCCCAAACCTTTGATGAACTGATGAAGCGCACGAGGTCCTTCATCCAAGGAGAAGCCGCCGTAGCGGATAGCAAGAAAGGCTACTCAAACCATAGGTCACAAGAAGAGCCAAGGAGACAATCCAATGACCAGAGTAGCAATCGTAATAAAAACTATCGCAGTCAAGGGGGCGGACGGGGAAACGACAAGTATACCCCATTAACGAAGACTCCAAGGGAAATATTTGCAACGGAAGGCGCGAACTTTCCGAGACCCCCACCAATGCGCACCCCAGAAGGGCAACGCGTAGGGACCGGATACTGCGAGTATCACGCACAGAAGGGCCATACCACCAATGAGTGTGTCCGATTGCGCCAACTAATTGAAAAGTTAGTAAAAGAAGGCAGATTGGATCATCTGGTTAAGAACATTAAGGATGGGAAAGACAAACAGAAAACCGGAGGCAAGAAAGAAGCGCCTAAGGAAAAAGCTGATACTATCTACATGATACAATCATGGCAGCGAAGGACTAGGCAAAAGGTGAGCCAGAAATTCTCTCATGGAAGCGAAATCTCTTTCCCCACCTTGGCTGTGGACAACGCAGTGGTAGAACCACTCACCATTGAGATAAATGCGGCGGGTCACGATATCCACCGCATGTATGTTGATGGAGGGGCATCAGCGGATATAATGTATGAGCATTGCTTCAAGAGATTGCGCCCTGAGATACAAAGACAGTTAAGCCCAGCCACGACTGCGCTTACTGGCTTCACAGGGGAAAAGATATGGCCCATGGGGCAACTGCGACTACTAGTCGCTGTTGGTAATAAGGAACACTGCACGACAGCCTGGATGAATTTTATGGTGATCAGATCTCCTTCACCATACAATGGCATTATTGGAAGACCAGGAATTTCGGCAATACGCGCAGTACCTTCCACAGCGCATGGGATGCTCAAATTCCCAGTAGAAGGCGGCATTGTCACCATCTACAATAGCGCCGCGCCACCTAAAGAATGTAACACGATTACATGCGAAACAACGCATACCCCAGAACAGAGCGCAGCTAAAGTATCAAACCTAAAGGTTGCAATTCACCCTGAATACCCGGAGCAAGAAGTGTCGATTGGAGGATCGTTGTCTGACAAAGGCAGAGCGGCTGTATGCGCGCTCTTGCAAAGGAATCTGGATATCTTCGCATGGGAACCAAAGCACATGACTGGTGTGCCACGCTCGATTGCAGAACACAAGTTACAAATCCGACAAGGATATTCCCCAGTAAGGCAGAAAAAGCGCGGCCAGGCTCCAGAGCGCGCAAAAGCCATACTGGAAGAAGTACACAAACTTGTGGACGCTGGCATCATGCGAGAAGTCTATTACCACGATTGGCTCTCCAATCCAGTAATGGTCAAAAAGAGCGATGGCAGTTGGCGGATGTGTGTGGACTTCACTGACCTTAATAAAGCATGTCCACAGGACTGCTACCCACTACCAGAGATAGACTGGAAAGTGGAATCTTTGTGCGGATATCCCTTTAAATGTTTCTTGGATGCATACAAAGGGTACCACCAAATCCAAATGGCTAAGGAAGACGAGGAAAAAACAGCCTTCCACACAAGCCAAGGCGTTTTTTGTTATACAAAGATGCCTTTTGGCCTGAAGAATGCGGGCGCCACCTACCAGCGACTGGTAGATAATGCGTTTGAGAAGCAAGTGGGACGCAACCTAGAGGTCTATGTGGACGACCTTGTCATAAAAAGCCATACTGAAGATGAAGTGGTGCGTGACATTGAAGAAACATTCACAACACTACGAAAGATCAACATGAAGTTGAATCCTAAGAAATGCACTTTTGGCGCTACAGAAGGCATGTTCCTAGGATATTTGATAGAACCAGATGGCATTAAGCCATGCCCAGAAAAAACAGAGGCTGTCATCCAACTTCCTTCACCGCGCACGTTGAAAGAAGTTCAATCTCTGAATGGAAAGCTAGCCGGTTTGAACAGATTCCTGTCCAAATCAGTGGATAAATCACTTCCTTTATTTAAAACACTCAAGAAGTGTACAAAAAAGGGAGACTTTCGTTGGACTGCGGAAGCGGAAGAAGCTTTCACACAACTTAAGCAACATATAGCAGCGCTTCCTAAGCTAGTTGCACCCCGACCAGGGGAGGAGTTAATCGTCTACTTATCCGCGACCCATGGAGCGATCAGCGCAGTGCTACTGACGGATAGGAATTCCGTACAAACACCGGTGTATTTTGTAAGCAAAGCACTCAAGAAGACAGAGATTAATTACAGCCCAATGGAGAAGTTGGTCTTGGCGTTAGTATTTGCTGCCAAAAGACTGCGTAGATACTTTCAAGCGCACCCAATAGCAGTGATTACCTACCAACCTATCAAACAAGTTATCTCTAAACCTGACGCATCGGGGCGATTACAAAAATGGAGTGTGCTACTAGGCGAGTATAACATCTCTTACAGACCACGCACTGCGGTTAAAGGGCAAATACTAGCAGACTTCATCATCGAAAAACCAGATACCGATGACGCACCCCCACCGAGCAAGGTAGAAATACAAGAACCATGGGTCTTGTTCACGGATGGATCTTCATGCGTGGATGGATCGGGCGCTGGCCTTATCCTCACTAATCCAGAAGGAATGGAATTCACTTACGCACTACGTTTTGAATTCACAGCCACGAACAACGAGGCAGAATATGAAGCCCTAATCACTGGATTACGCATTGCAAATCGAATGGGTGTACGTAACCTAGAAGCAAATGTGGACTCCCGATTAGTAGCCAACCATGTGTTAGGCGAATATGTGGCTAAAGAGGATAACATGGTCCAATACCTCGACAAGACCAAATCACTAATACAAGGTTTTGACAGGTTTACCATTAAGCAAGTTCCTAGAGGTGAAAATAAGAAAGCGGATGCGCTAAGCAAAATCGCATCCACTAGCTTTGCGCACCTGTCAAAACAAGTTTTAGTGGAGATCCTAAAAAACAAATCCATCTCGGAGATGGAGATATCTACGGTGATAGACGAACAGGATCCTACATGGATGACCCCCATCATCGAATTCATAAGTAAGGGCAAATTGCCCGATGAGCAGAAGGACGCTCGACGGATACGGCGCACAGCGCAGAGGTTCGAGCTCAGAGATGGTATCCTATATCGGCGTTCATTCCTACAACCATGGCTTCGGTGCGTTGGACCTCTTCAGGTGGATTACGTACTCCGAGAGATCCACGCTGGTTCATGCCGTATGCATTCAGGACCACGGTCCGTCGTAGCACGCGCATTGCGCTCAGGATACTACTGGCCTACTATGCATCGTGATGCGCGCGATGTGATAAAGAAATGTAATGACTACCAAGTTCATAGACCCATCCCGCGCAGACCACAGCAAGAGCTAACACCTATCACTTCTCCATGGCCATTCTATAAGTGGGGTATCGACATTGCGGGTCCCTTCCCTGTCGCAACAGGAGGATTGAAATTCCTTATCGTAGCAATAGACTACTTCACTAAGTGGATTGAGGCAAAAGCAGTTGCGACAATCACAGGTAATCAAGTAAAACGATTCGTTTGGGAAAATATTGTATGCCGCTTTGGATTACCTGGGGAGATTGTTTCGGACAACGGAAAACAATTCCGTGATAACCCGTTCAAAGACTGGTGCGCAGAGTTAAACATCACACAACACTTCGCATCAGTTAAACATCCACAAACCAATGGTTTAGTTGAGCGCGCAAATCGTAGTCTAGGCGAAGGAATTAAAGCGCGCCTGGACAAACACAAAGGAATATGGGTGGACGAATTGTCGCATGTCTTATGGGCGCACCGCATGACAATCAAAGTTAGCAATGGAGACACTCCTTTCTCCCTTGTCTACGGGACAGAAGCTGTCATACCAGCTGAAATCGGGATGCCGACTATTCGCACAGCGGAAGTTAACGTCGCGACCAATGACGACGAACGACGAATAGACTTGGACCTATTGGAAGAAAGGCGCGAGCGCGTAGCTATGCGTGAGGCAAAATCCAAGTCAAAGATGAAGGGATACTACGATGCTAAAGTTCGAAGCACCTCATTCAGACCAGGCGACTTTGTGTATCGCGCTAATGATGCAAGCCACGCAGAAGATACAGGTAAACTTGGACCAAAGTGGGAAGGACCCTATGAGGTCATTGAAGCACTAGGACAAGGCGCGTACAAGCTACGTGACATAGATGGCCATGAGCTACAACGCACATGGAATATCTGCAATCTCAAGAGATGCATCTTTAGGAAAGGCTACGGCCTCACACACGGATACCTCCGCACTTTAGTAAGTGCTTAATAAATATCCGTGTATTTACATTTTTTGTTTCATTTAGACAAATGTTTTTCTTTTTTACAAAAACTTGCAAGTATTAATAAAATGTTGTGGTTTCTAGCTAACTCCACGACACACTTTACTTTGTTGTTTACATATTATTTATGTCTCAATATTGTTATATTATCTTGTGCCTACATGGCGTACATTATCTTGTGCCTACATGGCGTGCATGCACCAATTAAAAACCCACGATGGTAAAAGGATGAGTAAACCTACTAAATAACTCGTTGAGTAAGAGGGTTGCAAACCCATCAACATCGGATCACGCATCCTTGTTAAACACCTTACTCTCAAGACGTTGGAGTAAGTTCGATGTGTACCCCACGACGGATACACAATGCACACTGTGCGCGTTTAACAAATTAGGAGTTAAGACAATTAACCCCTTAATATGGTATTAGTAGCACGCTGCAATCCATACACTTGTGCATCCCACGATGGATACACAACAACTTGTGCATTTCATACACAATTATACGATTATGATATAAGTGATTATAAATCCTTGTAATCTTTTGTAATATGTTTATACAAACGGTTTGATTCTTAGACATCTTTTACGCAAAGACAAAATAACTAAGTACAAACATTATAACCACAATCAAATTTGATACAATATGCGTACAATCGTATTTTTCAAATCAACACTTCATTATGGATAACAAGTTCATAAAAAGTACATACTCAACATACATACGTACAACAAAAAGTGGACATACCACAAAACATCACTACATCAAAATTACCAAGACATGCTACGAGTACGCCTGAGCCCTGAGCTACCCGCTTGACGCGCCACACAACCAGCATCTTTAAGCCTCTCTAACAGCTCAACATCCTTGGGTGCTACCGTTGGCACGCTAACAGGCACTCCATCAGATCTGGGAATGTGAGCCGCACCAAGACCACAAAGAATGGATTTCCCTTTCACGCCCTTCTTCTTGGCAAGTCTCATCTCATGGGCTTCTAAGGACTCCCTCAAGGGAATTTCCTTCTCAAGGGCAAAAGGGTTGAGGATGTCATGAGGGCGAGCGAAAATAGGCACATGTAGCTGCGACACATCCGGCTTCAGAAAGTAGTCAAGCTGCGCCTCAGCATCCTCGGATGAATGCCTAGCCAAGGTTAAACCCTGCATAATCACGCTTATGGGGTAATCCTGGTCACTCTCCAGCTGTGCAATATGAAGAAGCTCAAAAAGTTTCAACTTCTCCATAGCAGCAACAAGTTCACCATAAGCGTTCTCATTATAACCAGGTGCTTCGGAGGGAGACATAGCCAAAACCTTAGTCGCGCACAGCTCCTCTACTGCTTCTGCCTTACCGCGCACTAGGGCGCGTTGAACCACATCTCCAAAGGAGTCCTTGACCTCTCGAGACTCCAACGTCGTCAAGGCAGCAAGACGCAAGCCATGGCTGATAAGCCACCTGCGCTCAGCAATAGTTGACACCAAATGAGGATACAACTCCTCATCATATTCGATGCTGAGCTTGCGCAGCTTGCTCTCCTGATTCTCCAGCAAACTCTCCACAGCCTTGCGGAATTCATCCAAGTCAGACATGAGTTTCCCCTTGTTTAGCTCCATATATTTCAAGGCCCAAAGGCAGGAGGCCTTGTATTCTTTTGCGCCAGTGCGCTCCTGATTCAGTTCGGCCATGAGCGACAGCTTCTCACCAGCAATTTTCTGGTCATACATAGCAGATGCCCTCAATTCAGCCTGCGCATCAGCCAACTGCGCCTTCAAAATGTCGATCTCCTTGTCCTTCTGCGCAACCAGGCTACCCTCACAACCATATTCAGCCTGTAGCCGCGCAACCAATGAAGCCTGGTGCGCAGCAGCCAACGCCAACTCCTCTATAAGGCGATTTCTGGGCGCATCTCCAGAAGATTTTTCCTCATCCACTGGACTCTCAGTCACAAACTCACCAACATTTGTAGAACCAGTCTTGGGAGGCGAATTCTCAACATGCGCATCATCATCAACAGCAGTTTCAGCACTACACGCAAATAACAAAGTTACTCTATAGCACTAATAGCGGATTAAAGGACTGAAGATCTAAAGACAGAAGTACTTACTTGGAAGGAGGAGTTTTACGCGATGACGCATCCTCCTCAGATGATTGCCCGACAGAAATAGCAGGGCGCTTACTTGATGTCCCTGCGCCATCATCACCAAACGATCTCTTGCGCTTTAACCCTTGGCCCTCCTCCTCAGACTCATCCATATCACTCTATGACGAGTCTATATGCAACAACTCAATAGGGATCTGCGACCCAGGAGCGGGAAAGCTACGCAGAGGAGTAGCCATAGTGACACCTGTGGGGACCTCCCCTGTCTCCTCTGTCTCCTCCTGCGCGATCACCATCGTGCGCCCTGCAGTAGCCTGAAGTACTGGCTCCTCTCCATCTCTCAATGGGCGCACCCCCACGATCACCTGAGTGGGCTTCGCCAAGCGAACAACACCGAACAAATTCATCTCTGCGCAACAAAACAACGAACAAACACAAAATATGTTAGATAAGATATAAAAGGAAGAACGCTTACAACTACTAAGCGAAGAGGAAGGAGGAGACAAGCACCCACCCCGGCTATTTTCATCCAAAAATGTTGGCACTTCTTCCGGACTACCGAAGTAATTGCGACTGATGCCCATGTGCACCAAAAACTCTTCTGGGTACGCTTTGATCGGTATGCGATTGGAATTTATCATATCCGCATCGACCACGTTATACAATCCGGGGTCTGGGCGCTCGTCTCTCGGTAATGATTCTCGAGTGTAGAACTCAAAAATCCATGGGAAAAATGCCCTATCAACCCAAAAGAATTTTTCTCTCCAATCCCTCAACGCGTCTAACTTCTCTGTATAGCACTGCAGTGGCCCTGCGCGCTTGGAGAAGGAAACCCACCCGTTTGACCACGACGTGTGGTAAAACGCGCGGAAAAGATGAATCGTGGGTTCTATCGCTAACAAGCGACGATTCACTTCAAAATTGGTTATTTTAGCTGCACCTATACAGTGCAGCTGGGAAATATGAAGACGATAGTGATTTAGAATATTGCACAAAAAGAGGGAAATGGGCGCACGCTGATTAGCGAATTTGAAAAAACGCGTGTATACCCCTACTTTCCCTTGCGGGAAATTCGCTATTGACGCATTTGCAGCCGGGACTACCGGATGCAATGCGAGAGGGATGTAATAATCTGAAGTGAACTGACGAAGTTCATCCTCAGATAAATCGGAATTAAAATCGGACAATTGAAGAACCATGATTAACCTTCAAATAACTATTATAAGCGCACGCGCTATTACCTTAGTTTTTGTTGATTTTTTGATTGCTGTTTGGAGGTTTAACAATGGCGGAAAATGATGATTTTTTACTGTGGTAGCCACAGTCAAAAGATGGCTGACCTTTATATAGGGTTACACATACTCTTGGATGAATGACACATGTACCCCACTTGCTCTAATCGTGTGGCTGGGAGGCAAAAAGGTAAAGCACTTTTTCACCCACCCCTCACGAATTACGAAGGAGATACGGATGTACTTGGACTAGGTTAGTTTGCTACTTTTGGCGGGAAACACTTGAAACTTCCCTGCTACGCATCAAGGAATATTTTTAGTTACAATTGTTAGTCTAGTGTCCGCAATTTCGCATTGCGCACACTAGACTGGGGGGGCATGATGACGTATAGTCCGTATTCGGGTCACGAACCCGACCCATACTCAAGTCCATCACGAATGGACCCCAGCCCATCACGGATGGGCTCAAGCCCATCACGAATGGGATATTGCGATAACGGTTTGGGCTTACGTTGGCCCAAACCCGAAGTTATTTATGGTCTTGATAGGATATCTCTTATTTATGGGATATGTATCAAAACCGACCTATGCGGGATACGCTGAGGAGTGAGGAGCACGAAACCAACTAGGGTTTCGTGTGTATATAAAGAGTCCTTCGACTCTCATTAAAGGTACGACTTACAACCCTAACTCTTCAACTAAATCCTAAAAACCGATTACTTACTCTCACGCCGGAGGATAATCGTGGGAGACAATCCCACGATAAGCCTAACGGTGTCTTTTTGTTTTCTTAGTGCGCAGGTCTCAAGCATTAAGATCTGATTGGTACGGAATCAAGGAACGCCCAACTTTTGTATCAACAGTATGTCTAGCTATTTGATGGTTTATATTTCATCTCATTTTCACTGTTCACTATAAGTATTTTCATATACTCACATCGATGCACCAAACCTGTCGCGGAGTTACGCTATTTCCTTGCGTAACCGCATTATTTGATTCCGAGTTTGAACACCTGTTGTGGTTTTAAAGCGATTCTAAAGTAAGGAACATAGTACTAGTATAACTAAACTGAGTATCCCGAAATTCATTGATTCTCGGTTGAGAGTAGACTGATCACCTATAATCAACCAAGGATAGTGGGGACATGGCCTGATCACCTATGTCTCAAAAATGAATTTTGCGATACTGGGAGTAGTTATAACAGGACTATGTTTTGAATTTCGGAATTGGTAAAAGTTTTGCATATGTGCACGAACACCGAATATCACGAAGGTTTACCCACACACACGACACACTGGCATCACAACACCTCATGAACTGAAATACTTCTAGCATCGCTATATCTCTCCGCTTATATGGAAAAATTGTTCGTCGCCGTCCGATTATGTTCGCACCGGGTCAGGTGAGACCCGATTGGTCGCCGTTTTGAATTCGAGCTGTTTATTTTAACTCGTCCGATATCATAATAAGCACATTTTGAGTTTATTACTTGGTTTTGGCTTTATTTGAATTTGGATTGCGTGAGTTCTTGATTTCTGGATATCGTGTGAATTTGATTTTGTTTCTTCAGCCTTGTTTTGTTTCTGGTTATGTTACAGTCATCGCCACCCCAAACCTTACAAACAATGGATAAACCGAGTTAGATCACTAGTCGCCTAAGAATGACTCTTCCATAGCACTTGTAGGATGAACCTCTTGATGGAAGTAAACAATGAAGTAACCAATGAACCTTTGGCAAAACCTAGGAGACTTACAATAGGTCGATTTGTAACTCAGCAGAAGCTTTAGGAACTTATGTAGCAACCCAAGCTTCTACTTTTAGAAAGGATACCTAACTTTTCACTTATCCCTCGAGGATACTAGTAGTCTACCTTAATACCCTTTATGAAACAAGGAACTGCAATAGGCATTTTACGAAATGTATATATAAGTTGATACGACATTTTGGAAAGCGTTATTTCTGGAAAGACTATTTTAGATACGATATTATGAGAACGCTATCTCTACCACGCCATTCTGACATAACATTTCGAAAATCATTTCGGACGACCAACTCTAGTTACACTACCTTGAAGACGTGACACATTGGTATAATGTTTTGGGAGCTGTTTTGGATATACTACTAGTATACTATTTAGAGAACTTTTTGGATACGCTAGTTGGAACGCACCATTTCGAGACACGTTATTTTGAAAGTAATATTTTGAAAACACTATTCAGGAATACTAATCGCAAGCCCTTTCTGGAAGACATTATTACTCTACTATTGCCTTAGATCATTAGGTTAAATATCATGTTTTTCCCCTGCCCCTCAACTTGTAAGAAAGCTCGAGTACACTGTACACAATATAAGCCAATGAGTCGGGCAACACCATTAGCTGCTCTAGGAAGTAATCTCCCAGTTGAAATGGACTCCTTAAGGGGGTTAGTCGAACGAATTGGACCTAGAAGACTGTAAAGGAATAATAGTACCCATGAGAAAACATTAACCCTAAGTGGTAAGTAAAATTGCCTGTAATAACCATGATAAAGCGGTTCGCCCTATTATTCATGTTTTGGAATTGATACTGGTTTAGATAACCCGAAGTATGTTAGTTAAGATTTTCACACCATGGATCATAAACCATTTTACAACCACCAAGTGAACCAAATATCTCCTATGAAAAGTGTTTTCATCCTATTACTGCATAAACCGAATAACCAACATTTCATTTTGAAAATAGATCAAAACCTTAGAAGTGGACCTCACACTTTCGCTTGCGACTATAGATAATAACCTACCAAGCTTTGATACTATTTTATCACTGAATAAGTCGCCACATTCGTTCCCTGCAATTAGGTTCCCTCACTAGTAGCACTTGCATTGAACTAGATTGTCAATATACCATTACTCTCAAGACATTTTACTCTCTAGGAGTTCTAGACGACACAGACTCGAAACCCCTTCTTTTATGTAAACCGCTTCATAGCAAAACTCTGACTTCCCTGTAGTGACGCAACTTCTGCACCGGGATGCCGAAACATCTTAGTCTATCTAACAACCATTGATACCCGACCGCACCTTGAAAATAAGGACTTTTCTCAACATAGTATCGAGCTGATTCAGACCTCTCAAGTCACTAACACAACCGTTTAAGTAAAGATACCCCCTTAGCACAAAGTTATTTCTTTTAGGCCACCAGTGCAACAAATTCGGCCAGGGCACCTTTTAGTATCATTTAACAAGTTGGAATACTTGCACCTTAGAGTGTCGCCTGATATTAAACATTGAACCCCGCCCAACGTTGGCAACTAGATCTTTCCTTGGATATTTGGAACCACAGATTGACGTACATGTTCAATTATCATTCCTCTCTGATATTCTTACTTTTAAGGATTTTTATTAAAATGCTTTTAGATCAACCTTGGGGACCGTAATTACATTTTTCTAAAACGCATATTTTGAGGATTAAGCTCATCTGGTCAACCCTTATCAACTTTGCTGCGAAATGTCAAACGCAAAATCTTACGAAAATTTCTTACCCATACCAGGTTTGAAAACCCGATTTTTTTACAAGTTTGTAAAATCTCTTGAAACTGTGTCATCTTACGCAGCTGAAAATTCCCGACAAAGAAAACTTAATGCCTGGAAAATTATTTTGGTCAAAACCGTGTAAATACTTACCCAAATAAGATTTTCAAACAAAATGCCATAGATAGGATTCGAACACCCTACACCTTACCCAACTTACAAACGTACAACCACTAGACCAAGAGCCCTTTTGTGTCACTTTCATCCATTCCCCTGAGGAGGAAAAACGCTGAATTCAAAACAAATCCTAAAGTTCAATCGCCTCATCATTTTAAAACTTTACATGTATGGGGTAGGATTTTGCGTCACTAGAGTATAAACCCCATATTGGAATTAGACCGTGAGAATTTGAGAAGAAACCACGCTGGCAAAATTTTGAAACACCGTGTAGTTAAGAATTAAACCGTCTCCCTCTATCAGCCTTACTCCAGGAATCATTGTACCCCACCAAAGCACTAGAAGGAGACAACTTATGGCAGACCACTTAAGTACTCTTCCACGGTCAAGGATAAACCCTTAGAACAGTCCGGAGAGACCCGAATAAGTTACTAGTACCACCACCTTTTCACCAACACCGTTCCGCTGGGTAACTTGAACTAAATCGCGAGGACGCGATTCCTTTTTAGGAGTATGTGATGTAACAACCGACAAACTTCTTAAATTTGTTTTACGAACCAAAGCAATCATTTTGACTTTCCTTAGCTTTTGAACCCCTTCGAGACCGGAACTGATAAGTTAAACTGAAATCCGGGACGGATTTCCAAATATGATGTATGTGCTGTAACACCCGGTAAATTCCCTAAACATATTTTACGAGTCAAAACACTTGCTTCTCATTCTCTTTAACTTTTGAACTTCCTTGAACTTGTGGGTTTGAAAAACTATGAATATCTTGTTCAACGTGCGCGTTATTTCCTTATCGAGCCGACACAACCTAGAAAGCACGAAACGTATCGTATTTGTCAAAAATATTGATTTTTGAAAGTATTGCATATTTATACTCGTTTTTATTGGAAAAATTATTTCGTGAACAATGGCGCAAGTTTCGTTAATTTTCGAGTCCGTTTGGTATGTCAAATGGGTCCCGCACCGTTTATTGCAAAAGTTTAGTCATTATGGCAACATCAGCCCCTCCGCCCCATATTTTCATTACACCTCCCACACTTTTCAATTTTCATTTCACACCCTCCCTCAAAACTATAAATACCCCATTACTAATATTTTAATTCATTTCTAGCTCTCTCACTCTCTCTCTTCTCTCTCACTAGTCTCGCCGGCGTCCCACAAATTTCGGCCACCACCACTGCCGGCGATTTTTCCGATCATCGGAATATTTTCCGGCGAGTATTTTTATTTGCCGAATCGTTAGATCGGCCACTTTTACTTATTTCTGGAGACTTTGAGCTCACGGCTCCCACCACAACACCGTCACGCGCTACCACCGCCTACTGCCACCACCACCGAGCCACCACCATTCACCCCGCCACCTTCTTCTTTCGGTAAAAAACCCCTCACGCGCTTTATTTTCATCATTTTCTTTAATATTTTTTCAAACCCTAACTTTTATATTTTTATTTAATCCGATTTTAATAAAGTTTTTATTAATAAAAAAAAATGGTTTACAAACTTCTTCTAAACCCTCGTGTGGACTTTTCTTCCTCTCGGTGACTCGCCAACTCGTTCAAACTCACCGAGTCAACTCGGTTGACTCGGTGAGGGTTTGTTGTTTTTATTGTTCTCGTGTTGCTCATATTATTGTGGTATTGATTTGTTGAGTTGAGATTCAGTTTGTGGTCCGTTTGATTGATTGACGGTCTCGGCAGTCGAGGTTTTGTCGAGCCGTTACTCACGGCGAGTCACGGCGAGTAGTGGATGTTTAAGATAGGCTGTTTTGATGTTGTCTTTAGTTGAGGTAGCGTTGAGAATGATCATATAGCAGTGTTGGTTTTGTTTCGTGTCGTTGGATCTTATTAAAAAGGGTTAATATAAAAGATTTTGATAGTATTAGAATTAATTAAAAATTTGTAGTGTTGTATTTAAACATGATGTTGGTCTTTGCGGATTTGGATTAAATTGTGTCGAGTGGAGTATAAATTTGTGACGTTTGGAAAGTTTTGCTTAAAAGAGTTAATATAGGATTGTTAGAATTAGATTATAATAGTTGTTATATTGCGGATTTGGATGAGGATTTGTGTTTGCGGATTTTGAAATAGAAGTGTCGAACGGGAAGAACATATTTTGATACATGAGATGGAGTGGTTAGGAACAGATTAGAAATGGTCGTGTTTGTGTTGGATTTGGTTTAGCCGAGAGTCTCAACGACTCGGATTGAGTCGAGCCGTGACTCGTGGCGAGTCACGGCCAAGGTTATTTACTTGTCGTTTCGGTTTCGTTATTTATTTATAATTCGTCGAGTCGTATATATTGTTTGTCGTCGTTTATTATTTATTTACGTTGAGTCACGGATATTTAGTTAGTCGTTATTTATTTCTAGTTGTTTTATTTAATTATTGAGTCGTGTTATATTTAGGACTAGACGTTTGTTATCTATTTATTTGTTTGTGATCGATATGAGATGTTTCGGGATATTTGAAGCGTTGTGGGATAATATTGCAACATGCGAGATACTTAATATTTATTGATTTGATTTGAATAATATTGTAATGATGTAACGTTGTGGACAAGGATTGGACGTATTGGATTTACGGTATTGGTTATTTGGACTATTATGGACCCTTTGGTACATGAGACGGAAGGGTACGTTAGACTCATAAGAGCTTAACCTACCTCGACCCGAACTATACAAAATGGTCGATAAACTAAACAACTAATATTTACGCGAATGATATGTCCAATTATATATATTAAAACTTGTAAAACTTGACGATATTTGAATTATCCAAATAAGTCGTATGACTTGGAAACGTCTTATAAACGGGCACTTTTTGCCGAAATTTCATAAAATCTTTTATAAACTTAAATCGTTTATGAATTATTAAATATCCTAAAACTTTTTTTCAAAACTTATATGTTTTACCGATTATATCAACTGTTTTGGGAAAACGGGGAAAAGCCGAAACTATCTATCGATGTTGTTTATTTGTTGTTATTCTTTTAATAATTTTGTTCTTCTTTCACATTCCTTCCTTCTTATCCTCTCGTCTTTCTCGAGTGTTCATTCGTATTCTCCGACTTATTATCTTTTTACCTTCTTGTCTTCCACACGAGGTTTAAACGTGTCTTCTTTTTCAAACGCCATTGCAAACTAAACCTTTTTATTATAACACAAGAATTCAACGAACGCTACTTCATAAATTACTTGAATATTATTTCTGAAACATATTACTTGTTAGGTTGTGCCGATCCAGTATCGTTATGCTTTTACTCTTGATGTCGTCATGCTCTATTACTCCTTGATGCCAGTTGTGATGTTTGTAATATTTTTGCATTGCTGCATACTCAGGTGAGTTCATAGCCCCACTTTCTACTTGCTTAACTGTTTTATAAACTACTTGGGGTGAGATACATGCTACTGTTTTTACTATGATCACAATTGTTTACGAACTGTTATTTGAAATGGAAACTTTGCTGACCACCTGATGAGCACTAAGTACCTTCCTTGCCAACAGCAAGTCCCTCGATCATGAATCATTAATCACCTGCGGGTGAGCGCGATTATAGTTTATAGGCCTATAGGATTGACCATCCCATCCCTGTTGACCGGGTAGGCAACACGGGTGTGCTATAATTGAGTTAACTAGGTATTTGGCAAGATACCTAGCTTTGGGGGCAACTATTATGATTATGAAATTCCGCGGTTACTGTCGACTTATGCCAGAGTTACTGGTGCCGGTTAACGCTTTGTGTGTCATGAGCTTAGTGCAGTGGTAATAACTTTCGGGCGTATAACAACGTAGCCCACTTTCTTGGAAACTTGAAATATTGTGATCAACTGCTTTACTCTTAAACCTATGAATTCACTCAACCTGTGTGTTGACTTTTAGCATGTTTATCTCAGGTGTTAAATCTTTTCCGCTGCATACCTTACCTTTGGAGGAGCTTGGAGGAGGGCATGGCATGGTCATAGAAGACTTAGAAACTATTTGGGACTACTTTAAATCTTTTATGAAACTAAATTTTTCCGCACTGTTTTAAATACTTAAAACTGTATGTTTTCAATCATAACGTTTCTTCTAAAATGGTTTAAGTAAAACCGTTCTTTGTACCTTGTGATTGTGACAACTATCGAATAACACCCCACAACTTGTATGCTTCCGCTGATCCGATTTCGGGGTGTTACAGTCCTTTCCAAACACTTTTGGACTGAAGCAGTAAAGACTGCCTGTTACACACAAAACAGATCCATCATTGTCAAGAGACATAGCAAAACTCCTTATGAGTTATTCAAGGGAAGAATCCCTGACATCAGCTACTTTCATGTTTTTGGGTGTCCTGTGTTTATTCATAATAACAAGGATCACTTAGGAAAATTTGATGCCAAAGCTGATGATGGATACTTTCTAGGATACTCCCTAGTCTCAAAAGCCTTCATGGTGTTCAACACTAGGAGACAGCATGCTGAGGAAACATTTCATGTTACCTTTGATGAGAGCACTGATGCAATCAGTGTATCTAACAACTCAGTGGAAGAGATAGGTATTGATGAATCATCAAGATACCCTCCTGATGAACATCATCCTGATAATGGTCCTTCCACTCAGTACCATGCAAATGCTGACATCTCCTATTACATCATTCCCCACAACCTTCCTTACCCAACCATCACTGAGTTATTGAATCACAAAGTACTGATGAATTCATTCAGTCAGTACAAAGTGCTCAGGTACTAAACAATCTCAGTGATGAGTCAAACCACTCAGACACTCAAGATACAGAAGAACATCATGTGTCTAATCCTGATCCTACCCATCAGGCCTCTACAAGTTCTAATCATTCTTCAAGACCTCAGGACAGTTGGACTAGGTCTCAGGATATAGAACTTGTCAATATAATTGGTGAGCCTACTGAAGGCATGCTCACAAGAAGCATGGCTGCTGAACTGAGAGCAGCCTCAGCCAATGAATGCCTATTTGTGGACTTCATTTCCACAATTGAACCCAAAAGTGTTAAGGAAGCACTAAAACATCCAAGTTGGGTTCAAGCCATGAATGATGAACTGGAACAATTTGACAGAAACAAGGTAATGACCTTGGTCAAATGTCCTGAAGATGTTTCAGTCATTGGCATGAAATGGGGATTTAAAAACAAATCTAATGAAAATGGCATAGTCATTAAAAATAAAGCCAGACTTGTAGCCAAAGGCTATAATCAACAAGAAGGCATTGACTATGAAGAAACATTTGCACCAGTAGCAAGGATGGAAGCCATCAGAATCTTCCTTGCTTTTGCTACATACATGAACTTCAAGGTGTACCAAATGGATGTTAAAAGTGCATTCTTAAATGGTTCACTGAAAGAAGAAGTTTATGTTCAGCAACCTCCTGGATTTGAAAGCCATGAGTTTCCTGACCATGTCTGCAAGCTTAACAAAGCCCTTTATGGACTGAAACAAGCTCCCAGGGCATGGTATGAGACTCTTTCACCCTTCCTGATCCAAAACAAATTTGTCAGAGGCAAGATAGACAACACATTGTTTATCTACAAGACAAACAATGATGTCATACTTGTACAAGTGTATGTTGATGACATCATCTTTGGCTCAACAAATTATAAACTTTGCAAACAGTTTGAAAAACTAATGGCAAAGAAATTTGAAATGAGCATGATGGGAGAACTGACTTACTTCCTTGGTCTACAAATCAAGCAGACTGATAAAGGAACCTCTATCAGTCAAGAGAAGTATGTCAAAAGCCTACTGAAGAAGTATGAGCTCAGTGACTGTGCCTCAGTCAAGACTCCTATGGTACCCCCAAACAACCTTGGTCCTGATCTTACTGGAAAACCAGTGAATCAAACTCTCTTTAGAGGAATGATAGGATCACTGATGTATTTACTTGCATCAAGGCCTGATATCCAATTCTCAGCCTGCCTATGTGCCAGATATCAATCTGACCCAAAAGAGACTCATATCACTTCTGTGAAAAGGATATTCAGGTACCTGAAAGGTACTCCAAACCTTGGATTATATTATCCAAAATGTTCAGGCCTTGATCTTAAAGGATACCCAGATTCTGACTATGCTGGATGCAACATGGACAGAAAAAGCACCTCAGGCTCTTGCCAAATTATTGGTGGTAAACTAGTCTGTTGGAGTGCTAAGAAGCAACAATCAGTTGCCATGTCCTCAGCTGAAGCTGAATATGTTGCAGCAGCAAGTTGTTGTGCAAATGTACTCTAGATGAAAAGTCAACTCAGTGACTATGGAATTCAGTACAAGATGGTTCCCATCTTTTGTGATAACACAAGTGCAATTGCCATCTCAAATAACCCTGTTCTTCATCAGAGAACAAAACACATTGATATAAGATATCACTTTATCAGGGACCATGTCATGAATGGAGACATAGAATTACACTTCATTCCTACTGAATATCAGCTAGCTGATATATTCACCAAACCATTGGATGAACCAACTTTCACCAGACTGAAAGCTGAACTAGGAATGTTGGATATTGAGAATCAGTCCCCTGATTGACTCCATCCAAATATGTGTAAAGTCTGAATCCCTGACTCAATGTGTTCTTCAGTGAGAAAGGTCACTGAACCTCAGGAACTAAACCCAAGTTCCTGAACCCTTAATCCTCAGGAATTAAACCCAAGTTCCTGAACCCTTAATCCTCAGGAATTAAACCCAAGTTCCTGAACCCTGAACCTCAGGAATTAGACCCAAATTCCTGATCACAAGAACCATCAGTGACTAAACCCAAGTCCTGACAATCAGGTTCACTGAATGATAAGTCATTCAGAGTCCTCAAGAGACATTAAATACTGACTTAAATGCTCTAAGTATCTAGTTAGTAAATGTCCGAGGTTGGTAACTGAACTCATATTTAATTTAAGAATATTTGTTCTTTTTGCCTTTCTGGCTTCCACCTCTGGGCCACCACATTCCCACTTGGCATTAAATGCCTCTCCAATCACATTACAGATATGTGATGACTCATCTCTGCAAATTATACTTTTGCAGAACTACTCAATTGTTCACCTTGACTGTTGCGCCAAACCAGGGAAAAGTGGAGTGTTGGCATTAAATGCGGATCCCAAAACATTTTATTCAAAACAGTTTCCAATAATTCTTTTTGAATAAATTAAATTCGCTTAATGCCTAAAGTACCCTCCACTTCACTTCCCTATAAATACCCCAACCAAAAAGAACACACACACGTCTATTAGAAATTTTAAGCAAATTCTGCCCATTTTTTCTCTCAAAACTAATAGTGTGTGTTCTTAGCTTTAAGAAATCCCTAACCATCTTTGTTACCAGACTTACCAACAAATATGGCTTCTTCTAAAGCTGTGACATACGCCCCTAATGTGGATTTCACATTGGAGGGTGTAGACCTCACCAAGAACAATGTGGTGGGAAACTTTTCCTATCCACAAAAGTTCCCAGCCTACAAGAACGTTATGAAATATCTTCAAAACTGTTTTCTTGCAAAGGCATTTACCAAGACCCCCTCAGTCATCTACCATGACTACCTGAGGGAATTCTGGTGTACTGCTGTGGCTACTAGCCCAAAAGACACCAAAGAATCCATCATCACATTCACAGTGATGAATGGGAAAAGACCCCTTTCCCTGAATTACAACACCTTCATCAAGGCCACAGGTCTTGATTTTGCTGAGGCTTTTGAGCCCAATCCCACTGATCAAGAGGTCAAGAATGAATTAATCCTTCTAGGACCTCATGACCTCAGACGTCCTGATCAGTCTGCTGGAGCCTTATTGGAGAAGGCTCCACTAGTCAAAACCTGGTTCCACCCAGTCTGGAGGATCCTGATGACATTTGTCATTCAGGTCCTTGGGGGGAATAAATCCTCAACGGAGTAATTGAACTCATCACAACAATTGATGTTGTTCAGCCTCTTGGAGGGTACAAAGATTGATATCGGAGGAATAATCTTCCGAGACCTCGTTGCCAAGCTCTCAGGAAAATCTATGCAAAAACATTTGTCTTACCCTAGGTTTATTTCCTGTGTGCTTCAGGACCTTCTTGGTTCTGACTATGAAAGGTCTAACGTCGAAGGCACAAAGCCTGACGTCTTGCATAAGACCAATTTTTCTAGTGGCATCTCTGAGGTAACACCCATTGCCCTGACCACCTATATGATGGAGGTGATTCAGGGGGAGAACGCTGTTTCTCCAGTACCTTCACCTACAAAGAAGGTGAAGAAGACAAAGAAGGGTCAGTCCAGTAAGGTGGTTAAACCCAAACCACTCGCCACTGAGACTGATGCCGAAAACCAACTAAACCTTAAAAAGAGGTTGAATGTGGCCCAGACCTCTGAGACACCCACTACAGAGACCCTCCTGACCACAAAACAAAGGCCAACGGAGGGCACTGAGCAATCATCCTCAGTGTCCTCGGGCAAACCCTTTCCACATGTTCCCACTGACATACACAAGTCTGAGGGATCAGGAACATTCACCATTTCACATCCCCATGAAGGAACTGACAAATCATAATCAGTTCCTGAGGGAGAAAAGGGTTCTAAATCCTCGGTGGGGCAGCACTACTCCACTGAGAAGGGGACCCACAACCTCTCACATCCCGATGAAGGAACTGATAAATCACAATCAGGGCCTAAGGGAGAAAAGGGTCCTAAATCCTCAGTAGGACAGCACTATCCTACTGGGAAGGGGACCCACAAACAATCACATCCCGCTAACGTTCCTGATCAATCACACTCAGGATCTCAGGGAGTTAAGGATCCTAAATCCCTAAAAGGACTGTACAATCCTGATGGGAAGAGGGTCCATCAATTATCACAATCAGTGCCTAGTGATACTACTGGAAAACACCCATCAGTAGTTGAAGGCGCTAAGGGGGACAAAGACTCAAAGGGAAAGAAACAACCCGCTGATATGGAACCCATCACCCCCTCAGGCGGATCCATTCACTCAAGAACTGCCCCCAAAAGCCAGGCTGGTATTACCCCAGTTATTATGGCTAGTCAGGCTGAGCAAACCCACTCAGTTATTATGACAACGGGGTCAGGACCTGGCCAAAACAAAGGCGAGTCTTCTTATGAAGAGGAGCCGATTGAATTTTTGGGTATTGAGTCCATGGGGGACTTTCAGGCTCTTATTGAGTCTGATGAAGAGCTCAAGGAAGAGAGTGAAGAGGAAAATTTTGAGGCAGGTGAGGATATGGAAACTGATGTACAATCTGAACACTCTGAACAACCTGAACAATCACATCAGTCATCTCCACATCCAAGTGAAGAATCAGAACCTCAAGCTGTTGGTTCTTCGGATACTGACAACATCCTCGCCAAGTATGACAACACTCTTCCTCTCACTGAGAGACAATTGGTCAAGTTCCTGCTCAAGACCAACAAGGCTCTCTTCCAAGGTCTGACTGAAGAAATGTTTGACCAGCACACTGAAGCCGCTGTTCATTATGTAAACCTGAAGGAATCAGTGGAAGCTCATCATGATGATGAAAATGAGCACATGTCATCTATCTCCTTCTCCCTGACGAATCTTGATTCAAATTTAAAACTGTTCAACGAGTCTCTAACCAACTTACAAAAGAGCATTGACACTATTCATGAGTCAGTGAAAGATGACCCTGAGCTAAACAAAAAAGTTCTTCAGGCTTCAGAAACTTACCAGCAACAAACTTCTCAGTTGACTGAGCTGGTAACTGTGCTGAGATCCTCAATCTTCAGGGACTCAACTCTTCAGTGGACTCCATTCGATCTTCCCTGGGTCTTATGGAGTCTCACATGGCTTCTTTGGCATCATCTTCTTCCTCTATGGCTTGGAATCTTGGGCCAATGATGACTGCATTAGAGGCTTCTCAGGCTTCTCTTGAGACTAAGGTCTCAACTCTTCAGGAGGACACCTCAGACATCAAGTCCATGATAACTGAGATCTATCAGGCCTTCAAAGGTCAAGCTCCCTCAACTTCAGTGAGCACACCAACTCTTGCTCTCACTATGGGTCAAGCAACAGTTGAGGGGGAGAAAGTCACTGAAGAACCTCCATAACCTGAACAAGAACAACCTCCTTCTCACACTGAGGGGGAGAATCCTGAAGCTACCACATCTTCATCCCACCAAGACAAAGGCAAGGGCATTCTCACAACCACTGAGCCTAAGCCCAAAATCTTGGTGCCTGCCTCCAAGGAAAGAAGGCCAGACCCTGATGAACCAGTCAGGGTTCCTTATGAAATCAATGGGGTAATGGAACTTCTCACTCATGCTGAAATTCAAGCTCACATAGAGAAAGAGGAGGCAGCAAAGAAAGCTGTTGAAGATGAAAGGCAGAACAAGCTTGCTCTCATTCAGGTTGCGAGAGAAGAGGCTGAGAAGATTGGGATTGAGGCAAAAGACCTTGCTAAAAGGAAAGGTGGCAAGAGCTTTGTGGAAGCTCAGAATGCTGAAATGGCTGCCCTCAGGCAAATAAGGGAAGAAAGAATGAAAAGGACTGAAGAGATCAGGCAAAACAGGATTAAGAGATATCAGTGGATCATGACAAACAGGTTGAAACCAGAACCAATCACTGATGTCAAGATTCATCGAAACACCACGCCTGCAACTGTTACTGTCTACAGAGGTGCTGACATGAGAAACTTTGATGTTCATACCCCCTTCAGATTCGCTGACTTCGGGATCACTGAATTGGATGAGTTGGGTCTAATATTAGCGAAAAAATCAAATGTTGTGGTCCCTGGTCTGTTGAAGTCCCTGAGCCTGAGGTATGAAAGATTGGCAGCAGCACCTCAGGAACTTGGTATTCCATCTCTTCTTCCTGCTTCAGCTGAACAGCCTGCCCCTTCTCAGTCTTCTTCAAGAAAGAGAAAGAAGATTGAAGCTGAGCCTGAGATCAAGGTTCCTGGTCTTGACTGTAATAGGGCTCTCCCTGAAGGTGTTCCATTCAGGAACAATGTGGTCATTGAACAACCTGAGAGAGGTATGTTCTTCATTGATGAGTTCGGTGACCAAGCCTTTCAGAGATGGAGTGATATTGATCTATCAGGGATCAAAGCCATGCTTGGCTTTCTAATGATGGCCTCCCCACTCAGAACTCCTGAAAATGCGAGGTTTTGTCAAGATCTAAAAAGGAAAATCCGAGAGCACCCTAACCAACAAGAACTGCAGTCAAAGAAGCCTAAGCTTGAAGCCCTTGGGATTAAGTTGAACTGATGAATCTGCCTGACTACCACCACCACCTTTTGTACCTAGTTTTGATAGGACTTATAATGATATTAATAAGATGATGTTTTTATTATTTCAGTGTCCTTATTTACATTCTAGTACATTCAGTATGAGTAGAAGTCATTAGCTCACTCATTACTGATCAAAACACTTAGGAATAATTTACATTCAAATAGGGGGAGATTGTTAGGTCTGTCAGTACCCAAGAATACTTAAAACAAGATTTGAACACAAATTAACTAAGTGTTAACTTAAACCGAAAACAATTCAAGTCACTGAGAGAACAGTCTCTCAGTGAGTCATCTTCAGGATGCTTAAGGCGAATTCAAGAAGAAGGATTCACTACTCAGGAAGGCGGTACTCCCTGAGTAGGACTTAAGCCAAAGAAGAAGATGATGGTTCAGTGAGTGTTGGACAAGAACTCACTGAACCCCAGTCTCCTCAACAACAATTGTGATTAATAAATGAAGGCGTGTACTGAAGAACCTAAAGCCTGAAAGAAAGGCGGGAAGATCTGGGAAGAGTTTAAGATAAGATCAAATCTTATCTTGTCAGGAAGAAACCTTCCCTAAGACGGCTAAAAGTCATGGAATGTCAGACCAACCACTCCTAAAGACTTTTAGCCCATTCCTATTGGTTCTTGGAAATGACAATTACTATTGTAATTGTCAGACACACTTGCTTCAACAACTTGTATTATTTTTAATCACTTTTACTCTTTATACTTGTGTATAAATAGGTTCTGATAGGAGAGAAGTTGAGTGTGTTTTGTACATTGAAAGCTTAGACTTTTACAAAGCAACTTCTCTCCTACAAAGAGTAACGTATCCCTGAGATAGCTCAGTGGGTCGAATTGTTACCACTCAAAGCAAAGCTTGAGTTTAGATATGAGACAACACCATACCTTGTCTATTCAATCCCAAGTGTTTGTTCCGCAAAACACTTGGGTAATAGATTCTTTGATTCATTTCTAATAAGAATTTAAACGTTGAAAAATACTTATGTGTTTTTACTCTTACGTTTCATTAATCTGTTAGAATTAATCATAACATTGTATTAGTCATAAACACGAATAGATTAACTTTCTAGTTAATTCTAAGCGTGTGAAGGGAACAACAGTAACCCATCGTTTCCTTTAGGTATCCTACAAAGACACATTTCACAGATCTCTGTTGGAGTTTATCTGCTGAGTCACGTCTAATATACGCCTCGCAACCCCAGACCTTTAAATAAGACAAATTCGGAACCTTTCCACTCCATATCTCATATGGTGTCTTATCTACCTTCTTAGTGGGAACCATATTCAAAATACGAACCGCAAATTCTAAGGCATAATCCCAAAAGGATAATGGAAGAGTTGTAAGATTAAACATTGATCGTACCATATCTAGCAATGTACGATTCCTTCTCTCAGATACACCATTTTGTTGTGGTGTATATGGAAATGTGAGATTCTGGACAATTCCATTCTCAGCTAGGTAATCTTTAAACTCTTGGCTTAAATATTCACCACCCCTATCGGATCGAAGAGCTTTAATCTTCTTTCCTAGTTGCAATTCTACTTCTGCTTTAAAAACCTTAAATGTTTCAAACACCTCATGTTTATGTTTAAGTAAATAAACATAACCATAACGGCTGAAATCATCTGTGAAGGTTAAGAAGTAGCTAGCACCTTTCCTTGACACATGTCTAAGTGGTCCGCACACATCAGTATGTATTAAACCAACTAGATCTGAAGCCCTTTCCATATTGCTATGAAAAGGTTTCTTCGTCATCTTCCCAGAAATACAAGATTCACACTTGTCATATGATTCATCATTGACATTTTTCAAAAGCCCATCATGTTGCAGCTTTTTCATGCGAGTCTTGCCTATATGGGCAAGTCTACAGTGCCAAAGGTAATAAGAATTCAAGTCAGACTTAATTCTCTTACTAATGCTATACATTAAATTATTATTGGACATATCATTCATATCAATTTCAAACACACCATTAACAGCAACAACATTAAAATAAAAAACATTATTTAAAGAAACTGAAATTCCATTGCTACTAATAACGTGATTAAAACCAAGATCCAAAAAAACAGAAAAGGAAACTACACCCCTAACAATTGAAGGTGCATAATGACAATTCTTTAATAACAGTACTAAGCCCGAAGGAAAAACTAAATTAAACGTTCCTATGGCTTCAACAGCTGCAGGTGCTCCATTTCCCACATGCAGATATTGCTCCCCATAGGTAAGCTTCCTTTCCACTCTAAACCCCTGTAGCGTATTACAAATGTGAATACCGTATCCAGTATCATATACCCAGGAATTAATTTTATGATTTAGAGTAAATAATTCAATCATGAGTAAAGTACCTAAAGTGCTGGCGCCCGAGTGCCCAGTCTTCTTATTCTTACTCTCCCGCAACTCTTGGATGTAAAGAGGGCAGTTCCTCTTCCAGTGACCCACTACATGACAGTAGTGGCAAGCCTGGTCCTTCTTGGAGTTATCCTTCTGCTTAGAAGGGTTTTTCTTAGGTGGAGGTGAAGGTTGATAAGCCATAACTTGCTTACCCTTATCAGCCTTAGCCTTACCCTTGCCCTTCTTGCCCGTACTTGGCTTGTTAATCCTACCCCTTTGAATAGCTAGTACCTGGGGCGTAGGAGCAGTCCTTGGTGGTAAACCCTTTTCGTAATCAATAAGCAATGCGTGCAAATCAGAAACTGTCTTCCCCACGCAATGCATATTGAAGTTACGAACAAAACCACTAAATTCCTTTGAAAGGGATCTATTGATTAAGTTAATGGCTATATCTTGTTCATAGATTTTGCCTAGTGCTTGTAACTGATCCATGTAACCTTTCATTTTCAGTACATAAGCACCCACGGGTTCACCTTCTGCCTGTTTGCATCCATGCAGAGATTCCATTAAATCATAGATCTCAACATTAGATGGTTTTTCAAACAACTTCCTGAGTTCGTTTAGCATGTCCATGGGAAAGTAATTCTCAAACTGCTTTGTGAGAGCAGGTGTCATCCCTCCCAACATCAAACAAGCCACATCATTGTGTGCTTTATACTCAGTTTTCCATGCTGCTTTTACTTCATCAGAAGCATCTGCAGCTGGTTCAGCAGAACAAGGCTTGTACAGATAGTCAAGTTGGTCAAGCACTCGCAGGACAATCCTCAGAGAACGAAACCAATCATTGAAGTTCTGTGTGCCAGTCAATTTTTCCCGTTCAAAGAAAGCTTTGAACGCGGAACTCATATTGGTGTTATTGGTTTGAGCCATTTCTACAGATAAAGAAAGTTCAAATTAGTATTTTCGATAATACAAAATTTCAAGAAAATAAAATACCCAAGGAAATATTCATATAACCATAGTACTTTCTTGAAAACTGGGATCCAAATTATCATAGTTTCATTACATCAGTTGATCTGCTAGTAATGAAAGTATATAACAAGGTAATCTGTCGTACAATAATTGGCAAACAATTTTCCAATTCCTAGATTAATGGGATTTATATTGGCAAACAATTTCCAACATAAGCATGTTTTATCCCCATCTTATGCCTTGAGTTCAAGCTCTCACTTAACTCAATTTAAGTTGTCTAAATAAAAAACTGCAAATTGCCATAATCCCATCACATCAGTTGATCTGCTAGCAATGAGATTATGCAATTTGCCTTTCCATTGAAATTTAGTCCAAGCTCTCACATGACCAAATAACAACTTCAAGTGTTCTTTAACTAGATGGCATTGACTTAATTTTAAAGGGTAATAAATTTTGATGTGTCAATCAAAATATGTACGAAGAAGCATGAATACATCTTCGTATCACAAAGTTTTTCAAAACCTTTTTATCAATTTTTAAGCTAAGATTTCCATCAACAAAGTTTTAATAGAGGTATTGGGTTTACCAATTAAAGAATTACCTACAATTATCGCCCACTATATCCTACTGCTGCATGAGTCAAAAGACCCAAGTTATTCGGATAATTACCACAAAATTGGCGCGTGGAATTGAGGTCAATTCACCCTTAAGATGATTTTGCACATAATAATAGTGTTACTTGGTAAGTCTAATTTGACGCACAAGCAAGCGGAGAGACAGAATGGAGTCTCTTTAAGGCCACAATTTAATGCGAAACCAACCTTATACCCACCTTATAGTTTGTCAAACTAGGTCCGCCGTTCAACTATTGATGCAAAAAATCATCAATCAATTAAAAGTTTTTGACTTTAGTCTTAAAAATTATGTAATAAAGTATAATCTTGCTAGTCTCGCCTGGGAGCAAATTACCGTGCGAAGCGAACCACTATCGGCACATAAGACTTTGCAAGATTCATAATTTATTACTTATGTTTCACCATTATTTAGTCCGTTTTACTTTTATTTAAAAAAATACCCTTTGCTTAAACATGTCTTTACAATTAAACAAACAAGTAATTTTAACATAAAAAAAAAAAAACAACTAAATAATAACACATAACTTAACAATTAATTATGAAAAACATGTAGCCACATGCAAATTAATTCAATATCCTATTAATAATCAATCTAGGTTTTAATTTGTCTAAATTTAATTAAGACTCCCATTGGTTTTCGAGCTCATTGTACCCAATGGACCACATACACCAAACAAGTTTGGTTGCGTAAGTCTTAATCAAATTTAAACCACGTTGCACATAATTGATTACTTAATTTAATTGGAGTCTTCCCCAATTCGACATTTATTAATTAACTTACATGTGAAAACAAATAAAAACAATCATGAATCCATGCCAAACATGCACGTTTGCATGGATTCTACCTAACAATTAGCATATTGCTCACAGGATCACTTTACTTTACATAATCATGTTTTAAACCTAGGGTTTCTAACTAAATTAATTACAAATCTCAAACCCTACAAAATTTTTAAGTCAATCGACCCAAAAAAAATTAGGGTTTCGATTTTATAACCCTAAATTAATAAAAAACATGTATAAACTCAATCAAGATTCGTTTTTTATGTGATTTTAGTAATTAATTACATGTTATAACGGCTCTTGATGCCACTGTTGGAATTATAATATCATGACATTCATATTTAATAAACCATACATCAAAGTCACATATAGCGGAAGCAATTAGGATAATACAACACATAATTAATTAACTAAAACTTAAAGTGAACATACCTTATGATTCTAGCCCGAACAAGAATCAACTTGAGCAATATGGATTATGAAGAACCCTAATTGGGTTAATAGGATTATTGGAATTGCCCCTTACCAAGTTTTGCAATTCAATCCAAGATTCTTACAATGATGTGTAAGAATCACGTTCTTGTACACACGCACTAAACCGAACTAATAATATGCAAGTTATTTGTCACAAGTTGAAAACCAAAACTATTTTTGTTTCACAAAATTCGGTCGACCCTTTGAGAAGGGATGAACCGATCGACTAAAACAAGGAGAGAAAAAGAAAACTAAGGTTTAGCTAGTGCACAAGAGTCAACCAAAAAATAAACCTTGAGTTTGCTTTTATAGGCAATAGAAACTTGTAGTCCAAGTTGGATTAGGATTAGGAAACCCTAATCCCAATCACAAACCGATCGGCACCCTTATTATTAAGGTGTTCCGGATCCTTCTTGACTACAATTTACATTCTAGTCCTTCCCTTTATTTTATTTAACGACCGTTAGTCACTTCCGTTAAATACTAACGTCCGTTATTTCATTTGTGACAATTAATAATCAAATATAACATTTTACATTTAATTATTAATAATTAGTTCTCATACGTAATGTGTGCAATCCCGTGATCTCGAGTTCGATCCTAACACACGACTACTATTTTATGTCTATAAACTAACACATGAATCAAAACAAAAAGCAATCCAATTCAATTAAATAAAAAAAATAAACTAACAACATAACTAATAAACAAAAATATACTATCATAAACAAACAATAACACAGGTGATCAGAGCAAACTGAAAAACATAAATCTTATCACAGCTTAAATAATAAGCAAAATCACACTAAATAACTATGCGTAACAACTTAAATAATAAGCAATATTACACTACAATGAACAACTTATCAGTAACTTAAACACAATTATCATTAACAGAAAGCACATAAAAACAACAAAATTATACTATCATCAAATTCAAATATCACTGGTGATACTACACATACGAAACATAGCAGATTCAAAACAACAATCACACATAAAAACAACATTCCAATGCAGTTAAAAACAAAAATTCAACTAACAACTTAATTAATAAGAAAAATTACACGAGCAGATAACAAGATTATTAAATATTTTTCACTCACACATTTCATCAAACACTTGTTGTGCAACTTGATTAGAAGAAATGTTAACAACTTGATCCACATAATTATCAATTGATTCAACAGCATTATCAACCGCAACAATATCAATCAAATCAACTTCTGAAGCAAAAGGCTCATTCAAATCAAAAGAAGCCATAAAAAAAGATGATAATGAACGGGAGGTGATGATGAGATGATGATCGGAACGGTAATGGTGATCAGAATGATGATGGTGATGGTGATCAGAACAGTAATAGTCAAAGAAAGTGTTTTTGGAGGGAAGGGATGAGAGTACGTTGGGAGAAAACATTCGTGTGTGTATAAAATGAGGAGAATGAAGAAAAAAAAAGTCGCTTTATACAGTTGGGAGAATTAAGCTTAAGCTTATTAAATCTTAGGTTTAATCCCCATCATTAGATCAAACTAAATGGATGGTGGAGATTTGTCCATTCGTATGCACCAAAATAATGATATGCATTTTTACTTTTCTCATTATAATATATTTAGACTAGCATGGTACCCGCGCAAAGCAACGGGATACCAAATATGTAGTTTTTGTCGTATCTTGATCCTTTAGCGGTATGCAATGATAGTTGGTATATGACGGTTTATAGGTTTGATAGTTCAAAAAAAAATGTGTGTTTAAATTCCGTAAAAGATATTAATACAAATATAGATTTTCATAATTATATTCATTTGAACTTAGTAAAAATTGAATGTATATGATAAAATTTAGAACTTTGAAGTTGTATTATTGTAAGTTTGTAACATCCATTTTAATACTAAAATTTAATGTGTCATTAGTGTACATAATAATGCAATTAGTGTAGTGTAGTGATTATATGAATTACTAAATATAGTAACATGTGTAAGCTTAAAAAATTAAGCCTTCTATTTATATAAGTCTCAAATGCATTATAGATAGTTATAGATTATAGATATAGATATAGATATGGTGTTTGGACATAAAAGGTTGAAAAGATAAAAATACCAATCCAGCTGGCAAAAATTTAAAACCTATGAAAAATTTAACACTCAGTTCTCGAGTTAAAATTTGAGAGGAAAAGAAAAGAAACGGAATGTTTTTTGTGTTCTTGAGTTTTTTTAAGAGAGGAAAGGGAAATGAAGAGAAAGATGGGAGGAAGTTTTCTTAATAAAAACTTCCTCCCATTTTTGGGAGGAAAGGGAAAGGAAAGCAGAGAAAACTAGGCTTATCAAAATAGATTAAGGGGATGTTTGGTTTGTAATGTAGAATGACTATGGGTATGGGATTGGGAATGGGTTTATAAACTGGCTAATTTTGAGGGTTTGATACACATTTTCATCTATCAAACCTACTAACCAAACAACTACAATTGGAATGAAAGCCATTTATTTGATACCCATTAAGCCTATTTTAGCGGGTAGGGGTGACCATCTACATTCTACCTTCCCAATAAGACTACCCGTAGTGGGGCTATGTTTGACGCGTAAAGGGCACCAACCATGCGTGTTTGGCTGCGCCACCTTCACCACCACGACGTGCGGTGGTTTAGTTTTGTGCAAAATTTGGCCATGTGGATGATCAAAACTTTTTTGTTTGTTTGTGTGTGTGTTAGTATATTGTGGGGTATGTTTGCGTGGTTAATTTGGAGGTCATCACTACGGCTGTTTTGGTGGTTGATTTGTTGAAGGGAGTGAATGATGTGGCGGTGGTGGATCCAACCAAACAGGCCGTTGATGTGATATGTTTTTTGGACATGAGATGCTAAACCAACCAAAATACCCAATTACCCATCCAGATATTTTAACGACCGTTAAAATTTGGATCCACACGGAAGCAAAAACACGACGCTGGGACTATCCAGAAAATAAGATGATATCCAAAAAAAAGTCTATAACATTGAGGACTAATAGTGTAATTTGCCAACAAAGAAAAAAATATAGGGTCCTACTATGGTAACACCCCCTAGTGGGTGGGGCCCCCTATTTTGATGAAATGTACAATCCGACAAAGCAGACAGTACAAGCGGCGGCAGCAGGGGAAAGTCAACACACCCCTACAGGGGGTGTTCTGCTATAATCACCCAAAAATATAGGTGATGTTGACCGGACCCTCCCTTAGGGAGGGTGTGTTGACTTTGACCAGCTGCCGCCGCTTGTACTGTCTGCTTTAAAACTTGTACATTTTGACTAAAGTAGGTGGACCCATGGTACGAGGGTCCGGTCAGTAGTACCCCAAAAATAGTACCCCATCTCCACCCCAAAAATATATGTACACAAGAATCCAAAATAGTACTGTATAGATTAA
>CP139502.1:301563265-301592920 GCA_021014915.2 Artemisia tridentata subsp. tridentata | reverse complement strand
TTTCTGTTTTGCTTATAAGTGTTTCGCTAAGTGTTTAGATCTAAGTATTGAATGACGAATATGCCTTTCATTTCCTAGTAATTTCTGATACGAACCTGTTAGTACAAGCAGTCTCGTTTTTTTTTATTGATGACAAACATGTAACTTGATACATAACGTAAAATGTACAAGTTATTTGTAATCTTATTTTGTCTCAACAATACATTCAACACCTCTCGAGTCCTCGTATGGTACAACACAGGTTCGTATATGTTTGTTATGTGGCATTATGATCAAACCCTTAACAAACCATTTAGAATGTTTAAAATACGGCTAGGTCATTAAGTATTTTAAAAAGACTAACCATTCTACTTAGAACCTCATTTCACATTTTGCATATACAAGTACTTTTACTTGTACATCATGTTTTCTAAGATTAATAGGATAAGTACACTTTAGGTGTCAAACTAACATGATACATATTGGTAAACATATATTAGTTAAGCTAGTATATACATAGGACATACATATATACATTTACATTATTTACATTTTAAGAATTAAAACGGAAATATGTTCATGACATCATTGCATACATCATTAGGATATCTTTAAGATATCTTGTAGATTTAGGAAATATTTTGAAAAGATCTTCAAGCAAAGAATTGGTTTTGGTAAGATATTGGTTAGATTTGAAAAGATATTTGAAGATTTTTTGTCAGACACCCGCGAAACCAAATGGCATAAAGGGCGGAACCAAATGCCATAAAAGGCGGACCCCTGGATTTGGATCCGCTAAATTCGTGGCTTATTTTACAGTTTGCCTATAAATAGTAGCCCATTGTTTACCCATTGTTTAACCAACTTGAACACACATTCCCTCTACCCCTTGCATACATTTAGATCAGTAGTAAACCATGTAGAATCATACATTAATCACCCTTTCCATAATGATCATAATGTCACTAACTTTCATTATGTTGTAAGCATACACTCGTAATGATCCTGTGAAGCAAGCTCAGAGATCGTGAGTCATCATCCACCAAAGCATTCCAACATATGAAGATTCAAGGGCACTTGACATCCTCAATGATTGAAGACTTATTATTTAAGAAGTTCATGTAGATTCCACATGCATATATGAAGATCCATCACAACAAGTTTGGGGAGCTTGTAATCTTCATCCATTGGAGGCTTCCTTTCAATGGAAGTTTATTTAGATTAGTCATTCATATCCATGATTCACTTATGTTATGGATCATCATTGTAAACAACATTGCATCACAATCTATTCATACTAGATTAGATGGTTTATGTGTTTGTGCCATAAAACACAAGGTTTCTATGTTGGGCCATAAAACATAGCGGGAGTGGTTGTACCCTTGTAAAAGAACTCGACATCTAGCTTAGTGTCGGAAAAAGTATAAGCAACGACGGGAGTGGTTGTACCCTTGTAAAAGAACTCGACATCTAGCTTAGTGTCGGAAATTGTATAGGCGACGTCAGGTTGGTTCTACCTTGAACTAGAACCCGGTATTTAGCCTTGTACCGGAAAAAGTGTAAGCGACGATTGTAAGGTTTTCTCCGCCGAGAAGGGAGCTTGTTGATCTAGTGAAGTAACTCTTGAGTTGGGTACTCGGGAAGTGGTGTAGGGCGGAGAGGAGCTCCGTGACCGAACCACTATAAATCATCGTGTTCGGTTTGCGCTTTCTTTTACTTACCTTTTTACTTTTATGTTTGCATTATATGATTGCTTGTGTTGTGATTAGTTGATAATACTTGTGTGACAACTTGTTTAGTATATGCTAGTCATAAACTATACTTAACATATTTCATATTAGAACAAGCCAAATTGAAAATTTGATACAACAAGTTTTAAGTTTTTAAAACGGGAACGTATTCACCCCCCCCCCTCTACGTTTTCACAATTGGTATCAGAGCCTCGTGGCTCTTCTTTTCAAAACAAATGGTTTTTAAAATGGTGTACGATCCATGTATCAAATTACCGGGATATAATATGAAAAATGTTTCGCTAATTATACTTAGAAATTTTGTTGTTAAATGTTACTTTGTATATAAGCTTGAAGATGTCGTTGGAAGAAAAGATTTCCAAAAAGAATTAAGTGTCAAATTATGTGCTTAAAGCAAATTTACGAAAAATACGATTTTGAAATAAGTGTTTGGGATAACTATTAATTTAGTTGAAAAATCACCTATATAAATGTTTAGATATGTCACATCAGTAGAAATAAAGTTAAATAAGTATATTGTAAGTTTACTATCTAATCTAGTAAGTCTCACACAATTTCTCTATGTCAAAATACTAGTTTTGTTGAATCTGGTACAGAGACCCGCGGAAACTTTCTCTTCAAAGGACGGAACCCTTAAAATGGTTCCTTGAAATCCGTCTGTATAGTATGCAGTTTTTGTCCAACTTCAAAAATTCATAACTAATTAACCGTAAGTCCGTAGGAGTCGCGCCACCTATCATTTTAAAGGGAATTAAGTCTACTTTCATTTAAAAATAATCTCATGGCCTAAATCTAAATTGAAGTAGGTAAAACAAATCAAATGCTACAACCTGTCCAAAATATTAAGTTTCATTTTGACACAGTAACTTAAACTTTTGAGTCGGGCAATGTAAGTTGGTATCCTTTGAACATTGATATGATTTCTTTTGAAACTAAAGAATTTGGCGATATTTATATATATAAAGGAAACAAATCAAGCTTGGCATACATCGTCATATTTAAACGCAAAGTGACGAAAAGTACCTTTCTTTTTATACTATGCTATGTGACTACTTGTTCTATTTATTTGCATACATGTTGTTTGCTTGTTTAATATTGTGATTACACTTAATGCATAAGTGTCAATCTTGCCATGATATTCATTTGCTTATTTGTCAATTTCCTGTTTATGCACAATATGACTTTTGCTAGATTTTGTGCAATAAGTTGAAAAATTGTTTTAGATAGCTTTTCTTGCAAATGTTATGCATAATTGACTTAGGAATGAGAACTAGGTAAAAATAGTTAAGTGTCTTGTAAATTGTTGTTTTGTACAAGATCTCTCCAAATGGTTCAAGCGTTGAATTGAGTTACTGCCTCAAAGTATTATCTAATAGTATCTTTGATAGAGTGTTTGGTATAAACAATTTGAAACAATGTTGTGTTGAATTGTTATGTTTTTAGGGTATTATCTTGTTGTTAAACATCTATGTGAACTAACTTGACGATGCAGGATGATAACACTTGATGTTATCAATTTTCCATGTTTAAGCCACTGTTTGGCTTAACTTCCATATATGGTAAGTTCAAAATCGTCCATTTGATCTATATGTACACATGTGTTAGAACTTGTGTTTTTGTTTTTAATCAATCATAACTAAGTAGTTACATATGTTTTAGGACAATTTTCGGGAATTGAACAGGTTTCGGGTATTTTGACATGCCCTCTGTTAAGAAATTCCATCTGGCGGATATGGCGGAACCAATTTCTGGGTTTCGTCTGTTGAACATTTTGGCTCTGCCAAATTAGGCCCAACGGATTCAGCGGAACCAAAACCTTGGGTCCGCCTTTGTTGTCGTTTGGTGCCGCAGAACTAACAGCTAGTTTTTCAAATTTATGTTTAAATCCCTCACTCAAGATCACTCACTTTCATCACTAGGATTCTTCTCACTGATGTTCACTCTTATTAGGATTAGGACATCTCACTTGCACCTATAGGATAATCATCTCTAACCATACTTTCAAACTTCACAAAAAGGATCCAAGATACCTTTCTCCATAAAGGAAGGAATCCGGAAATTTGTTCCTTGCAATCCGCGGACCACTGAGTATTTGTGATCAGTACACACACTCACTGCATCTTCCTGTTATTTACTCATCCATTAACTTGATTTGTAAATTAACAATTTCCTAACTAATCCAGACTCACTGTTGGCAAAAATATCATAGATCACAAGTCCTACTTATGACTATAGATATTGTCTTGCATCCACATATGTTACCTTACTTGGTTAACATGTCATCCTTCAAGACGATTAAGATTTACATCGAGTCATAACTCACACTTAGGTTATAGATGTATTATCGAATCTTGTTATCCTTGAATGCTATCAAATCTCAACAAAGTAGGATTGACAACTTAAGTATTTCATCCGAAATATTCAAGTAAATTTGACTTACAATTGTAGTCATTAAAAGTCACATCCGAAAGATTCAACACCCAAGTATTTTAACAACATATGTTAAAACACTTATCCTATCACATAAGTACTCTTGTACTTTCACCATCATCCCATCACCACTGTGATATGTATCAGGCCCAAATCTTCTAATCACATCACACACCAGTTGTACAAACCTATAGAATTAGTCTCCATCCTTGTTGTTTACAACATCCATGAAATCTAAGCTCTCCCATAGTACAACAAACCCATACAACACCACAATCCTTACCATCATTTGAATCCATTGAGTGCAGTGCTCAAAAAGCCCTTTGTCCAAACACTCGTACCAAATAAACGTTAGACAAACTCAACCATACTTTGTCACCTATAGGATTAAAATCTTCACCATCAAATGAGCATGATGCTCACATTCATTGTTCATCAATTTCCACTAGGTTTAAGTAGTACCACAAGTTATCAAAGTATTGGTAATACTTTGACTTCTGCATAAGTTTCATTAAACCTTAAATCAACATTGTAACAACTTATGTTATAATGTAATCTCAAAGCCTATTTCATAACAATGACTCTTGAGGAGTATACATAATAAACTAGAGTGAGTTCCTCTTGTCATCATCTAGCAGTGTTGCAAAATAAGGCCTACAAGGCCGATTAATCGCCGATTAGGTGCTACAAGGCCACCAACCTTTTCGATATGTGTAAATCGGTCAAACAATTCGGTTAACCGTGGTCAACGGCGGTTAATGACGGTCAACAGTGGTCAAGCTTGCCCGAAACCTTCAAACCTTGCTAGAAATACCCAAAACTCACCGTAAAATTATTTAATAAGTTATACTTGTTGTTTATATCTATTTCAAGATAGTTTTTAAGAAAATTATTGCCAGTAATACCTAAATCTTGCCGAAAATACAGAAAACTTGCCGAAAATGTCAATCCGATTAATCACCTATTAATCCCGCCTAGACCGATTACAAGTTACAGGGGGGTCGACCGCCCGACTACCGATTCACGATTTTTGCAACCTTGTCATCTAGTTATTATAATCTTGAAACCAAGTTTATTTAGGATAAGTCTATCCAATTCAAACACTTTGGGTTCATATCTTCATTTAGGAAAACATGATGTTTCGGAAAAACATTATGTGTTTAGGATAATGTATATCCTATGCTTCATTCTCTCCTTGCAACATGAATGGTTGTGTTACAAGAGATTTCATCACACCTCATTGGGTTAATGATCTTTAACAAACATCATAACCAAACCTTGCTCAAACATTGTGCATATCCAATGTTTAAACTACACATCTCCATAGCATACAAAAGATCTATTAAAGTTGGTAACTTTACTCAGATTCTTGTTCCAAAGAGCTTTCTTGAGAACGTTCTTAACATAGTTCATTATCACACACAAACACATATCTTGATCTCAGATGATCAAATCACTTTCATAATCCATACTTAAATACTGATGAACTCAAATAAGTACATTTTATTATCATCATTTATCCTATTTATTTGACTTGTTTTATTATATTATATATGAGAATCGATACATTAATGTTTACTTTAGTAATTCTCAGGTAAAAACAAGCATTATGTGAAACTTGGCGATTTTGGACTAATTATGGAGCAAAACAAGCGAGATGTCAAAAGTCTACTGAAATCCAGAAGATGCGCCGTATCTCACTCAACAGATACGACGCAATATCATACTTAGATGAATTCGAAGACCATTGCCTGACTTTGAAGAATGTGCCGCATGCAATTCTGTCATGCGCCGCATATGAAACTTTGGTCAAAGAAGAAGATCAAGCTCGTTCTACTCCAGATACGCCGCAATATACTTCTAACATACGGCGTATCACTATCAAGATTTCACCAGTTACAATCCAAGACAACTAAAGTACATGCGCCGCATACAAAGATCAAGTTACGCCGCATCTGAAGACGGTGTACGAATATTCCAGAATATATTAATCTTGGACCCCACGCGAAGTTAAATCAATGCGCCGCATCTATCAACTCAATGCGCCGCATCGATCCCTCAGACAGAAACTATAAATACCCCAAGGTCAGACGAATTTAAGAGACCTTTTGTATAACCCTAGAGCCGAATCCAGACGACCAAGCAGCACAAGACACACCTCAAACAAAGATACAAGAGCTGTAAGAAGGTCCTGCATGTATTCAATTCATTAAGTAGTTTTGTTTTATTGTTTTAGTACGCTTTAATTCATCAGGATTAATGGGCTTGTGTCATGTGACTACGGAAGATCATGCACTCCCCTTAATATTGCTTTCCCATTAATTAAAGTTTATATGTTGATGTCTTTGGTGACTTTTATTAGTGCATTGATAACCTCTGTGTCTAACTGAGTCTTGCTTGGGTCGCCATGCCCCTTCCTCGCCTATTTATTCTAGCGTCTCTAGAAAAGTAGGATAGACATAAGTAATCATTAAGGGTTTACTCGCCGATAAGATTAGAGCCAACGAGAAAGGTTTAATTATATACACTTCATATAAAACTAGCAATAAAACAAGTGACAAGCTATTTAATTATCAGGACGGGTCTTCTTATTGTCTCGAGTATCTATCTGTGTACGTGTGTGCTAATCGCTGATTCGTGCTCATTAGTTTAGTTTTCTATTTAATTATAACCAAACTGTGCCAGTCTCTCAGGCTGAACCCCCTTGCGTTAGATTAGGTTGTATAACTAACTTAGGATATTAAAATACTGATTAGAATAACTAGATAATATGTTCCACTCTTAGTGATCGACACTCTGCTTACCATTATATTCATACTGACCGGGTACACTGCTCGTTAAGTGTGTGTGTTATTGATAAGTCGGCTAAATATAAATTTAAAATTTGAGTAGGCATTAATACTGCTAAACCGCAACGACACATCACGCGCATCAAGTTTTTGGCGCCGTTGCCGGGGAGTGAATTGTTATTATCTATTAATTTGATTAAGTATTTTAATTAGGTTTTTCTTTTTAGTTTTTTTTTTAGATTCTAACCACTAACCCTATTGTATATTAGATAGATTGCATTCATTGTATAATTTGCATATTTACTATTTTTGTGTGTTTTTGTTTTCTGTAATTTTTGTTTCTTTTTGTTTGTTTTTATTTTTGTTTTTCTTTTTTCTGTATTTTTCTGCATTCTGCTGTCGTTGTATTGTGCTGATACAAACGATACGGCAGATTTGTTTTCACAGATACGGCGTATTGCGTTTAATTTTTATAAAATACAACGCGTTTAATAAATTCGAGTACGACGCATCTTTCCCCAAGATACGGCGTATTCTGTTTTTAATAAGAAATTTTTTTAAACGCTAACGCCATACGACGCATCTGTTTTAACAGATACGGTGTATTTTCTATTTAAATTAAAAACAGTTTTTCGAATTGTTAAACAGAAGCGACGCATCAATCTTTATCGATACGGCGCATCTACTAAATCAAAAATCTTGTATTTTGAAACGTAACGAAAATACGGCGCATTAGCTTTTGTTAATACGACGCATTTAATTTTAATAAATATAATCGATTTTTGATAATTTAAACTTGATACGGCGCATTCTAATTCATAAGCGGCGTATCTGTTTTCTGAATAAAAGTCTGATTAAATTTTAACGTAATAAGATACGGCGTATCCAACTTTATGGATACGGCGCATCGTTTGCAGATATCAGCAACTTTTATTTTTCGTATTCCGTTTTCGTTGTTAATTTTCTGATATCATACTTTCTTGAACATACCCTACTGATGCTTTTGTGATGATTTCAGGAAGTGCATGACCAGGAATTCAACTAAGAACTTGATTAAACCTTTCGAAGATCCTGAACGAGCCTTACATTCGCTTAAAAGGCTTTTCAACACAAAAAGCTTTGAAATTTCAAGTTCGTTCGAGCTTGATTACTTTTCCGAAGAGAAGGAGAAAGAAGAAACAGAAACAATGACGGAAAACACTACTATGGAGGAATACATGAACAAAACCCGTGCTGATTACAGTTCAGGAGTTGCTAGACCAAAGTTTGATGAAAAGTCAAAGTTTGAGTTGAAGGGTCAGTTTCTCAAGGAGCTAAGAGAAAATGCTTTCAGTGGAACAGAACATGAAGATGCTAATGAACATGTTGAAAAAGTCCTCGAGATTGCAGATTTGTTTAGTACAGAAGGAATCTCTGACGATCAACTTATGCTAAGAATCTTTCCAATTTCGCTTAAAGGAGCTGCTAATAAGTGGCTAAGGAATGAACCTGCTAGTTCAATCACAACATGGGAAGATTTGAAGAGCAAATTCCTGAAAAGATATTGTCCACCTGCTAAAACTGCTAAAAAGATGGAGGCTATCAACAATTTCAAGCAAGAGGCTGATGAAACTCTTTATCAAGCTTGGGAATGATTTAAAGACTTATTGATGAAATGCCCTCAACATTATCTAAATCCAATGCAGGAGATAATATTGTTCTATCAAGGATTGGACGTGCCTACTAGACAAATCTTGGATGCTAAGGGAGCTGTGCCTCAAATGAGTGCAGCCGATGCTAGAAAAGCTATCCAAGAAGCTGCTGATCACTCTCAAAAATGGCACGACGGAACCTCTACTAGATCTAAGAGCAGCACTAATTTTGACGGGTTTGCTGCAATTCAAGCTCAATTGGATAAAATTAGTAGAGAGATGAAGAAGTGTGATGAGAAAGTTTATGCTGCCCAAGTTGGATGTGAAAAATGCGAAGGACCTCACTACACTAAAGATTGCCCTAAAATGAATGAAAGTGAGACTTTTGAAGAAGCATACTACACACAATTTGGACAACCATTCCAACCTTCAGGAAGATTTAGGGAAGCTGCTCCGGGATACTATCAAAAGAACAACTATAATCCCACTTATCAAGAAAGGAGGCAGACTTTGGATGACACTCTAAAGCAAATTATGGCCGATGCTGCTAAAAGACATGAAGAGAACACCGCTATGATCAAAGAAATCCGAGCCTCAACGGATACTATAACAAGAAATCAAGGAGCTTCGATCAAAGCATTGGAACAACAAATCGGACAAATGAGCAAGGTTCTTCAAGAAAGGGGATACGGAAGTTTACCTAGCTCAACTGAAACTAACCCAAGAGATCATGTCAAGGCCATATGCACTACTGAAGAAGTCACGCCTAACATACCTTTTCCTAGAAGATTGATGAATGGTAATGATGCTGCAAAGCCTGAATTTTTCTTTAATTCTTCAATCAGTTTAAGGAGGTTACTCAATGAGAAGGCAAAGATTGAAGAGGAGATCAAGGCTACAATGAAAGGAGAGAGCTCTGCAACTGACTTACGTGCCTTGCCTCATAAAGAAAAGGACCCAGGAAGTTTTACTTTACCTTGTTCAATTAATGACATATCTTTCAATAATGCATTAGCTGACTTAGGAGCTAGCGTTAGTGTTATGCCCCTTAAGACATTCACTACCCTAGGACTAGGAAAATTAGCACCAACTAAGCTGCTTATTGAATTGGCTGATAAAACTGTAAAACGACCTGAAGGGGTTGCTGAAAATGTGCTAGTTAAGATTGAGAAGTTTGTTTTCCCCGTAGACTTTGTTATATTAGATATGCCCGAGGATGTTAAGATTCCTTTAATCCTTGGAAGACCTTTCTTGTCTACCGCCCATGCTAAGATTAATGTGTTTAAAAGAAAAATCTCATTAAAGGTAGGGAACAATAAACTAGTCTATAAGTGCCAAAATCCTGCTAAGAGCATAATTAGAACGTATGGACCTCGATCTAGAAGCTAGGCTTATGGGAGAAACCTTGGTAAATAATGAATCACTTGAGACCTATAGTGGAGACTACATTGAATTAAATGATCTTAATTTACCAATAGGAATCAATGATCAATTTATGGAGGATTTTGAACCCGAAATTGAAGAAGGAGAAATTATGGATGTACCTAGAATCAATATGATCAACACTAAGAATTATGATGAATTTGAAGGATATCCTAGTTTCTGTGATTATGGTAGAAAGATCCATGTAGATTGTGCTTATAATTTACAATTTCTTTGCATGATAGGATTTAAACAGGTTAGTGCCAACACTAGTACAGATTCTGCCTATCGTCACACTGGAAATGCGTGACTATATGCATATAGTCACACACGTTTTTTTGGGTGTGTGTGACAAAAAGTCGCGCCACCGTAGGTATCATATGGTCACATTGTTTAGTTTGTGGCCGTTTTCATTGAAAAAGAGTGACCAAAACCCGAATATGTGTGACTAATTAGGCACAAGTTTTGTTGGATTCATCGGTATGTGTGACTATTTCCCATCCTATGGCCACACAAAAATATAATAAATGTGACGTTTGTGATGATTTAGTCACACATCGTGTCTTGTTTTTTTCGAGTTAGTCACATACAATTTAAAAAACAGTGGCCAAAAGTGTTAATAAGTGTGACCATATGCTGTTTAAAGTGAAGAAATGTGTACTATTGATCATCCAATGGTCACATGAATTCTTAGTTTGTGTGGCCTTTTGTAATATTTAGTCACACAAAGCATGTTTGTTTTGGGTATTTAGTCACATACAATTAAGCATAAAGTGGCTAAAAGTGTTAATAAGTGTGACCATATGCTGTTTTAAGTGAAGAAATGTGTATTTTGTGTGACTATTGATCATCCAATGGTCACATGAATTCTTAGTTTGTGTGGCCTTTTGTAATATTTAGTCACACAAAGCATGTTTGTTTTGGGTATTTAGTCACATACAATTAAGCATAAAGTGGCCAAAAGTGTTAATAAGTGTGACCATATGCTGTTTTAAGTGAAGAAATGTGTATTTTGTGTGACTATTGATCATCCAATGGTCACATGAATTCTTAGTTTGTGTGGCCTTTTGTAATATTTAGTCACACAAAGCATCTTTGTTTTGGGTATTTAGTCACATACAATTAAGCATAAAGTGGCCAAAAGTGTTAATTAGTGTGACCATATGTTGTTTTAAGTGAAGAAATGTGTATTTTGTGCGACTATTGATCATCCAATGGCCACATGAATTTTATGTTTGTGTGGCCTTTTGTAATATTTAGTCACACAAAGCATGTTTGTTTTGGTTATTTAGTCACATACAATTAAACATTAAGTGGCCAAAAGTGTTGATAAGTGTGACCATATGCTGTTTAAAGTGAAGAAATTTGTATTTTGTGTGACTATTGATCATCCAATGGCCACTTGAATTTTATGTTTGTGTGGCCTTTTATAATATTTAGTCACACAAAGCATGCTTGTTTTGGGTATTTAGTCACATACAATTAAGCATAAAGTGGCCAAAGTTGTTAATAAGTGTGACCATATGCTGTGTAAAGTGAAGAAATGTGTATTTTGCGTGACTATTGTTCATCTAATGGTCACATGAATTTTTATTTTGTGTGGCCTTTGGTACTATTTAGTCACACATCGAATTAAACAAAGAGTGACCAATAATGTTGGAGCAGAGTTGCTACTGCTAGCAGTACTAAGGTAGTCCTGCTGAAGCAGAGTTACTGCTGCTAGTACTATGCTAGTGCTGCTGGAATGAGTATATATATTATATATAAAACAATATTAAAAAACACAAGAAATTTCAAATTGAATTAAAATCGAATGTATATAACTGGACAGAATATACAATTGTAATGTCGTACTTAATTAATCAAATATCTAAAGACTTTTGAACCTTCACCCCCTTAGCAGTTTGCCTTAAGTCGTTAGCAGATATATATTGTTTCTTTGGTGGTGCCTGTGGTACACATTTAGTCACATGGTTTGTTGGTGTAACCTGTAGTAAACAAAAGACGCTTCTATCAAACATTGAATTACATATGAATAATTATATATGTAGGTTGAAAAAACACATGTACGTACCACCTCTTCAAAAATAACTTGATCCTTTGGCCATGCAACGAAACTACCTTCAACATTCTTAACTACTTTTAACCCATTATTTGCTACGTCCGGTACGCATGCTGCATCAACTAACGATTCATCAATCGACACTTTGTAGCAATCACTTGGGAGTGGTCGGTTATGCAGCACTTGCTTTCCATGAGACTGGTATACGGTACCCAAAGCAACAATATTTGTTTGCTTTATAATCCACAGTTTGCACTTAAGTGTCTACAAAAAAAGAATTTTTATGTATATATCAGAAATTATTTAAACAAAAGAATAACAAGAAACATGTTGAAATACATACTGTTGGCAGTGCTTGTGTTAGAGACACATCTTGTTGCGATTGGGAATCTGGAGACCCGTTTCGTCGCTTCTTTTGCTTTGGCTTATTGGGTCCGACAGTTTTAGCAAGTTCCTATATGTATATATAAAACACGTTACATTATTTAAACAAAAGAGTAACAAGAAACATGTTGAAATACATACTGTTGGCAGTGGTTGTGTTGGAGACGACACATTTTGTAGCGATTGGGAATCTGGAGACCCGTTTCGTCGTGACTTAAGGTTATGCTTAGGCCTGACAGTTTTAGCAGCAGGTTCCTATACGTATATATAAAACACGGTACATTAGTCGATCATGTATGTAAAATTCAAAAATCAAAGGGCAATCTTTTATTACTATACTTACCATTGTTTCCGTTACCTTTTTAGAAGTTTCAAGGCCATTGGATTTCTCCTCAATTCCCGCATCTTTAGGACTTACAACACCACTTGTCTGAGTGCCATTGGAGTCACCTGCAATATTGTCAATGGCCATTGGAGTCACCTGCAATATAAATTAAGAAATACAGTCACTCATCAGTTTATGTTCATTGCCTAGTATCATTAGCATCAGTAGTGTTAGCATTAGAAAATGAAATTGTTAACAACATAAAAAATGGCTTACAACTAAGGATATTGGCGATGGTTCAGTTGGCAGAGTTATATTCATCCCTTTATTATTCAACTGTTGCAGAATTTGAGAAAGCATTATATTTGTGTTTTCCACCTCACCGGATAATTTATTGACCTGCACATCTTTTTCGGTCATCTCGGCGGAAAATTTCTCGATCAATTTATCTTTTTCTTCACGCTCGCGTCTCTCATTATCCAGTTAAGTTTGAAGTAAGGCAATTTTTTCATTGGCTTCTTGTTTTCTTCGAGGAAGGCCAAAATACTCTTTGTATGTTACTGCACCTCCCACTCCTCTGGCATAACCGCCCTTTTCCTTACCAAATACAAATGTCATGGCATCAGTGCCATCATCAAAACCCGATGTTCCTTCCTTGATCTTGTCATCAGCTTCTTTCTGCACAAAAAATATAGGAAATGTTGGGATTAAAAGTCTTCTTGATGATGTTAGAGTAACTGCTGGTATACAAGCTACTACTGCTAGTACACAGTTAAATGTTGCTGCTATATAAGCATAATAATAGAATTAGCAGTCAAACTTACAAGTTCATCTCCCTTTGATTTAATATCATCATTTGGGTATTCGCCGTCTTTGTTTACCCTTCCTTTCACCCACATTACATCACGGGGGGGTTCTTCATCCGCTTCAATCTCTTTATTTTGGATCTAATAAACATCAAATGCATACCCATGTAAAGTTAGACCAAGATAAATGAAAATATGAGGATGCTTACACATGTACAGTTAAACCAAGATAATCAAAAATATGAGGGTATTAATGCAAATGTGCAAATTGGGCAATGTAAACAGATTCATTTCTCATACTGATCGTCTCTTAATTGGTAAAACAAACATTGTGTAATCTTACCATTTTCTCTTTGACATAAGCATATCCACCTCGTCCCATTTTATGCTGATAAATATTTTGGGAACACGCCATTTTACCTTTCTCAGATTTCTCCTAAAAACACAAAATCATAAGGCGTTTAGATGCGGTAATGCTGCAAACTGAAAAAATAAAATGACATATACACTTAATTAAAGATGACTAATTAAAACCTTGTATGCTTCGGTGGTCGTGTATTTAACATAATCGACCCAGTCTTCTGATTTCATTATTGTATTATACAAGTCCGGGACTTCATTCAGTTTGGAAGGTGTATTTAGGTTGGGCAAAATGTAGTTGAATTTGAGCTTCCTTCTGTAATTCCTTAGCATTTTACCAAGACGAATCATTATCAATTTTCTGTATTTGACGTCAACAACAAAAAATTTCTGAAAAGATTAACACAATGTTGTTAATTAGTTGCACATAATGTAACTGCATACATAAACTTATGTAGTATTGGGTTACAAAATAGTATATATGTACCAAGATTTCATCCCATAGTTTATCTCTTGCTTCTTTATTCACCTTCTTCCAGTGTAGAATCTTCACACCTATCTGCTCACGAGCCACATCTCCTAAAAAACTCACAAACACTGCTCTGTTTTCCCCTGTTACCCTACCGAATGCATCGAAGGTTACCTTGAGCTTTATTGCACCAGGTTTGTCATGCTTCGCGCGAAACTTTACTAGCCTGGTTGAGCCCCTCTTAGCTACTATCTCAGGTGTTTGGTTGGTTACAGGCTCATCTATATCTTCTTCATCAGAAGACTTTTCGGATTCATATTCTAAGGCGTTATCATCATGTACAATATGATCAAGAGGAAGCAAAGTATGGTTATCAACAATGGGTTCAGTTTCCATGACTCTTGAGCAACAAAGGGTAAAAGAAAATGATTATGGCTTAGCTTGGAGAGTAATGGTGAGAGAAGATTAGATTTTTGTTTTTTATTTGCAGTCTTTTTTTTAAGGAGAGAAAAGAGGCTATACACCAAGAATATGAATCGTTTGTGATTCAAAAAATTTCGATCCAAAAATTTGCCTCCAAGTTGTAATTTGAAATTAACAATTGAATTATTTGAAAATTTTCCCTTTGAACCTGTTAATTAAAGCATAAACTTGAATAAATCAAATTTTTGGCTCCAAATTTTATAGAGTACTATCTTAATAATCGCAAATAATGTATCATACTGTGCAACCATCACATCAACAGTACAAACTACTACCCATTTTGGTTTCATTGTTTGCGTGCTTGTGTTTGCCATAAGAATGTGTGTGTTGATTAGGGTTTATTGATTTTTGTGTGTGTTTACAAATGACCGGGTAATTAAAGGGATTAATTGCTGGTTGAATATTGAATTTGTGGTTTGGTTTAACTATAGCTGACGTGGCAAGATTTGTTTAAAAAAAAAAAAAAAAAAACTAATGGTGATGATGTGGCGGTGAAATCCGGCTATAGCCGGTAAATAGGGATGGCAACGGTTCGGGTTCGGGGCGGGTTTTAGTATACCCATAACCGAACCCGTTTATAATATACCCGTACCCGCCCCATATCCCACCGGATACCCGATTAATATTATCCATCGGTTTTTCGAGTTTCCCCGCGGGTATCAGTTATCCGTACGTAGTTGAATATTATATGGACAAAATTGGCGGTATTAAGATTAAGTCACGCTAAAATCCACCGAAAAAACAAAAGAAAATACTCTAACCACTCCCAACAATAACTCAGCTTTAAACTTTAACACAATGCCACGTCAGCTTTAACACACTCACCCTTAATTAACTGAGCTTTAGTTATACACAAGATGTTTAACGAATGAGCCGAGATGATATGGTTGTATACGAGATGTTTAACGAATGAGCCGAGATGATATGGTTGTATATATACGAGATGTTTAACGAATGAGCCGAGATAATATGGTTGTATACGAGATGTTTAACGAATGAGCCGAGATGATATGATTATACACGAGATGTTTAACGAATGAGCCGAGATGATATGGTTGTATACGAGATGTTTAACGAATGAGCCGAGATGATATGGTTGTATACGAGATGTTTAACGAATGAGCCGAGATGATATGGTTATACATGAGATGTTTAACGAATTGAATGAGCCGAGATGATATGGTTGTATACGAGATGTTTAACGAATGAGCCGAGATTATATGTTTGTACATGAGCAACACACCCAACAATAACTCACGCAACCTTTCGACCCTGTTTCATCATTTCTTAAAAGAGTTTAATTTCTAGACCAACCCTGATAGCTGGATGGTCTTGAGGCAACTCACGCAACCTTTCGACCTCTGGATCAGCACGATTATGCATCTGTAGCATAATACGAGTTATCTCACCTAGCAAATTGTTAATCAATTTGAGTTCTTTTTCTTGTTCATTGTGTAATCGGGTGAGGATAGCCTTTTGCACCTCTGCTAGTTAATTTGTTAGCCACAGTGTTTGTGTTAAAATTAGTGATACTTGCGAGAGAGTTTTATAAGAAGTTGTGTGAGAAAACGAAGTGTTGTGAAAGTGGCTTTGATAGTGGAAAGCCGTTAAACTAGCCGTTGGAGGCTATTTTAAAAATCAGATTGAAAGTAAAAGTAACCGTACGAGTATTATTCAAATTCAAACGTAAAGTAACAGTACAACATATTAATAACGAGCGGGATATTTAAAATTTAAAATTCAAATTAAACAAAAGGGCGGGATATATTTAAAATTTATCAATTCAATTCAAATTCAATTCAATTTATAAATTGAAAATAAAGTATCAAATACAAATACATTAAACATGAAATAGAAATACATTAAACATGAAATAGAAATACATTAAATGTCAAATAAAAACTACGTTAACATAAACAACGATTGATTAACATAAACAACATACGATTAACATAAACAACGGACGATTAATAAAAACTATCATCTGAATCTGGGTAACCATCTTCAGAGGATTCGGAAGGTGTGAAAAAACCAAACTCCCACCTTTGCCTACGTTCTTCATCCTCCCTGGCTTGCCGCTCCAAACGATCAGCTTCCTCTTCTCTTTCAAGTGCTTCCATTTCTAGGAGGACTTGCATATCTGCTTCCTCTTGCCTAAGTTGTTCCTCAGTTAACCCAAACGGATTTGGGTCTTGGTTGGGAACCGGTTCATTTTCAGGTTGATTATTCACCGGAAAATTTTCCGGTTGGAAAACCGGAAAGATATGCTCGGGTGGAGTATGGAATTTTTCATTTTCGCTAGGTGGGCTTGGAAACTGTTGGCCAAAATCCTTTTGGCGAGGTGGGCTTGGAAATTGTTGGCCAAAATCCTTTTGGCGAGGTGGGCTTGGAAATTGTTGCCCGAAATCTTTTCTGGAAGACATCTTGAATTTGAGATGCTTGGATCTTGAGTATTTGAGAAGTTTGGAATGTGTTTCTGTCTGACTTGTGCGCTTCAGAAGCATTGGTATTTATAGGGTACAAATGCACACGTTTTATTAACGTGACTTTGAATTTTAATTGTTGGGGCTAACCTGCGTTAACGCAGCGTTAATATGTTGTACTTTATCTTACGTTTGAATTTGAATTTGAATTTGAATTTGAATTTGTTAAGGCTGAGTTATTGTTGGAAGTGGCCTAAATATACCCATACTTCTCAAACACATTCAGACTGCGATAGATATTAAAGCATGTATTTACATTAAACATGTACTAGAAAATATCAATTACCCTAATGAAAAAGTCAATTAGTCATTAAAGTTAGCACACAAATTACATTAAACATCATTAATATAGAAAATATCAATTACCCTAATGAAAAAGTCAATTAGTCAATCCAACACCAAACACACTTCTAGATCAACTACACTAGTCAAATCCAAACCAAACACAAACCAAATCCGATAAATATTATCCATCCGTTTACTTTTGGCGCCTCTCGATGGTCCCTCTTCCCGCCTAAAGTATTGGGAACCGTTCGTATACCTCTCTAGCCTATTTGTACAACTCGACAATTTAAAACCGTTCATAATCAACCGTACCATATACAACTCCTTTGATATTTTCATTAGAAAATAAATTTCAAATTTCAATGGCTGACTCCTCTTTAACTCCTTCTTCCAACAAAAACAAACTCCCAAGGGATGATTCTCCTCCACCGATGCCTGAAAAATATAAAAAAATTGGCATATCCCAAAATATTTGGGAGAAATGTAGTAAAGGCCAGTATGGTGTTGAAAACGCATTGTTAGAAATTTACAACAAGCGTATAAAGATGTATGAAGAAAGGAACAAGAAAGATTTAGAGGTCATTGAGGAGCATCAGAAGAAAATTGAGGAGAGGAACAAAAAAATAGAAGAAGAAAGAGAGAAAATAGTTGATGTTTACAGAAGTATTGAAGCTAGTAAATATTTGTCTTAATGTATATTTTCTTTATATATTTTGCCTATGTAAATGTAAACTTATTTTGACTTGGTTTAATATATGAATGCAGTTATTATTACAAGTTTATGATATTTGAATGTAGTTATTATTATTGTACTGCTAGGTAAACAATTGTACTGCTAGCGAAACGTTGTACTGCTGGGTATCCTTTTAGTAGTGGTTGGGAGTGCAGGGTAGTTTGTATCACTTTTTACTTAAAGGGTATAAACCCCCAATTGCTGCACACAATCACATTCACGCACACATTACTCTCTCTCTTCCACTCCCTAATCGAATTTTAATCGTCAAATTGCAAAACACCCAAATCAAATCATAATGTCGAACCTAACTTTTACCGAACCTCATAATAATGTTGCCTTTTTAGAAAAATCCAATGAGTCTGTAGATTTTACTGAGATCATTGATTTCCTTAATGCAAGCTATATTAAGTTTGCATTAACAGTAAAACCTACTATATATACTTCCAACATTATCCAGTTTTGGTCGTCTGCTAAGGTCAATACTATTAATGGGGAAGCACAAATCCATGCCCTTGTAGATGGGCAGATGATTATCATTACAGAGGCGTCTATTCGAAGAGATCTTCTCCTAGATGATGCTAACGGAGTTGAGAATCTTCCAAATACTACAATCTTTGAAAAACTTGCACTGATGGGCCATGAGAGATATACAGATGCTTTAAAGTTCCAAAAAGGTAATTTTTCTCCTCAGTGAAAATTCTTAATTCATACTGTCTTAGTGTGTCTAAGTCCAAAGACCACTGCTTGGAATGAATTTAGCAGTAATTTAGCTTCTGCTATAATTTGTTTGGCTGAAAATACTCAAAGATTTAATTTCTCAAAATTAATTTTTGATAATATGGTTAGGAACTTGGATAGTTCTTTGGCTAAATATTTTCTATATCCAAGGTTTTTGCAACTCTTTTTGGACAACCAATTTAAAAAAAAGAAAAGTCACAAAAATGTTTCTCCCACTCCCTACCTTACCAAAAAGGTTTTTGCTAATATGAGGAGGGTTGGAAAAGATTTTTCAGGGAGAGTGACACCTTTGTTTCCAACAATGTTGGCACTAGCCCAAACCCAAATGGGTGAAGGTTCAGCAATCCCAGCTGGTACCCATCACACACCCACAGAACAACAACAACAGACCTATAAACGTAGGACTAACACCAAAAACACTGAGCTACCTCAGGCTAGTAGTTCTATACCAACTGTTGCAGATGAGGATGTCACTGGGGGGGGGGGGAGAGTGACATGTTGGCAAGGGCTGCCACTACTGTGTCTAGCTTAGCAGCAGTACAGGACAGTGGTAACATTATTAAGACCCGAACCAAGACAACTTCTAATGAAGAAAGTTCCTCTGGAACTGATTCAGGTGAAGGTCCCAGTCACATGGAAACAATGGGGGGTTCGGATGTTCATCCTAAGGGTGAGGCTGAACTTAACTTTTTCAGTGATCCACCTCTCGGGCTAGGTAACACAAGCCGAAGTGGTGAGGATAGTCTGCAACTTTTGAATGAATTGAAGGATACCTGTGCCAAGCTGTCTGCACAAATTGGTGATCTGCGAGCAATAGCTTCTTCCCAAGATGGAGTCATCAAAGCTCAAGGTGGGGAGATAAAGGCTTTGAAGAGAAGGGTTAGGTATTTAGAAGGAGTCAAAGGATCAAGAATTCCCAAACAAAAGGTTAAATCTTTTGAAGCTTCTAAGGATGCTCCCAAACAGGGGGGGGGGGAATGAAGGCAAAGTTTCAGGGGAGGATAAAGAGGGTGAAAGTATTTGTGAAGAGAGTGATCCAATGGAATTTCTAGTTGCTGATAACCAAGGGAATGAAGCGGTGATGGATAGGCGTTTGGGCAAGGTTACAACTGTTGATAGTGAGCCACCTATTCCTGCTAGTGACCCAGTTATTCCTGCTAGTGGTCCAGTTATTCCTGCTAGTGAGCCAATTATTCCTGCTATTCCTGCTATTGATAAGGTTAGTTCTCTATACTGAGACTGAAGTTAGTATTGCTGCTATTGATGTTAGTGCTACTGAGACTAAATTTATTCCTGCTATTGATAAGGTTACTGCTACTCAAGGTGATGATGATATGACTATGGCTCAAATATTAACAAAGATGAGGAGTGCAAAACCTAAGAAGACATTTAAGTTTCAGTCACCTAGTCAAAACAACAACAACAACCAATGATAACAGATGAAGAATTGACAAGACAAGTGGCTGATCTTGATGCTCAAGAAGCTGCTCAAGAAGCTGCTCAGATTCTTTCAGACAAGGAGTATGTAGAAAAATTACAAGCGCAAAAAAATGCAGAGTTAATAGCTTCATGGTTTGAGGAAAGGGCTCAGGTTGAAGCTGATTGTGAGTTTGCTAAAATAGTACATAAAGAAGAGCAAGATAAGTACTCAGTAGATGAAAAAGCCAGGATGCTGAAAGAAATTTTTGATGCAAAAAAGAAGAAGTTTGCAGCACAAAGATATGCAGCTCAGAAGAACAAGCCACCCACTCAAAAACAAAGAAGAGATATCATGTGCAGGTATTTTTTTATTTTTTTATTTATTTATTTTTTTGTTGCAAAGGTAAATTTATATTAATATCAACAACACCCCATATGTACATCATAAACATCTACTCATGTGCAGATATTTGAAGAATGTGGCCAGTTGGAAACTAAAGGATTTGAAATTCTTAGATTATAAAAGCATTGAAGAATTGTATGCAATTGCCAAGAGAAACAATGAACTCTTCTTGAATGACAGTTCAAAGAGAGCAGGTGAACAGTTGGAAATAGAAGGCAGTAAAAAGAGAAAACAAGAACAAACTGAGCAAGCTGTTGCTAAAGAACAAATGCAAGCTTACATTGAACTTGCAGTTGACTCTGTAGGAGAAGCCATGGATGCACAACCTTTAACTGTCAAACATCCCATTGTTGATTATAAGTCTGGATCTCATGGGGAAACAATTTATTACGATATTAAGAGGCATGATGGTTCTTCTAGAAGGTTTGTAAGCTTTCTTCACATGGTTCATGATTTTGATAGACGAGATATGATAGCTCTATGGAAATTACTCAAACAAAGATTTGGTAATAAGACACCAGAACAAGCTTATGATAGAGAAGTCTGGAATTATTTGAAGGTAATGTTTGAACCAAATCATGAAGATGAATGTTGGAGAAGACTAACGCACAATACTGTTAAAGAATGGAAAATTTTTCAACGATGTGGAGTACATGCTTTAACTGTGAATGAGTTGGTGATCTACATGCTTGTAGAAAAGGATTACCCTTTAAAGTTTCACAAAGACATTCTACATCAGATGTTGCGTGGGAAGAAAATACTCAAGCTTCAGCTTAATTATGATAACATGGCATATGAACTTCTCAAGAAGATGGAAGAGTATCTAGGACCCAAGAACAAGAAATAGAATGTATAGTTATTACTACTAGAATGTATAGTTTGACTTAAACATGTATAGTTATTACTGCTTATGAGATAAACATGTGTAGTTATTACTGCTAGAATGTATAGTTATTACTGCTAGAATGTATAGTCTGACAAAATATGCTTACATAAATGCTTACAATCGAGCCAAAACATTGATATTTTTAAATTTTTGACTATTGCATAAGTTATCAGAAATGTGTGACCATATGTATCGAATTGTGACTACACTTAAATAATGTATGACAAAATTTGACTATTGCCTATAGTCACATGATTGTGCTACAATTAAATGTGTGACCATACACATTAGGAATTGGCAGGCAAACACACACTTAACTTTAGACACACATATTAACTTACGTGACTATTTGTATCGAATTTTGGTCACACTTAATCATGTATGCCTATGGTTTAGTGTGACCATATATGACATTTGGTCACACATCTCAAGTGTGTGACATATATTTGTCACTTTTAAATGCATATCGTGACTATGCTTCAAACTTACTTTTCAGTTGTCACACATTTCAAATTCATATGTGGCTAAATTTTCAACAAAAACTAGCAGTCACGCTGTAACACCCCAACCCGGCAAGGGTAAAGGTGTCACGTCAATGGTTTCATATCAGATTAAACAAAGCATACTTCAATAGTAATACAATAAAATATCAAAGGTTACAAATGAGATACTAACATTATAGGGTTAGGAATGAAACAAAACTAAATACTAAGTCTGCAAATGCAATCCTTCTAATGACTTCTACTTCAGAATAACTATCAAAATCTTCTATGTCCAAAAGTCTCTTCACTCATACCCAAACCCGTCGTCCTGCTTATAACCTGCCGCACACGAAAAGAAAACGTGCGGCTGAGCTTAAAAAGCCCAGTGAACAGATATAACGATAACAAGCAGTAACGGTAAAGTAGCGAAGTAAATGAACGAGTACCAGGTATCACGATAGTCAAGAACAGGAACATGAAGACTATACAGATATAACAGGATTAGAACTAGTTACAGAAGATAGGTGAAAAGGAAACCGTAACCCACACAACCCAGTCAAATCATGTCAAGCTCAGTATTAAGTCATGTATCATACGATAGGGTAGCAGTAACAGTAATGGAAAGTAAAGGTTATACAGACAGATCATGATTAAACTAGTTGCAGAATAGTATAAAATGTAATTCGTAATCCTACCACATACCAGGTCAGATCCAGCCAAGTCAAGTGTTAAGTCATATTCCAAGTTACAGGGTAACAGTAATAATAACGGTGAGTAAAGGTAATCGGGTTATAAGGTTACAAGGTGCAGGGTAACAGAAATCCTCTACGAGCCCAGTATCAGTAATCAGTAACAGTAATCAGTATAATCATGTAGAGGGGAGACCTCTCAGTAATCAGTAAATACGAGGGGAGTCCTCAATCAGTAAATGGAGTGATCAGCTCCCAGTATGTGAAAGACGTGTATCGCACACACCATCAGTCACCAGTAATACAAAAATCAGTAATCAGTAACAGTAACAGTTCTAGGATGCATCCATACGCCCCTGGTGGCCATAAACCTCCCAACACACCAAATAAATACATAAAAGGGACGGAACAGGTCATCACTCTCCTGCCCTAGAGTCATGCCATCGGTGCATCAATGACATGGTCATGAAACCCTCATGACTAGTTATGGCTCGTAGTATCAAACTGTGGGTTAAGGTCAGGTATCATGTATCATGTGTCAGGTGTCATGCCTCAGAAATCAGTATCATGTATCAGGATTCAGTATCATGCATCAGAAATCAGTATCATGTATCAGAAGTCAGCATCATGTATCAGAAATCAGTATCATGTATCAGGTGTCGGATTCAAGTATTAGGTGTCAAGTTCAAGTATCAGGTGTCAGGTTCAAGTATTAAGTGTTAGGTTCAAGTATTTAAAGGTCAGGTAGTCCATGTCATGTTTTATATAAGAGTTCAAGACAAGGTTCAGAACAAAGATCAGAACAAGGGTTCAAATAAAGGTTCAAGTCGAATGGTTCATATCAAGTGAATCAGGGTTCAAGTTAAGTTTATAGCAAGGTATCAAGTATTTAAGTTAGTTACATAAGTCAATTTCCATTTCAAAATATCAGAAGTTCATATCAGGGGTTCATATCAGAAAAGTCATACCAGAAATGTTCAATATCAGAAAGGTTTAATATCAAAAGATCATATACCAGAAAGATCATATATCAGAAAGATCATATATCAGAAAGATCATATATCAGAAAGATCATATATCAGAAAGATCATATATCAGAAAGATCATATCAAAAGCTCATAATATCATGAAATAGACAAGCAAGGTTCACAGAACAAGGAAACATAGCAATAAGTCAGGAATCAGAAAATAGGTTCAATATTAAAAGGTCCAATGTCAGAAGGGTCAAGAATCAGGGGGTCCAAAATCAGAAGGTTCATATCAATTTGTTTCAAGGTTCATAATAAGGTTCAATTTAAAGGTTTATATTAAAAGTTCTTATCATAGTTCAAAAAGTAATCTCTTACAATAGCTTTCATGAAAGTAAACCTTAAAACAGTCTTCATAAAGTAGGTCCTTTAAAGAAAGTTTTCAAAACATTTTCACATGTAATTAAGAAGAGTTTTTACATTTAGTTATAAAATCCTATGAACCTTCAAAATATCCCAGGGTCATAAATATTCACATTACAAGGTGATGGACAGGTCATATCATGTATCAAAAGAATTAAAGCAAGGTTCATGAATTATTGAAAACATAACAAAGGCATAGATTCAAATAGGAAAGCCCCATAGAATAACAGACAGTTCATATCAGGTGGTTCAGTAACAGAGGTTCAATATCAGTAGGTTCAATATAAGAAAGGTTCAGTATCAGTAGGTCAATGTCAAAGGTTCATAGAAACAAGGAACATGGCAGTGAATCAGAAATCAACATGAGACGAAGGCACCTTACTAAAGAAGGGCAGAATATCTGTACCTTAACGAAATACGCAAGCAAGAAATGAAAATCAAATCAAGTAGGAGATCACTCCCTCTTCACCCGATCTACAAATAAACATAAGTTCTCTTAAGTTCGTATAATCATATGGTTTCATGTTTGTTCCCATTTCATATTAAGGAGCTTTGATCATTAACATTCTCGTATTTCAATTTGAAAGATTAGAGATGATCATATTCTTAGCTTATGATTCATAATGTCATTCACAAGTTTTAGTGTCATATAGTAGTTATCATAACTTTAGGGGTTCACTATGTAATTATCATAAGTTTAGGGTATAATATGAAAATATCATCAAGTTACAGATTTTATAAGTTATGACCTTTGATTTTAGCAAAATATCCAATTAAACCCTTAAGGTTACACAATAAACACATCACACCCTTTAGTTCACAATTTTACACTTTTATAACATCACACAGTTTTAAGTACAAATTTGTCAGGTTTTCCATAAATTCTAAATCGTTTAAGAACTCAGTATTAAAATCCCCAAAAATTCCCAGAGGTGCTCACATGTCTAAACTATTTTATCAAATTTTTCCAGATTTTATTATGTGGTATAGATATGTACTAAAAATCCACTTTCACAACACGTCCAGATTTCTGAGAAATTTTACTATACGAAAAGTTATTAGCTAGAAACCTTTTAAGAAAAATTCACAAAAATCTATAAGAATTCCAGGAAGTCATATACATCTTGAATATTACCCAGTTCAAAGGACACCTTCTAACTCAACACGGTTTGAAAATTAAAAATGGAAAACCCGGACTGATTTTCCAGACTCACAAATCCGACCAGACACATAATTTTCTAAAAATCAAAAAGTAACCTTCTAATCCTCTAAAAATTACAAACTAAATTTCTCCAGATAGCTATTTCAATGAACTTAGTTTAGGGATTTTGAGTCACTCAAAAACACGATTCCATCATAAAGTTATAGCCCTTCAAAGTTGAACAAATTTCGGACTCAGAAACATTCCACACAGCAAGTTAACCAAGTTAGGGTTTTTCATATCCAAATCACATGTTTTTCATCCCAAACGTTTTTAATTGAGTCCATAACATATTTTGATCCTTCATTAACATATTTAACATCATTCTCATCAATTATTTCACACCCAAAAGTGGTATCCAATTCACAAACATAGTTTTAGAGTTTTATCACTCATGATTTTATGTGAATGTTTTTGATTTTATAACACATATATTTCGATTATAACAACTGAATAAGAATACGAATTAAATAAGAACACGATACCCTCGATGACCACGAAAACCACGAACACAACACGGATCAAAGACACCACACGAAGGCTTCTTTTCCTCCTCCTATTCTTGCGCCAACAGCAGCCCAAAAACAGCATCAAAACGTGATGGATTTGGTTAGTTTTTGACGTGTAAACTTCGTATGGATCATCATAGGGGTTAGGGGCTTACCTTGTGACGATTAGACGATAGTTAGAACAAGTTTTCGGAGCCCTTTTGGATGATTTTCAAGGCGTGGCAGCAGTGATTTGGAGACAGCCGCTGTTTTGGTTGTTGTAGGGTTTTGTGATTGTTTTAAATGTTGAAAATTCGGTGTATAAAGATAATAAGGAACCGACAATTTGTTTTGGCAAGTTAGGAATGATTTGCAAGATTATAGGGACTTACCAAGTTTTCTCCAATCAAGACATAGACCTTATCTTGGTCCAAGGGGGGGGGGGGGGGGGGGGGGGCGGCACATATGTAACTTGTTTCCCTTTTTTTTTTTTTTTTTTTTTTTTTATAACATAATAGATAATGTATAGTTTTAATATTAAGTTAGACTTAGGTTAAATTTTGTTTAATTTGTATTCATAAGTTCTCACGATTTTAAATTCGGGGCATTTTAGTCTTTTCATATTGTTTTAATTTGCGGGTTTTACAACTCTTCCCCTCTTAAAAAAAAAATTTTCGTCCTCGAAAATTGAAGTGCGAAATCGAAATGAAATTTGAAATCGAAAGCAATAACGAAATGAATACGTATCAAGTCAAAAAGAAAAATTCGGATAACTGGATCGTATTGATTCTTCGGTCTCCCAAGTAGCCTTGCTCTCAGGATGTTTCTTCCAAAGAATCTTTACGAACGGAATTGTTTTAGTTCTCATGACTCTTTTCTGACGCTCAAGACAGCCTCAGGTTCTTCACAATACGAAAGATTTTCACGAATCTGATCGAATGGGCAAAACACAACATGGAGCGGATGATAATCATACTAACGAAGAAGTGGTACATGGAATACATCGTATACATGATATAACTGGGAAGGTAACGCCAAGCGATGAGATACCTTGCCAACCTGATCAAAATCATAGAAAAGCCCTAGGCTTCCATAATTTACAACGAATTCGTTCCAAGGAATACGAAACAACATTTCAGCGGATAACGACTTAAATCTCACACGGAGATACATGAAACATTTATGCCTGAAAGCAATACGAAGGTAGTACTAAAGAGTAAAATCTCATCAATTCAGTCCAGATTCTTAACGAAAAGGGAACTAGTGCACCATAATAGAAGAACTCATCAATTCCAAGCAGATACTGATCGAACTAAGGAACGTACCATCGGTCAACGAAGCGTGTGACGAATCATCAAATGTATCAAATCGTATATCAAAGACAGCGGATCAATCATATAGTTAGAATAAATCTAAAGTCTCACTAAACGCGGATGATCTCAAACAGATATCAGAAATTCTAAGGCTTCTAAGGCACTTCTTGAAATATCCTATGCCCACAAAGAGTGCACGTTATATGATGTAAGTATTATCACGTTGGCCAGACGTCATAATACTAGTATCATATAAATATGCCCTCATGATGGTCATACTTTATCTCAAGTCGTGAACAGGACAAACTTATCTTAATCCACCTAGTCTTCCTACGGTCTCAGAGGTCAAAAAGCGTCAGAAAATTCACAGATGCTTATCAAAAGCAAGAGACAAACAACAGAATGTATCGAGTACGTCATTGCTATGGAGATTCTCAGAATTGCCCGACGAGGTATCACATGATTTACAACGGATCAGAGGTCAGAGTCAGAATCCGGAGATAAGGATCAAATAGTGTCAGGAGTCTTCTATGCAAGTTTCAATGTTTCAAAACTTAATTAGGTTTCAAATCTTAGGTGTAAGGCATAAACTTTCAATTTCCAAGAGGGATTCAACAGACTTAAACCAACAGTAAGGCACGAATCAGAGTATTGCGGAAGCAAAGATACTTAAACAAATGCCTTATAGTCTACCCATTCCTCACCGGTCAAAACTTAGGTTCATATCCAGAAATCCTAAAGCAACTTCTTACAGGTTATCTTATGAGCGCCTACAGTGGAAACTTAATGGTCCTAAACGCACAGGACAGGGTAAATGTATTACAAGTCGCAGCCTGTCTCTGATACCATAATTGTAACACCCCAACCCGGCAAGGGTAAAGGTGTCACGTCAATGGTTTCATATCAGATTAAACAAAGCATACTTCAATAGTAATACAATAAAATATCAAAGGTTACAAATGAGATACTAACATTATAGGGTTAGGAATGAAACAAAACTAAATACTAAGTCTGCAAATGCAATCCTTCTAATGACTTCTACTTCAGAATAACTATCAAAATCTTCTATGTCCAAAAGTCTCTTCACTCATACCCAAACCCGTCGTCCTGCTTATAACCTGCCGCACACGAAAAGAAAACGTGCGGCTGAGCTTAAAAAGCCCAGTGAACAGATATAACGATAACAAGCAGTAACGGTAAAGTAGCGAAGTAAATGAACGAGTACCAGGTATCACGATAGTCAAGAACAGGAACATGAAGACTATACAGATATAACAGGATTAGAACTAGTTACAGAAGATAGGTGAAAAGGAAACCGTAACCCACACAACCCAGTCAAATCATGTCAAGCTCAGTATTAAGTCATGTATCATACGATAGGGTAGCAGTAACAGTAATGGAAAGTAAAGGTTATACAGACAGATCATGATTAAACTAGTTGCAGAATAGTATAAAATGTAATTCGTAATCCTACCACATACCAGGTCAGATCCAGCCAAGTCAAGTGTTAAGTCATATTCCAAGTTACAGGGTAACAGTAATAATAACGGTGAGTAAAGGTAATTGGGTTATAAGGTTACAAGGTGCAGGGTAACAGAAATCCTCTACGAGCCCAGTATCAGTAATCAGTAACAGTAATCAGTATAATCATGTAGAGGGGAGACCTCTCAGTAATCAGTAAATACGAGGGGAGTCCTCAATCAGTAAATGGAGTGATCAGCTCCCAGTATGTGAAAGACGTGTATCGCACACACCATCAGTCACCAGTAATACAAAAATCAGTAATCAGTAACAGTAACAGTTCTAGGATGCATCCATACGCCCCTGGTGGCCATAAACCTCCCAACACCAAATAAATACATAGAAGGGACGGAACAGGTCATCACTCTCCTGCCCTAGAGTCATGCCATCGGTGCATCAATGACATGGTCATGAAACCCTCATGACTAGTTATGGCTCGTAGTATCAAACTGTGGGTTAAGGTCAGGTATCATGTATCATGTGTCAGGTGTCATGCCTCAGAAATCAGTATCATGTATCAGGATTCAGTATCATGCATCAGAAATCAGTATCATGTATCAGAAGTCAGCATCATGTATCAGAAATCAGTATCATGTATCAGGTGTCGGATTCAAGTATTAGGTGTCAAGTTCAAGTATCGGGTGTTAGGTTCAAGTATCGGGTGTTAGGTTCAAGTATTTAAAGGTCAGGTAGTCCATGTCATGTTTTATATAAGAGTACAAGACAAGG
>CP139502.1:301196905-301563165 GCA_021014915.2 Artemisia tridentata subsp. tridentata | reverse complement strand
CTTATCTCCTTCTCCCAAACACCCCTTTAGGGAACTCTTACATTGGACTACAGCATATGCACAAACTATTAGATAGTGTTTGGCATGAGTGTATACATCACTCCCATTTAACATTTGCAGTTTGACTTTGGAAAGTCAAAATGTAATTGGTAAATGTGGCATGAGTGTATACATAATTCTCATTTAACATGTGCAGTTTGACTTTGGAAAGTCAAAATGCAATTGGTAAATGGGAGTCCTGAGTTTTGACTAGATTTGCACGATTTCCAGCCAAATACACACATTAGATACACTATATGACAGTTGACATTAGAATGTCAATGTTTTGGGTCAGTTTGGATTTTGACCCATTGTCCTTCTTAAAGTCCCCACTTCTCAATACATAACATGATTAAACAAAGATATACACATAACATTGTTTTAAAGACATTAACGACAAACAAATAGTTGAAACATATAATCCAAAAGACATGAAAGTTAACAGAATTTCTATTGTTCAAACATCACCGCATAACAACTGAACAACTTTGACTTGCAAGTTCATCAACCGGCTTATTCCTCTTCTTTGGTGGCCTGTCAACTTGAGGTTTGTGAATGAGTGGTATTATAACTGATGTAGACTCAAATCTTTGCCAGAATTCGCTGCCACTACAGCCATTAATCTTGAATGAGTATATACGTGCCCATGTTTCTTGTTTGTAAGCAGCATGAACCCACTCTTCAGGTATACCAAACCATGTTTCATTGTCGATCATGTGGTTTATTGCAGCCACATCATGTTTACATGGTATTCCAGTCAGCTCCCACTTCCTACAACAACACTCCTTTGTATCCATGTTAACAACACACTGATCCTCGTAAGGCACAGTTACTTGATATAAAGAACCTTCAATCCATTGAACAACGCAATCAGCAGCTTCTTTTTTTATAGCATCAAACATGGCTTTCACAGTAGGAGTAAGTTGTCCAACATTCTTTTCTATTAGTTTCTGAACTACTACAATCCTCTTCATCAAGTACTCTCTGATATATTCAAGACAAGTAATGATGGGTCTATCTCTGACATCACATAGATGCCTATTGAACACCTCACATATGTTGTTTAAGAGTAGACCACATTGGGCTCTGCTTGTTAAACAAATCACACATTATATAAGTATATGATCAATTATCAGTATGCTTTTGTCCAGTGCAAGTTAATGAATTACCTGAAAAATGTGATATGCTCCATTGTTTAGCTGGAATCTTCATCAACCAATCATAAGCAGCAGAATTGTAATACTTGAGATGAGCCATCTCTTTGTTGAATTCAACAACAGTAGTGGCTCTAGCTGCCTTCCTAAGCATGTCTTTGTAAACATCTCCTTTAAAATTTGACTTCATATCCTCATGAATATGCTTAATACAGAACCTGTGTTCAGCACTTGGAAACACACTAGCAATAGCTTGTATCAGTCTCTATGAACAGTAAAGGTTATGGATGGTGTTAAAACTGTACATGTTCTCATTTTGCATAAAACACGTGATTAATTTCTATAATACAAATGTGTACCTTTTGCCTATCAGAAATGAAAGTGAACTTGCAGTTGGTTTCTATACCAAGATCCTCTCCAAGTAGTTTCAAAAACCAACACCAAGTTGCCTTATTTTGTGCATCAACTACAGCATATGCTACTGGATAAATCCCATTGTTTGCATCAATCCCAACTGCTGTTAGTAATTGACCTGGAAAAGGACCTGACATGAAAAGTTCTTGTTGAAGACTCTTGATTTGGTTCTAGCTGTACATCAATCCTAACAGTTGTGCCTGGATCTTGATTAACCAACTCTTGGGCATACTCTCTAAGCAGTGCATAATGCTCCGTAAAAACAGGTATACTTAAATGATGTTTAGTGCATAGCATATTATACTTACTTACGGGAACATCTTCAAGTATATGCTCATCATCATCATCAAACACTTCATCATTATTTGGATTATAATCCAAATCCTCTGAACCACTCTCGCCACTCTCTTATTCTGTTTCAGTATCCACCTCTACTTCTTTCACATTTCCCATATGACCACCTACAATTATTAATCCATAACATTAACAACAAACGTACCTTCTTTAAAAACCAAGAAAAATATTGAAGTAAACAGGAAAATGCACTGTGTTCTTACCGTATTTTGCAAAGGCAAGGACGATAGCTGTAATATAACCGGAACAATACGTCTATGAGTATTGTATCTTGTTAGTGCAAGCAGTCTCGTTGGGAAGATTGCTAGTGCAAGCAATCTCGTTTGTTTTAATTGATGACAAACATGTAACTTGATACATAACGTAAAATGTACAAGTTACTTGTAATCTTATATTGTCTCAACATACATTCAACACCTCTCAAGTCCTCGTATGATACAACACAGGTTCGTACATGTTTGTTATGTAGCATTATGATCAGACCCTTAACAAACTATTTAGAATGTTTAAAATACGGTTAGGTAATTAAGTATTTTGAAAAGGCTAATCATTCTACTTAGAACCTCATTTTACATGATCACTAGGATACATGTTACAAACATATACACATTTATATTATTTACATTTTAAATCTTAAAATGGAAATATATATACATGACATCATGGCATACATCATTGACAAATCTTGTAGATATGGAAAGATTTGGTAGATATGGAAAGATTTGGAAAGATATATTAGATATAGAAAGATATGGAAAGATTTGTGAAAATATTTTTTGTTTGACACCCGCGGATCCAATTGGTATAACTGACGGATCCAATTTATGGGATCCGCCATATCCGTGGCTTGTAGAAATTGTTTTCCTATAAATAGTTTTACACATGGTTTACACACATGGTTTACACACATGGTTTTACACACATGGTTTTACACACATGGTTTACACACATGGTTTTACACACATGGTTTTACACACATGGTTTACACACATGGTTTTACACACATGGTTTTACACATGTTTTCCTATAAATAGTAGTCCATGGTTTTACACTTTTCATAGACATTAGAACACACATTCCCTCACTCATTTCACACACTTAGATCAGTAGCAAAACATGTAGATTCATACATCAATCACCCTTTACATAATGATCATAATGTTACTAACTTTCATTATGTTGTAAGCATACATTGTTAATGATCCTGTGAAGCAAGCTCAAGATCATGAGACATCATCCATAGCATTCCAACATATGAAGATTCAAGAGTACTTGACATCCTCAATGATTGAAGACTTCTTATTCAAGAAGTTCATATAGATTAGTCATTTATATCCATTGAACATTTATGTCATGGATCATTGTAAACATCATTTGTATCAGTGAGTGTGGTTAGTGTTTTAGTCCTCAAAACACAAAGAGTGTCGGGAGTGGTTGTACCCGTGTAAAGAACTCGGTATCTAGCTTAGTACCGGAAAAAGGTTAAGCAATGTAGGGAGTGGTTGTACCCTTGTAAAGAACTCGACATCTAGCTTAGTGTCGGTAATTGTATAGGCGACGTTGGGTTGGTTCTGCCCTGAAGTAGAACTCGGTGTTTAGCTTAGTACCGGAAAAGGAAGTAAGCAACGTGTAAAGGTTTTCTCCGCCTAAGAAAGGGAGGTTGTTGATCTAGTGAAGTAACTCTTGAGTTGGGTACTCGGGGAGTGGAGTAGGGCGGAGAGGAGCTCTGTAGCCGAACCACTATAAATTATCGTGTTCGGTTTACGCTTTCTTTTACTTATCTCTTTACTTTTATGTTTGCATTATGTGATTGCTTGTGTTGTGATTAGTTGATAATACTTATGTGACAACTTGGTAGACATAAACTACAACAGACAGTTTTCATATTAGAACTAGCCAAATTGGAAATTTGATACAACAAGTTTTAAGTTTTAAAACGGTAAACGTATTCACCCCCCCCCCCTACGTTTTCACATATCTGAATAGGTGGCCGGGTTAGTGTGGTAACGAGTTAGGGCGGCGGAGCCAATGAGGATTGTATCTGAAGATGAAGGGTATATTAGTCATTTCATATGTATTTACCCTTAACTAACGGGCGTTAGCCAAAAGTCGCTCTCGGTGGCTGTTTTGCAAAAAAATGAAACATTAATGTCGTTTTTGCAATACGTTTTGTCTAGGTGTATTTTTGCGTTTTTGGGCTACTTTACCCAAAGAAGTATAGACTATAGAGTACATTCAAACTTCGTTTTTGTTATGTCCTATATCAATCCTTATCTAACAACTACAATCAATGGGAGGTACAAGAGAGAAGTGTGGTGAAGGAATTCTAGTGAGAGAAACTAGAGAGAGAAACTTATATTAAAAACACACACATCCCACCTGAGAAATGAGGAGGTTGGAGAGTATTTATAGGTTTACAATATGAGTGGGCTTGGGCTTTCTTTGGGCTAACTTTTTGCCTATTAGATTAACTAAAAGCCCATAAACCATTCTTTTAATTAAACAACTACACTTTTACAAAAATAATAAAACACAAATGACCATCACTTTTTATAAAAGCTAACAATCTCCCCCTAAGGGATGGTCATTCAAATGACGCTCCTTGTGATTAGGTCTTTTGTCTTCATTATCTTGAGCTTAGTGTGTTGTTGTAGAATAGTCTTGCTTCTTTGTTCCTTCATGCTTTGTGATCTTCAAAGTATCGTCTTTTGGTCGTTCTTGCTTTGATCAACATCTTTTGTACAGTTGCATCGTCGTTGTAGATGTTGAAACATATGATGATGGTGAATGGACTTTCGTCAGTACCTGCATAAAACAGTTAGCAATAAATTGTCCAGCGCTTACAGGTTCAGATTTTGAGATCGTTAACAGCATAGTGTGAAAACTTTCTCTAATCTTAACCAAGGCCGTTAAGAGCCTCTGAAGTATACCGGAGTATCACTTCAAGACTGTAGACCGTTTGAAGCACGTAACCATCATTATATAAGGCAAGATCCTTATATCTCATTAAGACTCTTACAACTTGTGTCCTTTTTGGTGAACACAAGTGTATTGTATTGGAAGTGTTCCTAAGAGATCTTTGATGAATCTCATGGCTCTAGACTCGATAATGTGCATTTTGGTTTTAGTCATCGGAGGCGTGGAGCAGAGTGCCACCTTTTCAATATCAACACATCTCGGAATGAGAGGCCGATAGATTATGCAGTGTTCTCCGTGAGAAATGAAACAAATATCTTTTAAGAGATATCTGAGTGGCTAGGAGGGGTGGTGCAACGCGTCACTGGGTCCATGACGTCTTGTCTTCAATATCAGTATCACCTTAGTGAGTACCGATAGCAGATGTATTGACCCGGTTTCTGACCTAAGTTTTCATGGAGGGCTATTTCTTTTCACCCTTTCATTAAACTTTTCTTTTTAATTCTTCAACCCCTTCTATCCCTTTCTCATTTTACTCCTTTTTTTTTCAATCATACCTAAGGACTTCTAATTCTAATCTATTGGAGTTGTCCTTGGGTAGATCCCTCCGGTTCTGGCGGATCATAGGACATAACCTAACCATAATCACCTTATTACTCCATGATTATCCTAGATTATCGATCACTTGCCATAAAACCTTTTGAAAATCTCTCAAAGTGTTTATGAGTAAACACATTTAGATAACACATTGAGAGTTTTGCATTTTTGAAATACTCCCCCTTCACATGTGCTCATGCATTTTTAGAATAAATTGCACATGTTGGGTGGAGTTCGCACATTTGAATTGATCGATTTTCAATTGATATGACCTTCGCGAGACACACTTACATCACTAGTTAGACTAGCTTGAAATTATTACCCGTCCCGGTCATATTCAATGATCATCTCTCGAATTGGTACATTCTACTCAGACAAGTCCTTTGCGAGACACGTTTACATTACTGGATAACCAGCTTGAAATTATTACCCGTCCCGGACAAGTCTTTTCGACAACGGACATTTATTTTTCATCAATTCGAGTGTTCATGCTGAGTCTTTTGAAGAGCTCAATTTACTGACATTACTTTTTGATCACATTTAATCACGTCTTCTCCCCCTTATACCTAATCTCCCCCTCAAAAATAGCACGTAGTGATAATTTTGATATCGAATGATTAAATTGAAAACTTGTTAGAGAGAAGGATGGATTTGAGCATGAAAGTTGGAACTTTTTGTTTTTCATTTTATACTCCCCCTTAAACAAAGCATATTTGTAAACATGTGAGTTTAAAATCGGTTTAAGGGTTTAGGAGGGAGTTGTCTTGAGCACATAAATTTGAGAAAGATTTTGAAAAATATTTTTGAAATATCTTGATCATGTGCTCAAGGATTTTATTTTTGCCATTAACATTACGAGTCCTGATCGGAAATAATCAGAAGTCATCAATGTAGCGCGGGTTTCGTACTGAAATATACGAAAGCCGTAGTGAAGAAAATTTTGAGAAAACGACATGTTTTGGAAAAAAAATTTTAAATGAACTCTCGCTCAAGCATCTGTACATGTCCGTATCATTGTTGAATGACATTGCTAGATACGTACAGAATATCGATTATACGAGAGACATGTCGTGAGAAGAATATTTTTGGTTTTTTTTTTTTTTTTTTTTTTTTTTTTTTTTTTTTCTTTTTTGATTTTCTATTGTTTTTGTATTTTTGAACATTTTCTATTTTTATATTTTGTTTTTGTTGGTTTTTCAAATTTTGTATTTTGTTTTTCAAGAAATATTTACATGCGAAGCTTGTTGAGATAATTCAAGAAGATTCGAAAAGACTTTCTAACTCTTCGGGAGTTAGGCTTCGCATTCCAATTCGACGAACTAAGTTTTCAAACCGCTCTTTTGGGAGGGCTTTAGTAAATAGATCGGCGAGTTGGTATTCAGTCTTCACGAAAAATAATTCAACAGTACCCTCTTCTACGTGTTCCTTTATGAAGTGATAGCGGACTCTAATATGCTTGGTCTTCGAGTGTTGAACTGGATTGCACGAGATGGCTATGGCACTTTTCGAGTCACAATACAAAGGTATGCGGTCGAAAGAGAAGCCATAATCTGTGAGTTGTGTCCTCATCCATAGAACTTGGGCACAACACGTAGATAGAGACACATACTCGGCTTCTGCGGTTGTTTCCTTGATGACCAGCCTACTAGCTTTTCTCCCAAAAATTATGCGCCGCCTGATGTACTCTTTGTTGTAACTTGGCAACCGGCATGGTCTGCATCTGAAAATGCTATTAGTGTAAACTCCGAATCCTTCGGATACCAAAGTCCCATGTTAATGGTTCTTCGTAGGTACCGAAAGATCCGTTTAACCTCTTGGAGGTGAAGTTCGGTAGGCCTTGCCTGAAACCGTGCTAATATAAATGTATATCGGGTCGACTAGTAGTTAAGTACATGAGAGAACCAATCATGCTACGATATTTCTTCGGATCCATGGGTTTCCCATATAAATCAGCTCCTATTTTTGGTGAAGTGACCATTGGGGTACCAACAGAGTCACAATTTTCCATTCCATATTTTTTCACAATCTCAATAGTATATTTAGCTTGATTTAGAAAAATACCACGTGGGGATTGATGAATTTGTAAACCAAGAAAGAATTTTAATTCCCCCATCATGGACATTTCAAATTTGCTTTTCATGAGATTTGCAAAATGTTTTGAGTGTTTCGGATTAGTGGACCCAAAGATTATGTCATCCACGTAAATCTGAACAATCAAAATGTCATTTTTGAATTTTCTTGTAAACAAGGTCGGATCAATTGTTCCTTTGGTGAAATTATTTTGAATCAGGAAAGATGATAATTCGTCATACCACGCCCTTGGGGCTTGTTTCAAACCATAGATAGCTTTCTTTAGCTTGTAGACGTATTCTGGATGATCTTTGTCAACGAATCCGTCTGGCTGACTCACGTACACTTCTTCTTTCAGAGTCCCATTCAAGAAAGCTGTCTTGATGTCCATCTGATAAACCGTGACGTTCTTGTGAGCTGCATATGCTAAGAAAATCCTGACTGACTCAAGCCTTGCTATTGGCGCGAATGACTCCTCAAAATCTATCCCCTCTTCCTGTCTGGATCCTTTTGCCACTAGACGAGCTTTGTTGCGAATTACAGTCATCTCTTCATCCTTTTTGTTTTTCCATAACCACTTAAGATCAATGACGAGTTTGTCAATTGGTCTTGGAACTAAATCCCAGGTGTCATGTAATTGATATTGGAGAAGTTCTTCCTGCATCGCTTCAATCCAAGCATTATCTGCCATTGCTTCCCGAATGTTCTTTGGCTCTATTAGACTGACTGAGCAGACGTAGATGCACATGTCGCAATCGGTGTTGAGTTGTTTTTTCGTCTGAATTGGCCTTGAAGGTTCACCAATAACTTGTTTTATTGGATGGTCTTTTGTCCACTGTAACGTAGAAGGGTACCTCGGATTTGACGATTGCGTGTTAGATGGTTCGTGTAACCTTGAAGATGATTCAGGAGAATCTGTTGCAAATGGGTTTTCGAACGCTTCTTCTTCTAACACAGCATCGTTTTGTTCTTGCTCATCAACTCTTGGTAAGACTATCTCAATTACTGGAGTTGGTGGAGTAGATGTTGATGACGTGGAGGGAGTTGGTGCGTCAGCTTCGAATGTTGTTGATGCATCTTGATTCGGTGTTGGTGGTGGTTGTTGATTTTGAGCGTGTGCAGCGGAACGTTATTTAGATGCATTTATCGAAGTGCCACCATAGTACTCATCATACATAAACTCGAAGAAATTTTCCAGTTCTTGATTTGTTTCTTTTTTGGTGTGAGTTGATGAAGCTCCTTGGGGTACGAGTCCTGAATAGATATGTCCAGAAGTCTGAACGTTTGGTGCGGGTCCTAATCCGGTATGATTAGAAGCAATTGGGTTAAGCGCGGGTTCTAGAGCGAGTCTCTCAAAAGCCATTTGTGAAATCTCATCAAATTTCACATTCATCGTCTCCATAATCCTTTTCGTCCTTCTGTTATACACCCTGAATGCCCTCGAGTTTTCTGAATAACCAATGAAGATTCCAATATCACCCTTAGCTTTCAACTTCCCCAGATCTTCTCTGTCGTTCGTTGGATAGCACAAAGCGCCAAATACATTAAGGTAAGAGATATCTGGTTTTCTGTTGTTCACTAGTTCATATGGGGTTTTATTGAATCTTGGATGAACTAGGGATCGGTTCTGAGTGAAACAAGCAGTGGCAACAGCATCAGCCCATAAGAATAACGGTGCACTAGAGTAAATTAGCATTGTGCGAGCAGCTTCCACAAGAGTTCTGTTTCTTCTTTCTACTACCCCATTTTGCTGTGGAGTTTGAACAGCTGATGTCTGGTGAGTAATTCCAGTTTCTTCAAAATATGATCTTAACTCTTGATTAGTGAATTCTGTGCCATTGTCAGTTCTTACTATCCTAACTGGAGCTTGAAGTAAGAGTTGAATTTGCTTCAGAAAGGTGATGATGATGCCTGGTGCTTCGTCTTTTGACCTCAAAAATTTTACCCATGTATATCTTGAATAATCATCGACGATTAAAAGAATATACTTCTTCCCATTTATGCTTGCAACTCTCATTGGGCCACATAAGTCCATATGCAACAAATGTAACTTATCAACCGAACTGGGTACGGGTTTAGGTTTATATGTTGCCCTTTTGCTCTTTCCTTGCTCACAGGATGGACATAAGTGTTCTTTGGTGTATTTGAACTTTGGGAGACCGTTGACGATGTTGTCTTTGGCCAGCTTGTTGATGGTGTCAAAGTTAAGATGGGACAACCGTCTATGCCACAACCAGGACTTTGTTTCGGATGCTCTTGTCATGAGACAAATTGGTGATGAGGAGGCCATTTGGTTTATGTCGATAGCATAGAGATTGGTGCCACGATTCCCGGTTAAGAGATCATCTCCAACCAAATTCCAAACGAAGCAGGTGTTTTTCCTAAATGCAACCTCTAAATCTGCATCGCAAAACTGCCCGACTGAAAATAAGTTGTGTCCCAACCCTTCGACATAGTAAACCCGAGTGATCAAGTAGTTCCCAAACTGAAGATCTCCATAACCCAGAATAGCTACAACATGATCATTCCCAAACCGTACAGTTCCCATGAACTGCCATACAAAGTTGATCAGCAGCTTCAAATTTTCGGTCATGTGCTTCGAGCAACCCGAGTCGACGATCCAAAGACAAATTTCAATGACCTGCGAAGAACATATGATTTTGTATATGGAAACCGTTTAACTATTGGTTCCAAGGGGTTAGAGGTAACAGGTGAATCACAATTAGAGAAGGTTTCCATGTTATCATTTGGAACAATTTCTAATTTGCCATTCTTAAGTGTAAACATTCTACCCATTGGTTTCCATGCACAAAACTTAAGATGGTCCTTAGGCAATAGGCTACTAGTGGTTTTCCTAGCTTTTGCAATTAGTCTTCGAATATATCTAGACTTAGCCCTAGTTACTGAAGGAACCTCTTTCTGTTCAGGCATATCATTCACAATCACATTATTAGAAACAATATCATCACAAGTATTTTCAGACAAAGATTTTGTGCACATTAAACAATCAGAGTCATTACATGCACAAGAAATAGTAGTCTTAACATTACATCCAGATGACATATGTTTCTTATTCGAACGCGTTAAATTCCTAGGGTGGTCTTCTACTTTCTTGCATTCACTCTCAGAGACAGGCGATACTCTAGTGTTCCTGGTATTGCTCCTAGGCTTTTGTCTTCTGATCCTAGAGGTGCTTGCTAATCCTGTAGAAGGTAAGGCATACTCATTAGAATTTATGTTGTTGTCCTCAGATGTTGTTGTAGCATTCCTAGACTCGTTTGGATTATCTTTATTACTTTTGTCTATCACCCTATATGTTTTAGATGTAGAGGTAGACGCAGTAGTGGGACTAATCCTGTAAAGGCCAGGCGCTATCACATTCGATGTTTTGATAACAGCTTTCTCTTTATCAGCACATTGGTTAGGTAAGGGTGTTGGAGTGACTGGTTTTGTCAAATCATTTGTCACATCAACCTTTGGAACAGTTTGAGAAATTTGCATTTTTGGTTGTTCCGAAGTTGATGGTTTTGCAAACTTAGTTTCCTCACCCTTCCTTTTTAGACTGTCCAGCTGAGAATTCAAACGATCATTTTGTTCATTCAGATTCTTGTAAGCACACTCATACGACAATTTGTCATACTTGCATTCTTCCTTTTTCTGATCAAGTTGTTTAAAACATGTGACATTTTCTTTTTCAATCTTAGCAAGAGAATTTTCAGATTTTACAACAATTGCAGAAGTCTCAGCTCGGAGTCTTTCATCATCTTCCACAGAATATGTTTGGTAAATAATGGACATAATTTCGGTCGAAAGAGCTACTTCAGAGAGAATGTCATTGTGTCTTTCCAAAACTTTGATGTGTTCAATGTTTTCATTTGCTTCCTTTACCAGGGATTTGTGGTCCTTGACAAAGTCGGTTGTTTCTTTTAAAAGCGCATTTTCAACATTAAGTACTCTCGCATGAATTGCCATGATAGGAGTAGTAATTTCTGTTTCATACACCTTTTTCATTTCATTATGAAAACTTGAGTCCCAATCGTTAATGCGATTAGTACTTGTTTTGGTTGCCACGACCATTTGAAGTGTTTCAACTCTCTTTTTAAGATCATCCAAGTATCGTCTAGCGTCACTTGTGTTAGAAATGTTACTAGAGGACATTTGTTCAATATTAGAAAGATGTTTCGAAACAACTTTTCATTTTGTGACAGCCACTAGTTTTTTGAAAAACATTGGTGACTCTATTTGAACCAGATGAACGCCAGAATCTGTATTAAGCTTGTTATAATCAATTGGTTTAATTTCTGGGTTCATTTGTCTCATTTTAACACGACTCTCTTCGGCAAGCTCAATCGTTTCATATGAATCACGAACCTCGGGAGGATCATGGTTATCATTTAGCACACTACCATTATATAACACATTCTGATGTTGCTGAGCTTTCTTGAGATGATAAGGGTTTTCACAACCGATAGCCATTTTCTTCATTGTATGTAAAATCGGGTTTGGATCGTTAATAAGCAAATTAATTGTTTGTGCAGACTGACCCGTTTTTACAAACAACTCTTCCAACTTTTTGATGCTTTCTTGTTTGTCAATGATTTCATCAAGAAGATCATTTTCTTGTTTTGAAAACCTTGCATTCAATTCTTTCTTTTCTTTTTCAAGATCAGAACAAATTGATTTTTGTTTTGAAAGTTGGTTGGTTAATTCAGAAATTTCCGTGTTTAAAGATTTTATTGTCATGTTCAAATTAACATCAAGTGTGTCAAATTTGATTTGCAAATGTTTTTCTCTTAACACAGAGTCTCTATAACCAATTTCAAGTTCTGATTGTCATTTGTTATTAAATTCAAAAGCTTGTTCATTCACCTTATATCTCTCAAGCTCAGCGGTCAATGTTTCATTCGCGACCTTAACATCGCGATTGACCTTTTTAACATTCTCAATTTCAACACTACAATTATGCAATAATGATTCAAAAAACGCACGTGTTTCCTCATCATTCTCAACATGTTGTGACTCGAAGTCTCCATTAGGATCCATATCTGGAGTTGCCAAATTAATATTACTACGACTTGGCGTGTCCATATATGCATCATAAGTGGATGCTGGAGTCGCAGGATGTTGTTCATCATGAGTTGACATATCAAATATTTCATTATTGTGACATGTAGTGAATGGTGGTACCTCAGAGACTGCATTGGTGTCATACACAGGAGGTGTTTCAGAATCCGTGTCATACTTAGCCTCCTAAAGATTTGCCATGAAAATGCAGTTTGCATCGATGTCCTCAAGGTCTTCCATATCATCCATAAGAGCCATGAAGTCATTCTCTTCTGCACTCAACTGTAACCCAGCCGTTTCCTTCTGTGCCAACATTAATGCTTTCTGCAGATAAGCTGGATCTCTCTTTTTTGGCTTGTCGGGACAGTTCCTAGCCATGTGACCGACGCCCTGACAGTTAAAACACTTTATCAAATTACCCTGATTCATATTCCCGGCAACTTGAGCAGCAACATTCCCATACTGATTCCCAGCATTCTGACCCCTCTGATTTTCAACAACTGGACCCATCTGATTCCCTGCATATTGACCCATCCGATTTCCAGCATACTGCCCTGCATTCTGATTACCCATCTGATATCGAGGAGCATATCCCTGCTGATTTCCATATCCTCCAACCATCTGTCCTTGTTGTCCCATGTTGAAACTCGGCTGTGCAATCTGCTTGTTGCGAGTGTTCGATGAGATTCTTTGGTTGTTCTTGGTAGGTGTGGAGTAGCGTCCTTGGAATGCTTTTGTGAGGTAAGAAAATGCTTGAGTCAAAGCAGCAGTGGACTCATCATTGTCATTAAGTTCTGGTTCTGGGTATTGCGGGTATGGTTGTTGTGGGATGACTGGTTGTTGTGGGTAGAATGGTGATTGTGGAGTATATTGTTGTTGCATGAAGTTTTGCATAGAAGATGAAGAGGGTTGTGTATTTACTGTTGCAGGTGTAGGTGTTTGAGCAATGAGAGCCAGAGGATCATGTTGCTTTGCTAACTTTTCTTTCCTGACTTCATTTGCCTCTGCCTGGTTTTGCTTTAGGAAATCATAGAGCTGATCATAGTTTACCTCATGAAGGTTCTTTGTTTGGTTAACAATTGTGACATACCGTCCCCATTCTTCTGGTAGATTATTGATGAATTTGATGTTTTGAGCAATGGGTTTTGGTGTCAACTTGTTTCTGATGAGCTCGTTCATTAAAGTGCAAAACCTGGTGTAGTAAGATTCAATTGGTTCAGCTGGAGTGGATGTGATGAAGCGAAAAGTGTACCGCTTTTAAGGGATCATTTAAGCCTTAAATCGTATTTATTTGATCAAATATTGCCCTAAATCGTTCCTTTTGTCATTTTAGGTACTTTTGAGGAGAAATCTGGAAAAGGAGGCATTTTGGACGTTTTTGGAGCAATAAAGTGAAGAAAACGGCAAAGTCTCAAGAATCGGCTAAAAGTTACTCTTGACGGCGTCAAGATTTACTCTGGACGGCGTCATGCCTTGGCAAGAAAAGTTGGACGTGAAATTTACTCATGACGGGCCAGTGAAAATAGCATGTGAATTCTGACGGCGTCACGCTTTAACTTGATCAAGGGCGTCACGGCTTAAATCATAAGGGGACGGCGTCACGTTCATGGTTGGACGGCGTCAAGCCTTGATAAGCCAGAATGGATTTTTGAAGAGCTAAAGAGGGACGGCGTCAAGAAGGTCATCCGGGAACCCTAAAAGCGGCGAGGTGACGGCGTCACAATCCATAAGGTGACGCCGTCAGATCCAAAAATCTATATATAGTTTTCTAATTTTTTGTCATTAGAGAGAGCTTAGTGTGTGGAATTTTGGGAGAAAACCCTAAGACGATTTTAGCTACTTTTTCAGGGCTTTTTGCCTTGAGATCTTCCATGTTTCATTGAAATATAAGTTATCAATTAATCATTCAATATGTCTATGTGTTGTTTGATTCTATCTTATTCTTGTCTTTTGTTTAACATGTTAGGCTAAATTTATCTTGTGTTTGCTTAGATCTAATGAAACCTAGCTATTGATTATTGGTTGTTAATGTGTTATTAGTTGTATTGGATGATTGTTTATCTATGTTAGACTTAAGAAAACTGGCTAACTTCCTATTCGGTAACTTGCTTGAACGTCTTAAGAAACATGAACCAAATGCGTACTAAAGGTTTTTATGGTTGTATTTAATGCACAAGCGAATTCTAGTGATCCCATGTTAGGAGCTTCCTAGCCGGCTCGACATAGGAGTGAAGTAGGAGCTTGTAGAGTTGGGGAAGTAAGTACGCCACCCCACGAATGGTATTAAGGAATACACCCGTCATCCACGCAACTAATACACACTAATTAACCGGTAAAAGATAGTTAGGGAGTAAGGAAATTAAGTAAACACATTTCTCTACACATAAGTTTCTCACCACATTTTATTTTCAGTTATTTAATTTTATTGCATTCGTAGTAATTTGGGTTAGTTGACTAGCAACTAATTCCGCCCACTCCTTCAAACCCGAGATTTTACTTGCTTTCATAAAATTATAAAAAACATAAAAAAGAATCTTCCTCAACCCTTAGACCTAATTAGAGTAGCCTTTCATACCTAATGAACACTATTCCCTGTGGAGAACGATCAATACCCCGTACTTACCACTACACTATACTACATCGGTCAGGTACACTGCCTGGTGGGGTTGTAAGCCTCTTGAGATCCCTCGAGAGGTAAAACCTGTTGTAAGGTTACAAAACCACGCATCAAGTTTTTGGCGCCGCTGCCGGGGAATAGTTATTGTTTAGGTTGAATTTTTATTTCTATTAGGTCTACTCACTAGATTCCTTTCTAGTGAGATTTTTATTTTATTTTTCTAGATTTTCTTTAGTCTATCTATTTTCTTCGTGTCTTTGTTCGTAACCATTACCGTCCGACATCATGGAAGATGGTAATATCCTTAACCCCCACAACCCACCACCACAACAACCACCACCACCTCCTAGAGCCCGTACTTTAGGAGAGTATTCCCGTCCTAGCCACCATGGCTATCGAAACACCATTGAGCTCACTCAAGGAGCCAATATCACACCCTTGCGATCCGACACCATCCGGTTGGTGCAAAGCGGATGCGCATTCCATGGACTTCGTTCTGAAGATCCTAATCAACATCTCAAGGACTTTCTTAAAATCGTTGATTCTATAGACCTTGATGTTGCCACTCGAGAGACGACCCGATTGCGTCTCTTCCAATTCTCTTTGCGGGACCAAGCTAGTCAGTGGCTAGAACGTCAACCCGCAGGATCCATCACCTCTTGGGATGATCTCACCACTCGTTTCCTTGCTCAGTTTTTCCCACCGGGAAGAACTACCAAGCTAAGGAATGATATCTTGATGTTCCAACAACGTCAAGGCGAAACTCTCTACGAGGCATGGACTCGATTCAAGGACTTACTCCAAAAAGTCCCTCACCATGGCATAGAACTTTGGCTCCAAGTCCAAATCTTCTATGACCATATCAATCTCTCCACGAGGCAAACCATTGACCAAGCGGCCGGTGGCAAGCTACGTGATCTAAGTGCGGAACAATCGTGGGCTCTCCTAGAGGATCTTGCTCTTTATGACAACGAAAGTTGGAGTGATCCCCGTGATTTGAATAAAACGGTCAAGGCAATATCTTTGCCTTCGAACAATTCAAGCACTTCCGACCGTAGGATCATAGAACTTGAAGACCAAGTCAAGTTTCTCATGAAATCCTACGAGGCTCCTAAACCTTCAAGCCAAGTGAACAAAATCACTTCTTCATGTGAATTATGTAGTGGTCCCCACGACACTCGTGATTGCATGGAACTCCCCGAACAAGCTTTTGTGGACTACGCATCCTCGCGTACCGACGGAGCGGGAGACAAGTGGTACACTTTCAAACCCGAGCCAAACCATTATGGTGATTCATACAACCCCTCATGGAAAAATCACCCGAACCTTAGGTGGAAATAAAACCAAAACTCACAACAAACCAATTCTTCCAACCCACCTAATCGTTTCCAATCAAGCGGTTCCAACTCGAACCGTACTTTCAACAACAATCCTTCCGGCAATGGTAGTACCAATAACTTTGAAGGATTGATGTCCCAATTCATGGCATCTCAAGAAGCTCGTTTAGCCAAGTTTGAAGCCGATTTCAAACAAAAACAAAGCGAGATGACCGATAAGATTGACACCTTGTTGAAAGCCCTCAATGACCGAGAAATGGGAGCACTCCCTAGCAACACGGTCAAGAACCCGAAACTGAACGTCAACGCTATTTCATCGGTTTCGTCCCCTAGTTCTTGTCCACAATATTATTCGGTCAATTCCATGAGCACGTGTTTCAAACAAACCCAAGTCGTTCCAAATGACCAAGAAGTTATGACATCCAAATTGGTCAACAACATAGTTGAAACACCTCCCACTCAAAACCTTGACGAAGAATTCAAGGAGCTCCACCTTGAAAGTCCGGTTGTTGATGTGTTGGATGAGAAGAAGCTCAAATTAGGCGAAAAAGGGACCGCCTTCGTTCAAAACAAACTACCTAAGAAGTTAGATGATCCGGGCTTATTTGTTCTACCTTGCAAGGTCGGTAATTCGGAGGCTTATGACACATTAGCCGATCTTGGTTCAAGCCTTAACCTACTTCCGTTACCTCTCTACACCTCTCTAAAACTAGGAAAACTTGAAGAAACCGAGGTGATAATAGGCTTAGCGGATGGAAGTGTTGCTTACCCGGTTGGAGTAGTTAAGGACGTGTTAGTGCACATTGGAAAACTAACCATTTTAGCCGATTTCCACGTCCTTGATATGGTTAGCGACCCTACATGCCCCTTGTTGATAGGTAGAGGATTTTTGGCGACCGCTAGTGCTATGATTGATTGTAAGGAATCCAAGATAGCGGTAGGAGAAGGAGATACTTGGTCAGTCTATGATGTTAAGAAACATGCCTATGATACTAGTGAGGAACCAACACCACATTGGCTAGAATCAAATAGGAGACCATCTAGATATGGACCTTGGATTGATAGAGACTTCATAGGACCCCAACGCCCATTTTACCTAGAAGAGGACTTTGTTAACCGAACGCATTCGGTGGAGCAACTCTTGGCTAGGGACACCGAATTGGATCCATTTGAAGACCCTCTAGTTTTTAGAAAGATGATTGATTTCCTAGGAGTTTTGCCAATTAACCTAGGAATGAATAAGTGGATTTGTGAGGAAGATGATCATAAGTGGAATTGGGATAAACCACCCAAAGATGGAGATGGGTCATGGCATATTAAGATGACGTTGTATGACCCGGATGGAGAGAAGTTTGAAAAGATATATCGTACTAAGCGAACCAATAGGAAACTTCAATCCAAGCTTAACCCTAAAGACGTCCTTGATGACGAGCTCACTTACATAAGGTAGCGTGACTTTGAGTCTAGCTACAAGACTCGTTAATAAAGAAAAGCGCTTCTTGGGAGGCAACCCAAGCTTTATTTGCTTTATTTGCTTTGTGTGTTTATTTATTTGTTTGTTTGTTTTTATTTGTTTCCGTATGTGTGTTTAATTTTTATTAGTATTGATTCATGTTCAAAACTAATTTGTGAAAATGCTTTATTTTGTTTTTAACTTCGTCTTAACTACATATAAAGGTATTTTGCAAAAGATAAGTGTAAGGGAAATCTAAATCGGTTTATTAGAACACAAATTAACATGAATCGTAATAATAATAAATTAGCATACATATTAGTGTGTGTCTGAGTCAAATGCTTGTATCGAGTCATAATGATGTTTTGCAGGATTTCCAGGAAGTAAGGTAAAGGTTTTTCCAGAAATTTTCCGGAAACTAAAAATGAAAATTTTTGTCAGGTCATTTCTGACGGCGTCAGGGGTTATAACCTGACGGCGTCAGATTTAATTTCCAGAAATTTTTGAAAGTTTTGTTTTCATAAAAAGTTTTTATTAAAATCTCCAACTTATAATCTCCAGGAATCTGCAAAGTTATCATTCCACAAGCATTATATCCTTATATATAGATTTTTCCCGCCGATGTTATGCAGGTTTTCGTGTTTGTTTTCTCAGGTTTAACAGGTTATTTTGGACAAGGAAATGTTTTGAATCAAGCTTATGGCGATGCATTAGTCATGGAGTTTCAACATTCTCTTTGGAGGAAGATTTAACCGTGTAATTTCATTATCCACCGAGCGAATCAGGGGAGTATTTGATTTCATTCTTTTACTTTTTGCTTTTACATCTTGTTATTTGAACATTGGGGACAATGTTCATCTTAAGTGTAAGGGGAGGGTAAAAGTACGATTTTAGAGAATGCTATTACGCTTGATTTTTGTTTGTTTAATAGTAGATGTGTAATAAAACTGAGATAAATACTTGTTAAGGTAATTTTAGTGCCAAATTTAATTTTTTTTACAACATATAGGAGTGAAACTTTGATCTTAATGAGCGTCTCATGGATAGGAAGTTATATGACTAGCACAAAAACCGTACCACTAAAAAATTTTCCACCCCAAATATGTGAGGTTCGCCCTTAGAATTGGTAGGAAAAGCATTTATGCTATGATGTGTGTACCGGTAGCACTTAGATTCTAGAACTTGCGTTAGGACCATTCCGAGGCCACAAGTGAGACTACATTCGTGTAGTTAGATTTACTACATGATAAGAGGCATTAGGATTAACCCATTGTTTTACACCTGTGTTTTTGTTATAATTACTTTGGCTACATTGGTCAAGTAATTCTCCCACAACCTTTGCGTTGTACTCATTTTTGTACACGATACCCCTAGTACACCCCTCAGAGCCTATCTTTTCGTTTCAACCTTTAAGCATTTTACTTAAAGGAAGAATTTGTTACACCCCACTAAAATGTACACCCAAATCGCCTTAGCCTACCTTGTATGCACTCATTTTTAGTGCATTATTGTTACAACATTTGTTTAAACCCAAGTTAATTATCTAGTTGATTACATGGTTGCTAAGTCGAGTCATATCCTTGTACATATTGTTTTGGGACGATTGGGACTCATGGGTAAAGTACTAGTGTAATGGAGTAATGGGGAAGAACATCATTTATTACCCCCATATGTGCTAAATATTTTAAAAGTACTCCAAGTTTTTCAATTATCTTAATTCGAGTCATTAGAATAGTTATTTGTAAAGTTATGTAAAAATTCAAGTGTAAGGGGATGCAATGCCCCTATGATGTATTATTTTGGATGGTAGGGCAAAAGTGTATGTCAAAAAAAAAAAAAAAAAAAAAAAAAAAAAAAAAAAAAAAAAAAATCAAGAAAAATACAAAAAAAATGAGAAAAAGAAAAATAGAAAAAACATACGGACTACCATCCCGTTTTATTTTATGTTTATTTTATGTTTTTGTTATTTTATCATTAGCTTAAGATCGAGTCTAGTCTTGGCTTAGCAACATTGTATAGTACATGTAATTGATCAAGATTTTTAACTCGCCACCAGTAAAATATCCCGTATCTAACAAAACCGTGTTTTTCCTTTTCCCTACACCTTACGTTATAACCCATTTAAAAGCCCTCTTTGATAGTTTATCTTAGGTGCTTACGCCTAGTGGAGGAGGTTTTCGATCCTTTCCCAAGCCTATGGTAATCTATTTGCTATGACAGGTAGTGAGAGATATTTTCCGTTTTCATTTATGAGATTTATTTTGATGACACTTGAGAGATGTGAGTATCTAAACACTACTTGTGAGGTGCTAGTTTATAATCTCCGTGCTTATTATGATTGAAGTGGAACGAATATTTGTTGTAATTACTTTTATGTTAGCATTAAATGACCCCTAACTTGTATTTTGATTAGAATAAAAGCGCATTTGCTTGAGGACAAGCAAATCTCAAGTGTAAGGGTATTTGATGAAGCGAAAAGTGTACCGCTTTTAAGGGATCATTTAAGCCTTAAATCGTATTTATTTGATCAAATATTGCCCTAAATCGTTCCTTTTGTCATTTTAGGTACTTTTGAGGAGAAATCTGGAAAAGGAGGCATTTTGGACGTTTTTGGAGCAATAAAGTGAAGAAAACGGCAAAGTCTCAAGAATCGGCTAAAAGTTACTCTTGACGGCGTCAAGATTTACTCTGGACGGCGTCATGCCTTGGCAAGAAAAGTTGGACGTGAAATTTACTCATGACGGGCCAGTGAAAATAGCATGTGAATTCTGACGGCGTCACGCTTTAACTTGATCAAGGGCGTCACGGCTTAAATCATAAGGGGACGGCGTCACGTTCATGGTTGGACGGCGTCAAGCCTTGATAAGCCAGAATGGATTTTTGAAGAGCTAAAGAGGGACGGCGTCAAGAAGGTCATCCGGGAACCCTAAAAGCGGCGAGGTGACGGCGTCACAATCCATAAGGTGACGCCGTCAGATCCAAAAATCTATATATAGTTTTCTAATTTTTTGTCATTAGAGAGAGCTTAGTGTGTGGAATTTTGGGAGAAAACCCTAAGACGATTTTAGCTACTTTTTCAGGGCTTTTTGCCTTGAGATCTTCCATGTTTCATTGAAATATAAGTTATCAATTAATCATTCAATATGTCTATGTGTTGTTTGATTCTATCTTATTCTTGTCTTTTGTTTAACATGTTAGGCTAAATTTATCTTGTGTTTGCTTAGATCTAATGAAACCTAGCTATTGATTATTGGTTGTTAATGTGTTATTAGTTGTATTGGATGATTGTTTATCTATGTTAGACTTAAGAAAACTGGCTAACTTCCTATTCGGTAACTTGCTTGAACGTCTTAAGAAACATGAACCAAATGCGTACTAAAGGTTTTTATGGTTGTATTTAATGCACAAGCGAATTCTAGTGATCCCATGTTAGGAGCTTCCTAGCCGGCTCGACATAGGAGTGAAGTAGGAGCTTGTAGAGTTGGGGAAGTAAGTACGCCACCCCACGAATGGTATTAAGGAATACACCCGTCATCCACGCAACTAATACACACTAATTAACCGGTAAAAGATAGTTAGGGAGTAAGGAAATTAAGTAAACACATTTCTCTACACATAAGTTTCTCACCACATTTTATTTTCAGTTATTTAATTTTATTGCATTCGTAGTAATTTGGGTTAGTTGACTAGCAACTAATTCCGCCCACTCCTTCAAACCCGAGATTTTACTTGCTTTCATAAAATTATAAAAAACATAAAAAAGAATCTTCCTCAACCCTTAGACCTAATTAGAGTAGCCTTTCATACCTAACGAACACTATTCCCTGTGGAGAACGATCAATCCCCCGTACTTATCACTACACTATACTACATCGGTCAGGTACACTGCCTGGTGGGGTTGTAAGCCTCTTGAGATCCCTCGAGAGGTAAAACCTGTTGTAAGGTTACAAAACCACGCATCAGAGTGGATGTGAACTTCTCCCATTCAGTGAGCAGCTTGTTTTCAACATCTTGTTGCCCAATTTCTGTGCCATGACAGAGTCTTCTAACTCGTTCCCACATAGCATAAGCTGAATCACAGCTGTCGACAGCAGCAAATATTTCCCGTGGTAAGCCAAGTTGAATTAGGTGCATTGCCAAGTCATCTGCTTTAACTTGCTTCCAATCCTCTACTGTGTATTCCTCTTCTTTTTTATCACGAAAGGATGAAGGAACGGGAGGTGTTGCAGTTGGGTCACCAGCTTCTTGAATCTGACGAGGCTTGAATGGTCCTTTCTGGATAGAATTGAGTAGGAGTCTACCTTGACCATTAGGTTTGGTTTTGATATATCGAATCATACGACTCATCCATGGAAGATAACTACCTTTTTCTAGCATAGGAGGATGGTTTTCTGCACCGGCTGCATGGATGTCTTATTGAGTCGTCATTGATGAAGTTGTGTATGATAAAGTTGATGTTGGATCGGTTCAAAGAAGTAGGAGTTGTGTTTGTTGTTGGTTTTGACCTTTCTCGAGTTTTGATTACTTGAAGGATTTCTAAGTTGGAGGATTCCTAAGTTGGAGGATTCCAAAGTAGGAGGATTTCTAAGTTGGAGGATTCCTAAGTTGGAGGATTCCTAAGTAGGAGGATTTCTAAGTTGGAGGATTCCTAAGTAGGAGGATTTCTAAGTTGGAGAAAAGCTTCTTACTCGGAATTTTCAATCCTTACTTGGAAAACAATCTTCCTAACTCGGAAATTAATACCTAACTCGAAAAGAATGTCCTTGCTCGGAATATTTCTCTAACTCGGAAGATTTATATTTGCTCGGAAAAAAACCTTGCTCGGAAATTCTATCTTTCTTAACTCGGAAAAATCCTTGCTTGAAATTTCCTAACTCGGAAATTGGCAGAACCTAACTCGGAACTTTTTCTCTTACTCAGAAGATTTTACTCGGAAGCAGAACCTAACTCAGAACTTTTTCCCTAACTCGGAAGATCTTACTCGGAAGATTTTGTTCAAACTCGGAGGATTTTATCCTTGCTCGAAACTTTTAGTGTTCTTACTCGGAAAAAAATTTCCTAACTCGGAATTTTTTTGTTCTTGCTCGGAGAAAAACCTTCTAACTCGAAGGATCTGATGAAATAACGTGAAGAACAGAACCGAAAATCAAAAAACACACCCCTAGATCATTGTTTGGCTGTTGATACCACTTGTTATGGCCTATATCAATCCTTATCTAACAACTACAATCAATGGGAGGTACAAGAGAGAAGTGTGGTGAAGGAATTCTAGTGAGAGAAACTTGAGAGAGAAACTTATATTAAAAACACACACATCCCACCTGAGAAATGAGGAGGTTGGAGAGTATTTATAGGTTTACAATATGAGTGGGCTTGGGCTAACTTTTTGCCTATTAGATTAACTAAAAGCCCATAGACTATTCTTTTAATTAAACAACTACACTTTTACAAAAATAATAAAACACAAATGACCATCACTTTTTATAAAAACTAACAGTTTTTATAGTTTACATAAAGTAAGTACACTAGCCCTCTTTGATCTTGTTAATTTTTGCAAGTTTAGTCTTTTCGAATAACAGTGCCTTCATGTGAGGGCACTTTGGTCTTTTCTCATGCTTTATCTTCAACCACATGTTTCTCAACTCCCCTCTTTGATTTTCCATTTGAATTTTATATCTTTTTTAATAAAGTTAAATCCAGCCACCATGACCACCTCTTCATCTTCAAGCAGACCACTTATGACCATAACTACCATAAACTAAAATCGAAACATAAACTAAAATTCGACCACCATGACCAACATAAACTAAAGCTGAACACTTTTCCTAATGATTTCTTGTGATGACAGTGTAAAAGATGGTCAACATGTAAGTACTCCATCTTTTAGGAACCATGAAATGCCAATGATACTTATTCCAATATGTTTAGTTGATGGTTATAGGAATCAAGAAATGACAATGAATGTATACCATATAGTCATAGTGATTCATTAAACAAACCAAACAAGAACTTATAAGCAATGATATCTATCCCATTCCATTTTAACATCAAACCCATAGCGATATTGATTCATGTATGAATACCAAACGCACCCTAAGACTAGATGGCAAGGGATGGTGAAACCATCACCTTTGCCAAAGTTCACCTAATTCTTCCTTGCCCTCCACCTATTTCCACTCTCTATGCACACTTCCCAAAACCAAACTAGGTGAAACCTTCACCACTATACATTTCGAACTTAGTGCAAGTTTTATTATTTTTTATTTTGGGTGTGAGTGTGTGTGTGGGGTATTTAGAGGGGTATATTTGTATAAAGTGAGTATTTTAATGAAAGGTAAAGATGTGTTTGCCTTGACTAGTAAATGGTGAAGTGAGGTGAAAGGGAGTGAGAGGAGAGAGAAAGCTGACGTGGCGCTGATGTGTATGGTGAAGGAGGGCTTACCTTGCCAACCAGCCTAAAGTCGTCCAAAGTTTGTTTTTGACTCCCTTTTGATTTTTTTTGTTATTAACAAACAAAATTATTACTAAACTAGTATATAAATTCTAATCATATTTGGCACCAAATTGATAATCTTACTATCTTATAATAGTGGAAGGCCTTCTAAAAATACAAATACTTAAAATTCAGCATTACACATTTTAATGCTAAAGGTACAAGTAATATCAACACAATTAGACATTTAATGCCTTAAAATTCAACATTACAAGTATTTATACATAGTGTACAACTTTTTAATGCACTAAGACATTAAATTAAAACATAATTAATACTTCCATTAAAACACCTCATTACTTAAAAATACAATAACTAGTTAAAAGCATAGCTATCAAATTAAATATAACCAATTAAAACACCCTTTTACTAAAAAGTACGATAAAATTTTCACAATGTACAATCTAAACAAGCTACATAAAAGTTCATGAAAGCTAACAAGTTGATGTACATATAGTTTTGAAAAACAGACTCGACCACGGGTTCAACCGGGAACCGGTGTCGCCACCGGTTCGGCTAGCTAATAAAAGCCATCAAAAAATGAACCAAAGAGGACCCGTTGGAACCGATACAAACTTGTGAGCTAGGCCTCATCGGGATCTATTTTTCCGGTTAATTGTCACAGGGTACCCACCGCTGCAACACGCGGGTACCCAGCTAGTAGCATATAAAAATTTATGGACAACGTGTTTCTAACAAAACCCAACCTAGCCCAGTCCTTTTTGACTCAAAATTACCCGTTTTACCCATTACTCGACCGACCTGATCATTGCTACCTCTAGTAAAGGCCCGCACACACACACACACACACACACACACACACACACACACACACACACACATATATATATATATATATATATATATATATATAAAATCTTTAACAAGCATATCAAAAGGATTATGCAACAAAAAGCTAATACTAAGTATTTAAGAAATGGCTATATACATTAAAACTTGGATTATGGCTATAAACATTAAGAAATGGCTATATACACAATATATTTATATATTGTGATCTTTAACAAGCATATCAAAAGGATTATGCAACAAAAAGCTAATACCAAGTATTTAAGAAATGGCTATATACATTAAAACTTGGATCCGTCTTTCATAAACAAGTCCCACGCCTGGATCTTCTAAGGTAATAATGGTGACAAAATAGGGGTGTAGGCGCGACCCTGACAATCTTCTAAGGTTAAACATCTATAGATTAACTTAAGTAGCCTATATGATAGGTTTTACTACCCACTTGCATTTTTCAGCCTTTGATTCCAAGATGTCGTCATTTAGCTTTTGTTCTACAAGATGGAGTACTTTTACGCACCTTTCAGCCTCTTCAGAACGTTGCTGTGCAGTCAGGAGCTCTATCTGTTTCTGGTTCAGATCCATTTTGGCAGCTCTTGTAACCAAACTGGTGTTTTCTTTCATTTTTATATGCATACTGTACTTTTTCAACGCCTCGTTCCTTTTGTGAATGGATTCCAAATGAGCTCGAAGCCATGCCACGTTAATTTTGTTCGCCTCTGCACCTGACACTTGGTTATCTATTTCTTCTATCTCAGAAATTATGGTTTTTGCATCATTGGTTTGGATTTTCCTGACAACATCGCAAACAACCTCAAGGATAGATTCTCTCACAGAAGCTGTTTTGAATACACAGTCTGATGCAATGTCACCATGTTTCTTGAAAATGGCTTCAAGAATTGGTGCATTGATGTTCTTCACCTTGTAGCCTTGGACACATGTTATGCCAGATTGAGGAGATGAAACATTTATAGCCACTGCCGGTTCTAGCTGCACGAAGTGAATGAATATTAGAGGTGGTGAAACAGATGGTCAACACAAACTGGCCCGACCCATTTTGACCCACAAAGTCTTGAAGTACTTTCTTTATTATAGTTTGTTTGTATATGTTGTTTTGTCCAAACAAGTGAAATAACTCCAAAAGACTAACATTAGCAAAGCCCCAAATCAACCAGTTTGGACCATTTGGGCCACACTGGCCTTTATAATATAAATTATAAGAACATATAAAGAGAGGTAGAGAGATATATACACAATCCGACACGTGTTGCACCAACTCCCATTGATCCTGCTCGAGGTTTAAGAGTGCTTCATCACCATCATCATACAATAACTATAATGACATAACAACATATGTTAATTTACATACAAAGTACACAGAAAATGTTTGTTGAGTCAGCATTGTGCTCACCTTGTGCCTCTTATTTCTACCGTCAAAAAATGTCACAACTCCTTGATAATACCTGGAACAAAAAACTTTAACACTATAAGGTCACTTAAACTTACACCATGCTCGATAGATTGAGCCTGAATCAGAATAGATTTGTATAACCTAGAACAGGATTCCCATATTTCGGATCAAGAATTGGGCAAGGATAAGAGGTGTTATTTAAACCATATATGTCCACGAATGGTCCACGTTAAGGAGTTGTTTAAAATGAAAATAGGTTGTCCAAGTTAATGGATCAAAAGTCACCCAAAATGCATAGAACCCAAATCCTCTAATCTTAGAATTTAGATAATCATTATAATAACATAGACTTTATGTATATTTAAGAAATTTATTTTTCGAAAAACTCAAGGAAAGAAAAGACATAGTATTTGCATGTTGGTCTAACCAACCCGTCTAGGAGTTAAATGTATCCCTCGCTGATAACGGCTTAGAGCCTGCACCATAATTATGCTTCTCTCGAGAAGCTCGAGTTTTATATATAATAATAGGTTGCATCCTTCCTCAACTTGCTTGTCTCAGTTGTAGAAAGAGCAGTTAATTAAGAAGAAATGTGATTGTTGTACATTGGACAATAATTTTGCGACATGAGTGATATCAAAACAACATTACACACCCATTTACCAATATGGCTGCGTTTATGTTGGTTAATTTGGACCAAAACATTGCCATGAAAACTTATAACTACTTTCAGAAAAGGGGTATCACGCCATGAGACAGAATATCAGTTGTTCCTGAAGTAAGGTGACAAAATAGGGTGGAGGTGTGACCCTGGCAATCTTGTATACATTACGTATCTAGCATGATTTAATAAGCCTATAAAGACAGTTGTTTTCCAACGAGTCTTTTTCCGCCTTAGATTTCAAGATATTGTTACCTAGATTATTTTTACAGGATAGAGTACTTTCACGCACCTTTCTGTCTCTTCAAACAGTTTTTCTACAGCCTCGTGCTCGGTACCTCTCTCTCTCAGATCTATTTGGGCAGCACGTCTAACCAAGATCGTGTTTAATTTCATTTCCATAAGCAAAGTTGTCTTTTCCATGGCTTCATTTCTTTTCTGGATGGCTTCCATGTGAGCTAGAAGCCATGACACATTAATGTTGGTTTCCTCTGCATCTAAGACTTGCCTCTCTATTTCTTTAAACTCAGACAAGATTGTAGTAACATCACTCGTCTGAATCCGCCTGACAACTTTGCAAACAACTTTAAGGAGAGATGATCTCACAGAAGCCGCTTTACATACGCATTCAGCTGCAATGTCACCGTGTTTTATGAAAATGGCTTTTAGAATCGGTGCAATGCTGTTCCTAACCTTATAGCCTTGGACAAAAACTTTGTCAGATTGAAGAGTCGAAACCATTTTAGGCAGCGCCTGTCCCAGTTGTATGAAAGTAAGATAAAATTAGAAGTGGTAAAATGTGAGGTCGGGTCAGGTTGACCAGTTAATTTTTCATTTACATTCGAGGTTCATTATTTCTAGATTAGATGCAGCTCTATACCTTATTACTTTTTACTAAACTAATAAATTGCAGCATCAAAGGTACAATTACAATTGATATTATGTATTCAAATCTTGAACGGTTCAAACTTAGCTCTCCTTATATCACTCTATTCCAAAACAATAAATTAATGCTCTAATTTTGAACTCATGTGAACAAGTTGTTTCGCACAAACAAACCCAACAGACTGCAAAGAATCCCAAAATGGCCAAGTATTACATAATTTAGTTTTAATAGCATAGAATTGAGTAAAATAAGTTCTGAAGTATAAAGAGAGGGAGAGATATATACAGAATCAGGTGTAACAGAGACGTTTTCAACCAATTCCCACTTTTGCCCCTCGAGGTGTACGAATCCTTCGTAACCATTATCATATACAACCTGTAACGATATAGCAATACATGTTAGTCACAATATAAAGTATATAGAAAACGCTAATTGAAACCTTGGAGCAAATAACATTACATTCATACCTTGTGCATCTTAATGGTACAATCATAGGCTTTCACAACTCCATAATAACTGTAACAAAATATTATCACATTAATTGATCCACAAAGATCTCATAAATATTACTCAAGTGTTATGATACTTACATTTCATCTTTATGGGACCAAATTTTTATTCTGCTCCCCACCATATTTTCACCATGCTCAACAGATTGAGTCTGAAAAAGTACAGAATTTTTTATAGTTCAGAATATGATTTTCATACTGGAACAAATAATCATTCAAATTTAAAGTTTTCAACCCCTTTATGGGTCAAGGGTCAATTTTGATTATACTTTGCGGTCAAAAGTCCCCCAAAAACTATTCAAACTGTATAGAACTTCATAAGCATTTTACTTCAAAGATTAAAATATTGAAAACTCAAGAAATGAAAAGACAAATCATGTTTACAGGTCTTCCTGACCCATTTTCACCCACTCCAAAAAATACCCATTTTGACTAGTTACCGAACCTAGCACAGACGATTTTGCCACCTCTAACTAGAATTATTTTCAGAAGCAGATGGTGTTCCTTCTATGTAGTTTTAGTTCTATTGTGTTTTCCATTCACCTCTGTTACAGGCTTGGATGGCATTAGCAGGTCATTAAAAAGCGAAAGAGTTCTCCTTTCATGTATTCTTTCATTTTCAGAACGGATGCCTTGAAGGTTAACTGTATCCCTAGTTCCATGTTGATAATTCGTTACAGGCTGCCCCGTATTTCTGATTCCCTCTTGACACTCGAGTTTTGACATGTGGATTCTGTTACTCGTGGTTGATATAGTTCCTCCCAAAGAGTTGTTAACTTTATTAGCATCCTGGAAAAGAAATGTGGACAATAACTTTCATATATGACGAAATTAAATGAATGCGTATTCTTTCATCTTTAGATTGGATGCAGAAGGTTAACCGTATGTCTATTTGCATCTTGACAACGCCTTATAGGATTCACCATATTGCTACTTCCCGCTAGACAGTCAAGTTTTCTCTTGTGAGTTGCGTCCTTCCTCAAATTGCTCATATCAGTTGTAGATAGAATAGTTTCTCCCAGAAAATTGTAAACTTCGTTTACCATCTGGAAAAAGAAATGTAATTATTGCACATTGCACAATAACTTTGGGATAGGGGTAATGTCAGATATGAAAATTATTAATTTTCTGTAGCAAAAATCCCAGAGTGAATTGATTAGACATTAGCAGGAGCAAAGTGACAAATGATACATCTAAGTGCCATTTTGAAATAATCATAAGGATCAACGAATATCCCGGACCCTATCTGGAAGATACGGTTTGAGTTGAGCAGCACAGTTCTTGAGAACGTCTCCCCCTAGTCGCTTTGACAAAGGAATCTAAAAGAGAAACAATACTAATTCAGTGATGAATGGAAACACGTTTGATGGGCAAAGACACGTTTGATGTAGGTAGTCATACCTCTACTCTAGGGTAAAGAGAGACCTCGGGCTCATATAGTTACACGCATAAAAAGTAGTCTAAGATAAAACAAATATAACAAAACCTCTAAAGACACAATGAACACATAAATAACTGAATAATCGTGTGATAAGGTACCTCGATTTTTAAGAAAAATCTTCTTAAAAATGTACTAATATAAATAATTATAATAAAACTTAACTACACAGTAAAAAACACGCAGCATGACTATCCGTAAGAACACAGTGAAGACGGAGTCTTCGTCCTTTTTGGCGAAATAGCACGCGTGCTATGATACTACACTCACAGAAGTGAGACGCGTCTTGGGCCAAAAAAACGAAAACTCGGACGTGCAGACGACCAAGTTGTGGGAGATTTGTTATGTGTGTTTATTAAATGGTTTTGTGGGGTATATTTGTGTTTAAGTGGGTATGTTTTGGTGGTGAAGTTGGTTGTATTGTTACACTAAGAGCAAGGGATGTAGTCGCCTAAGCCAAAACCCATAAAAGGTGTCACCTCATCATTTTCCCCTTTCACTTCCTTATCACTCACAAAAAAAAAAAAAAAAAAAAAAAAAAAAAAAAAAAAAACCCTCCCTAGTCACTCAAGCCAAAACCCGACTTTTGAGACCCACCATACCCAATTAAAACACAAATTTAAACCAAAAGAAGCTAAAAGGGTGCCACGTTGGTTTGGCATAGGGTTGGCGCCATTGCACCACTGCACCTCTAGCTCTAAGTTGGTGGCGGCGGTGGTGCATGCGGTCTTGGGTGTGCCTTATTACACTAATCAAGGGCCGTCTCATGGATTTCGATCGCCATGTGCCGTTGCCGATCAGAGGCCCCATTAATACAAAAAACATATGTTGATAAAGACGAAGAAAGTAATTAAACTTTTTGTGGCCTTTAGACGATGGCCAGTGCAATGGCACCGCTTGCACTCCCCTAAAGACGGCCTTGATACACTTCTTCTAACAGTTAAGAAGAACTGATAACACTAACGTCACGGATGACGTGGCAGGTTGTGATGACGTGGACGGTCGCATCAGTTGATGACGTGGCATATGTATAAAAAATAATAATATCATTATACGTTTTTCAACAACAGCAACCACCGAACAGTAAAAAACAGGCAATAACTTAAAGAAACAGTTAAGAAGAAGAAGAAAGTAGAGTAGCATTATACCTGAAGCTGTTAATCGAAACCCTAACTGAGTTTGTTTGTTTGTTTGTTTGTTATTAACGGAAGTAGTGATGTTATTTGGTGTAGTACTGTAGACTGTAGTGGTGTGAGAATCTGAGACAAGAACTATCACTGTCTACTAGTACTTTTTGAGTTGCTTTCACTTATTTTACATATTACCCCCTCTATCTTTTGAACTAAAGGAATTTTCAAAAGTAGCTTTTATTTTTTTTGAACGGCGAATTTCTTAGAGCAGTGGGTACCCTGGAGCCATGGCTCAAAATTCCCTTCCACGTCAGCAAAAATCTCTATGGCACCAGAAATCCCACGACACCACATTTTGGGCGGTACCAATGGCATCAGAAAATGTGGTGCCGTCATCCATTTTTTTTTCTTTTTTACATAAAATAAAACATACACAATATAACTAAAATAAACTTCATTACATTAAAAAAAACACACATTACATTAAAAAAACAAAATGTATAAAAAAAACCTAATACATAAACATAATAGATAAAAACCTACTAATTAAGTTTTCATACATGCTCCACGAATATAAAGCATAAAACAAAAGTTTTTTAATGCCAAACGATTATAAAGCATTAAAAAAAATAAAAAAAGAAAAAAAGCTAAAGCTATTACGTGGCTTGCATTCTACCACATATATATGCTAACCACTTTTGCTTATCGCAGTCAAAAAAACATAAACAAACATACCCAGCCATATCGTCTTCTTCCTCAAACACACACACACTTATTGCTGCAGAAAACAAAAAGTTAAGGATTATATTTAACATTCCCAAGCTTCTTCAAATGTCCAATCTCTATGCCTCCAACGTTCAAAATTGAAAAAAAAAAAAAAAAAAAAAAAGTAGCTACGGCGTGGGCTGGTGGCTACGGCGCCACCCACCATGGCGCCACCCACAGTACCGTGAGCCATCCAAATTTCTCGGCTGGTCCGACGGCGCCATGTTACCAGCCAAGGGTACCGATCGCTCTTAATAATTTGGATAAGACTTCGCACCCGCCTCACTGGCGAGCTCTCATCCACCACTGGCAAGACTATGTTGTCTTAACCGGGCCCACGCTGGCCATGTGGATTCAACGACGTCCCCCCGAAAACCGTACCGCCTCCACACAAGATTAACTTGCTGAAGTAACGGCCGGATGAAAATCGGGCATCGGCTCAGTTCGAACCTTAAGCCACATCGGGATCGAACTTCATTGCCTGGTACCAACAAAGCATTGTGGCCTAACTGTGAAGACTTCCCGGTTCGGTCACCCAAACCGGTACTACTTTCACACTTACTCACTTAACTGAGTAAGTGCTAGCCACTAGACCACAAACCTGTTGGTTTCAAAAGTAGCTAAGTTTTGGTTTTTCGTTCACTCTCTAATAGAAAAAAAAGTTTGTAAACTTAGTCTTGTGCCACGGTGCAACCTCATACAAATCGCAACACGTGTCCAAAGTTAGGTGGAATGTTTTCTTCTAGACTGAAGTGACATTTTATGCGATCAATTTTTTTTCTCGACTCACAAGGATTTTTGTCTTACTAGACAAGTGTGTCCCACTTTTCACAAACTCTGTTAACAACGGGTGGGAGTGGGACCCACTTGTCTAATAAGGCAAAACTGATTTTTCGGTCGAACAAAAATACACTATCTTAATGAGAATTTTTTATTTTCTTTTTAAGTAAAAACTAGAGAATAAAGTGGGGGATATTCTATTTGAGTGGTTGAAAATTAAAGTAGGTCCACTTTTATTAAATTATGTGTTTTTTTTTCCTAATAATAATTTTGAGACGATATCGCACAAGACTAAATTTGAAAAATCTCTTTTTTTACTGTTTGAAAATCAATCTTCTCACTATGGTAAATACTAAATAGGTTAGTAAATGGAAAGATATTTTGATTTTAGGCTTGATGCAGTAGAGTCGATCTCCCCTTGGTCGATCGAATGTGGGAATCGATTTGCCTACTGTGGGCACTAGATCGTGGGAATCGATTCCCCCTAACTTGGTCATGATAGTGATCGACTTGAACAAAAGAAATGTTACCGTTTGAGGTTGAAACAAAAAAAATAAATAAATAAAAAATAAAAAAAAAATAAAAAAAAAAAAAATCTTCCAAACCACTATAAATATCTAACATATTCAACACACTTCAAACACCAAAATAACTCACAATTCTCTAATTAAAATCTCACACTTTAATTTTTAATAAAATTTGAGTTTGTGTTTAAAAATGTATAAATTAAAAAAAAAAAAAAAAAAAAAAAAAAAAAAAAAAAAAAAAAAAAAATTGAACTTGGTCGCCCTTACTGGGGCACCTAATCGCCTGTAGGTCGCTGGAGAGAGAAAGCTGACGTGGCAGAGAAAAATGGGGGGATTTGGTCGCCTTACTGTGGGCAGCCTTATTCATTACTCGATAAAAACGAGTTATTTTATTTTGATGTACGCAATTATGTTATTTTCTCAAATATTCTTCAATTATCTTAAAACGTTTTTTACTGATGGGGAACAATGAGATGGTTTTTGTCACTGGTAAATGGTTAGTTTGTGTTTGCTGAATTTGGCAATGGCAAGCAAGCTTTTACTTGTAGTTGTAGTGATAAACTTAGTCAGTTTTTACTTGTTGATGTAGTTATATACTGTTAGTTGGTAGATGGTTGTAGCATTTTGTTTTATAAACCATTTGATAACGAGTTATAGTCATAACTTAAAATGTAAAATAAATGTACAATCTTAAAAAAAAATAAAAAAAAAAATAAATAAAAATACTTTTTCTATTAGCGTTTTCACTAGATATGTTTTAACTAGAAACTAAAATGCCAAACATATAATTATGTACTCTAAAACTAAATACTCTGAAAAAGTCATTGCCTAAATGCAAAAATCGGTTTCTAATCATAAATAAAATTCTGCTTGCCACATGGTCCCTGTGGTTTGGGTTGACTAACGCGTATGGTCCATTGACTCTTTTTTTTGCACGTATAGTCACCAACTTTGAAACTATTAACAAAGATGGTCCCTTGACCAAACGTCCGTTTGGTCAAGGCGTTAAGTTGTATCGCGTGCGCAATGTGTGAGGGTATTTTCGTCCATTCCACTTTTCATACATAGAGCCTCTCAATATGCAGGCACTCTTGACATCCATTTGATAAACTGTGAAGCCCATGAATGAAGCATAGGCCAAGAATAGTCTAATTGCTTCAATCCTTGCCACTGGTGCAAAGACTTCTTCATAGTCTATACCTTCTTCCTGTGTGTACCCTTGGGCTACAAGTCTAGCCTAATTCTTAATCACAATGCCCCTTTCATCCTTCTTATTTCTGAAAACCCATTTTGTGCAAATTACCCTCATACCCTTGGGTAAGTCCACCAGTACCCAAACCTTCTGAATCTTAAACTGGAGAAGCTCATCCTGCATTGCTTCTACCCAACTTGAATCTTCTAAGGCTTTGAGAACATTTTTGGGCTCAGACTGTGAGAGGAAACATACAAATAAACAAGTATTGGCATCTTCATGTTTCTTTGCATCATATACTTCACTGAGAAACCCTTGTTGGTCTGAAGTAAGAATTTGCTTCCTTGTCTTCACTCCAGATTGCACATCACCAATCACATTGTCCAAGGAGTGGGCTTTGTGAATCCTTGTGTGTGGTGTAGTAGGAACTTGATAAGTAGGTGGTATGTTGCCTAAATCCACCTCATCTTCTGAGAAATCCACTGCATTAGAGTTTGATGAGCCAGCAGTATGATCAATTGGCTCAGCAGTACAAACTTGGGGCTCAACAGTACAAACATCATTAGTACTGTTAGGTTGTTCCTCAGCTCCTACTACATTGTTGTCATCTTCAATTCCCTTCTTAGCATCATCAGAAGGAGTCTCATCAATTTTAGAAGATGAATCCACACTTGTCCATATTGGCATCAACACATGATCTTGATTTTCTCCTCCCCTAAACCTGCTTCACTTGTTGCATCATCAGCTTCTGAACCTGCAAAATCATTAGCTCCTGCAACAACTGGTACATAATTCATGGATTGGGTTAGAGTATCAATATCAAACAGCCATTTAGGACCTTCACCTGCAACATTAGCTTTATTCTCTAAAAACTCAACATGCAAGTTTTCCTCAACTTTTCTAGTTCTTGTGTTGTATACTCTAAATGCTTTGCTATTGAGAGAATATCCAACCAAGAAACCTTCATCAGCTTTACCATCAAATTTGCCTAGATGGTCTAAGGTATTCAGAATGGTCACATGACACCCAAAAGGTCTAATAAATCCTAATGCAGGAGTCATACCTCTAAAAAGCTCATAAGGTGTCTTATTGTGAGGCTTAACTACCAAAACCCTGTTCTGTACATAGCAAGCAGTATTAACTACTTCAGCCCAAAAAGTGATGGGCAACTTAGAATCAGCCAACATGGTTCTAGCAGCTTCTATTAATGTCCTATTCTTCCTCTCAGCAACCCCATTCTGCTGAGGAGTTCTAGCAACACTAAATTCCCTTCTAATACCTTTTTCTTTGCAAAAATCATCCATAACTCTATTCTTGAATTCTGTCCCATTATCACATCTAATGACTTTAACCTTCCTATCCACTAGATTTTCTATCTCTGTAATAAAAGTCTTAAGAATGCTAGGTGTCTCATCCTTATAGCCTAAAAAGAAAACCCAAGTGAACCTTCTATAGTCATCAGTAATCACTAGACAGTACCTCTTATGCATTATACTACTAACAGAAGTTGGGCCAAATAAGTCCATATGTAGCATAAACAAAGGTGTATCAATAGAGTTAAAAAGCTTGGGCTTACAAGAAGCCTTGTGTTGTTTGCCTTTAAGACAGGCAACACAAGTTTGGTCATTTTCAAATCTTTTCTGAGGCAAGCCTCTTACCAAACCATCCTTTACAATCTTATTAATGGTTTTAAAATTAATGTGACCAAGTCTCCTATGCCATAATATTGATGCATCCAATGTGGCCTTTGCAACAAGACAAGTAAGGGCCTCTTTAGGAACAATCTTCTTCATATCAACACTGTACATGTTGCCCTTTCTAGGAATTTTGAGTAATACCTGACTTTCATCAGGTAACTTAAAATCCGGAGAAAGCACAAGACATTCAGTTTCAGTAAAAAGAACTTTGTTCTTTTTGTCACACATCTGTGAGACACTAAAAAGGTTGTACTTAAGCTCTTGCACATAGTACACATCTTCAAAATCTAATTTACCGGTTCTTAGAGTACCTTTACCAGTAATTTTGCCTCCAATACCTCCCCCAAAGGTAACATATCCCCCATCAAATGCTTGAAAGTCAGAGAGATAGGACATGTTGCTTGTCATGTGCCTGGAACACCCACTATCTGCATATCTTTGATCTTCATCATCTGCTTGTGAATGTCCCTGCACATAAATAAGGAAATTAGTTTCCTTGGGGAACCCAAGCCATTACTGACTTGGGTTTGCCTCGTGCATCAATATAATTAAACTTTTTCAGAACAGTTGATGCACCATTGGATTGGTGTGGTCTCCAAACCCAACATGCTGAGGCCTTAACAGCATTAGCCCCTTTTTCCCTAGCAGTGTTTTTAAAATTTCTAGTACTAACTGCTTGACTAGCAGTATTAACTGCTAGCTTTGCAGTTGTGGCCTTAGGTTTCCAAATTTTTTTTTGTACCACTGCTTTTGTTTGAAAAGACCTTTTAGCAATTGTTGGTGCAGATTTGAAAGTTGCTTTAGCACCTTGAATTGCTGGGTTTGGGTAAGAAGGCTTAAATGGTCTAGCAGTACTAACTGCTGGTCTAGCAGTATTAACTTGTTTTGTGCCAGACTTCAATAAAACTGCTCTGGGTGTCATTCTAGCAATATTAGAGTGATTTTGAGGCCTTTCTAAGTTCACCATATGGTTTGAATACCCAGTTACCCTTTTGTTGCAAAAAGTTACAAGATGGTCAAAAGCTCCACAAGTGAAACAAGCTTTCTTATATAGGACAAATTTATCACCTAGTTGGTGAGACTTGAGGTTGTTCCAATTCCTTTGGTTACCTCTGGGCTTGTTTGTGGTTCTATACATTTCACTATACCTTACTGGTTGCCTAACTTGTTTAACATTGGTTTTAGGCCTAACAGTATCATTCTTGACCACCAGAGGAACACTTGTTCCTTCTATTTTAACAACATCAGGTTTAGCCATAACCTGATCATCCTCATCATCAGATGTCCAATCCTCTATGGTTGGAGCATCTGAATTCTTACCAGAGGACACCTTGTCCTCAGTGAGTGAAGTATCACTTGCACTCTCAAAGGGTTCACTTACCTCTACAGGCTTATCAACAACTACATTATCTTTTTTCTTAGGACCATATTCTAGCATTGGTTGTTGAAATTCAGGCAAACCTGTATGTTCTAGGTCTATCCCTGGAGGTGCAGGGATTCCTCTGTGATGAGGTGGAACAGACTTATAACCTAGTCCAGATTTAGCCTTGTTGATTAATTGACACTCAATTATTTTATTTACACCCTTAGATGCATATTCTAGTATTTATACACTTAATTGAATGTGTTGGGTCAAAAATTGACCCAATTACCCTGACAAGATTTGAACATAAAATAGCCTAACTCACTTAGAAAATAGTGGGTTACTCACTGATAAAGAAATCAGTGAGTGTTGTATAAAGCTTGTTGTTGAAGAAACACTTTACTTACTGATACGGTGTCAGTGAGTAAAGTATACGAGCTACAAACAACTCCAGTATCACTGAGAATTGACAAATGTCTCAGTGACCCTGAAGATGCTATCTCTACAAGCAGACTGATAAATATGGGCGCGAACTTCTAAAAGAAAAAAGGAAGTCAGACAAAGTACAAAAGAGGAAGAAGAAGATGGACCACTTGGTGGATGACAACTCACACCTACCCCACATGTCTTTGTCTAGTTACCTGTATATATTGTTTGCATTGTAATTGAGATAGTATGCTTTCCTAAACAAACAAAAGAATACAAAATGTATTAGTTGATAGGATCATCCTCTCATTGTAATTTCAAGCATAGCTTGATCTATGAGAGTCTATTTGTCACCCAAAGGGGATAGTTTACCGAAAGTATCCCCTTTAAGAAGTTGAAGATGTTATCATGTAGTTGTTTGTATTTTGAGTAATCTTGTAACATTTGTTCATTGTTATTAATGAAATCTATTCTTCATTTACTCGAATTTCATGGACCAACAAGTGGTATCAGAGCGGGTGGATTATTCTTATGATCCAGATCCGTTCAATGACTGCTGATAACATTCTTCAATGCAAAAAATAAATGTGAATCTTCAAAAACTGCTACTGCTATAGCAATTTTTGAGGGGGAGAAACACATTTATTGGTGACTGACATACACCAAAACCCTCCCTGAACCCCACAAAATAACACCCACCACACAAATCTTATCCACACACAAAACCCAACACACCCCACACTACACAAAAAATCTTATCCAACACAAATAAGATTAACCCAAAAACCCAGATCTACCATTCGATCTAATAAAAAAAAAAAAAAAAAAAAAAAAAAAAAAATAAAAAACAGATCTAAAAATCCTAAAACACAAAATCTTATCCAAATAAGATTAACCATAAAAAAAAATTCATCTAGTAACCATCATTGCTAGGATCCTGGACACACGATTAAGGTGGTTAAACCTTGTAACTTTGTGTGTATGATATGTTGTGTTAAAATGATTAAGTGCGCGGAATTCACTCAACCAAACTTAGAAGGTTGTGTATGTTATGGAAATGGAATTGTTATGTTTGTTAGTTAGCAATGAACACATAAAGATTATCACTAAACGATTCAATATTATTAAAGATAATAATACGAGTGATCTTGAACTATCACTAGGGTTACAACCTTGAATCTTAAGTTTTTTCTAACTTGTGATGTTTTTGTGTTTGTTCTTATCTAACAGTTATATGTTCTTGCAAAATAACATATGCATGGACAAACTCTTAACACTTATCTATGCTCTCTATCTGTTATGCTCTAACATCACAACTAAGATCTCTTTTATAGTTAAAAGATCTTTACATATTGCTTAAAGTCTTGGCCGACTTACTTTGTTAACTTATCCTTTTGAGTGTCAGTACATAAGATACAACATGTATCTATGTATACAACTTGTTAACTAAGCACATGAGGTAAGATATTATCTACCGTATATTGTTGACCAAAATACAATAAATATCTTTTCGATCTTATCCTTTCATCAGCAGAATGTTCACTATCAGCAGCAACGAGTTATCGCTATCAGCAGGAACAAGTATCATTATCAGCAGAATCAATCAGCAGAATGTTAAGCCTATCAGCAGAGTCATTTATCACTATCAGCAGAGTGAAATGTTCTATCAGCAGGAACAACATTATCAGCAGAAACCATTTGTACTAGCAGCAGAATTACACTTAGAGTATTTCTTGGATTAGAACCCGATATTAGACATCTTGAATATTTAATTCCCAACAATCCTCCCCTAAACATGTGAACCATTTTCAAACATGTTTCTGAATTAAATCTTGGATTGAAGATCTTTCAAACACTTATGTTCTTCAAGATTGAATATCTTCTCAGTAATTCATCTACTTTGCTCTTCTTTGACTTTAACAATATCAAAACATATTGAACCGATCTTGGACTAAAAGATGGTGCAATTTCCTTGGATGGAGGAATTATAAGAGGCAATGATGCTGTGTATCTTGGATGCTTGTTTCAACAAGTGAAATCATCTAACCAGCATGTCTTTGAAGTGAAATTGAAACTTTTCTTCGTTTGATCTAGATAGAACTTTCTCCTTTGGAATGCTTCATCCCTTCTGAATATATATAATACACCAGAATAAGCTCTATTCTTGTTATTTTCAACCTCCTCATCATCTTGTATGCTCTTGTCTTCTCCTTCCTTTTATTGGATTATCTTCCTTTTCTGGGCCATTATTTCCTCCCCTGAGATTGTTACCTCCCCTGAAGCAAATAACTTTTGTTTCCTCCCCTTGTTTGGAAGATCTCACTATGTACCAAAATATATCTTTTCTTATCATCTGATACAGCATTTAGAACTTGTTGTCAGACAATGTTGTACATGAAGCCATCAATTCCTTAAGAGTTTAAGTTACTGCCCTCATCACTTCTAGGTGTGTTAACTCCTATGAGAGGTGAATCAGTGGACATTTCGATTCATGATCCATCAATGGATGGTTTTTGTGAATCCTTGAAAATCCTTTTAAGAAATCATTTGACTTAGTAGTATGTTCATGATTTTAGAATTGAAAAATCATACTACTTTCAACCATTTTGAAGGAATCAAGTGTATAACAGACACTTAATCAGCATTTTGGTTTAAAGCAACCTCTGGTTGTGTGAGAACCAATATTTTTCAGTTATAAATAACTGCCTGTGTAAAGATAAATCTATTCAAAAGATTTTCTTGACAGGGTTTCCAGCTCATAGTAATTGTTACCTCTAACACAAGTGTTAGATTCACTTTTACTAGCTGTTCTTTCTATCAGATGTCCTCAGACTTGCACATTATACTTAAAAGTATAAAATGATAGAAAGTGAGTTGCATCAGTTACTATCTGATCAACTAAGTCATCAATTCAATGTGAAATAACATAACTAGATTTCAAGAAAGAAGTTTTAAGGAGCTTTAAAGTCCCAAACTCAGTCCATCATAAACCTATTATGGTCAGCAGCTAATATCTCAATTCTGTTGTTTCTATTTCACTTGAAAACATCCTTTGTGTTTACATATTCATACCTGAAATTGTTAGTCTAAAACCAAAAGAACAAAATACAAAGTACTTGTCTTGCATTAGTATAATCATAAGACCAACTATATGAATAACACAATTTAAATTTGTACTTTAGTACAAACTTTTGTAATAACAGCAGTATTAGATAAATCAGTAGTAACAACAACAACAAAATTTATTTACAAAAACACATCATATTGAAAATTTAAAGATTAAGCATTCCAATAATTGCTACCAAGTACTGAAACCTTGAAACATCAAAAGCTTTTGTTCGCAGATCTGCAAAATTATGTTCTGAAGCAATTTTAAGAACTTGAATTAATCTTTTCTCATTGCAGTCTCTTATAAAGTGATGTCTAATTTCAATGTGTTTTGTTTTAGAATGTTGCACTGGATTTTTAATAATACAAATTGTACTACTATTATCAATATAAATAACAGTGTTTAAGAAATTGTACCCATAATCAAGGAGTTGGTTTTGAAGCCATAGAACTTGACTAGAGCAACTTGCAGCAGCTATGTATTCAGCTTCAGTTGTTGAATTTGCCACACTTGTTTGCTTCTTACACTGCCATGAGACAAGTCTACACCCAAGGAATTGACATCCTCCAGTTGTTGACTTTCTGTCCAAGCTAGCACCAGCATAATCACTATCCGAATATGCTACCAAGTCAAAAGGAGATTCTCTAGAATACCATATACCCAACCTTGGTTGACCTTTGAGATATCTAAAAATTCTCTTGACTGCAGTTAAATGAGAAACCTTTGGAGTAACTTGAAATCTTGCACAAACACAAACAGGAAACATGATATCAGGTCTAGATGATGTAAGGTACATCAAAGAGCCTATCATAGATCTGTAATTATGTACATCTACATTCTCTCCATCTTCATCTTTCAGAAGGTGCTTCTCAGAGTCCATTGGTATGCTTGCTATTTTTTAATCAGCAAATTGAAATTTTCTAAGTATCTCTGCAACATATTTGTCTTGACTAATAAATATTCCTTCAGATGATTGCTTAACTTGCAAACCCAAAAAGAATGTAAGTTCTCCCATAGAACTCATTTGAAACTTATCTTTCATAAGCTTCTAAAACTCTAAACACATATCTTTCCTAGTAGATCCAAAGATAATGTCATCCACATACACCTGCACTAACAGAAGATCCTTCTTGTGTTGTTTGATGAACAGTGTCTGATCAATCTTTCCTCTTTGAAATCCATTTTCAAATAAGTAGGAAGCTAGTGTTGCATACCAAGCTCTTGGTGCCTGATGAAGGCCATATAGAGCTTTCACTACTCTGTACACTTTGTTTGGATGTAATGGGTCAATGAAGCCTGGAGGTTGTGAAACATACACCTCTGGTTCAATTTTACCATATAAAAATGCACTCTTGACATCCATTTGGTAGACTGTGAAGCCTAAAAATGAAGCATAAGCTAGAAACAGCCTAATTGCCTCAATCCTTGCTACTGGAGCATAAACCTCATCATAGTCTATCCCTTATTCTTGTGTGTACCCTTGGGCTACTAATCTAGCCTTATTCTTGATCACTATTCCCCTTTCATCCCTTTTGTTCTTAAAAACCCATCTAGTGCCAATTACCTTCATACCTGTAGGTAAATCAACTAGCACCCAAACCTTTTGAATCTTGAACTGAAGAAGCTCTTTTTGCATAGCCTCTAACCAGCTTGAATCATCTAGGGCTGTAAGAATTGTCTTTGGTTCAGCTTGTGAGAGAAAACATACAAACAAGCAACAGTTTAAAAGCTCATGCTGTTTTGAAGCATAAAGGGCATCAAGAAGCCCTTGTTGGTCTGAAAACATCAATTGTTGTCGTGTCTTCACACCTGACTGTATATCTCCAATCACATGATCCAGGGAGTGAACTTTGTGAATTCTTGATTGTGGTGTAGAAGGAACTTGATAATTTGATGGAAGATTGTTGAAATCCACCTCATTATCTGAGAATTCTGCTTCTTTTGTTTCTGAAGGGCCAGCAGCAGAGTCATTTGGCCGAACAGCAGAATCAGTAAGCTTATCAGCAGAATCATTAGCAGAAACAGATACACTACCAGCAGCAACAGAAATACTACCAGCAGAAACACTTTGTTGTTCCTGAGTTCCATATTCTTTACTTTCATCTTCAACACTTTCTTTAGCTTTACTAGAAGAAGATTCATCAGTTGTCGAAGTTGATTCCACAATTGAACTTGACCATATTGGCATTATCAAATCATTTTGATCTTTCTCTAACTCTGCCTCATTTGTTGTATAAGAACCTGCAAAATCATTAGTTTCTGCAACAAAGGGCACATAATTCATTGAATTTGTTAGATACTCTAGATCAAATAGCCATTTTGGTCCTTGACCTTCTACATTGGATTTGTTTTCTAAAAACTCCACATGTAGATTTTCTTCTACTATCTCTTTTCTTGTGTTGTAAACTCTAAATGCTTTGCTATTAAGAGAATAACCAACAAAGAATCCTTCATCTGCCTTACCATCGAATTTTCCTAAATGGTCTAAGGTATTGAGTATTGTCACATGACATCCAAAAGGTCTAAGAAATCCTATTGCAGGAGTTCTACCATTAAAAAGTTCATATGATGTCTTATTGTGAGGCTGCACAACTAAAACTCTATTTTGAACATAGCAAGCAGTGTTGACTGCCTCTGCCCAAAAATTTATTGGTAGCTTAGAATTAGCTAACATTGTTCTAGCAGCTTCAATTAGTGTTCTATTCTTTCTTTCAGCTACACCATTCTGTTGTGGTGTTCTAGCAACACTAAATTCTCTCTTAATACCTTTTTCTTTGCAGAAGTCATCCATAACTCTATTCTTAAACTCTGTCCCATTATCACATCTAATGACTTTCACTTTCTTGCTTACTTGGTTTTCTATCTGTGTAATGAAGTCCTTAAGTATGCTTGATGTCTCATCCTTAGTGGCTAAAAAGAAAACCCATGTAAATCTACTATAGTCATCAGTAATAACTAGACAATATCTCTTATGCATTATGCTCGTTACTGAAACAGGTCCAAATAAGTCCATATGTAGCATAAACAAAGACTGATTGATAGAGTTAAAAATCTTGGGCTTACAAGTGGCTTTGTGTTGTTTGCCTTTTAGACAAGCAATGCATGTTTGATCATTTTCAAATCTTTTGTGAGGTAAACCTCTTACCAAACCATTCTTAACAATTTTATTTATGGTTTTGAAGTTAATATGACCAAGCCTTCTATGACATTTCATTGATTCATCCAATGTGGCCTTTGCAACAAGACAAGTTAAATTCTTTTTAGGAATAATATTCTTCATGTCTACACTGTACATATTGCCCTTTCTAGGAATTCTAAGAAGTACTTGACTTTCATCAGGCATCTTAAAATCAGGAGAAAGTACAAGACATTCAGTCTCACAGAAAAGAACATTATTCTTTTTGTCACAAATTTGTGAAACACTAAAAAGATTATAATTTAGCTCTTTTACATAGTACACATCTTCAAAATCTAAATTTCCGGTTTTGATTGTACCTTTACCAGAAATTTTGCCACGAACACCCCCTCCAAAGGTAACATATCCTCCATTGAAAGCTTCAAAATCTGAGAGATAAGACATGTTGCCTGTCATGTGCCTTGAACATCCACTATCTGAGTATCTTGATCCTCTTCCTGATCATTTGAATGTTCCTGCACACAAATAAGAGTGTTAGTTTCTTTTGGGGATCCAAGCCATTACTGACTTGGATCTGCCTCTTGCATCAATGTAATTGAATCTTTTGAGGATAGTTGATGCTACATTGGATTTAAGAATCCAACATGCTGAGGCCTTAACAGCATTTGCCCTATTTCCCTTAGCAGCAGAATGAACCACACGCTTATCAGCAGAATCTGCTAACTTTGTAGTTCTACCCTTTGGTTTCCAAACTTGTTTTTGGACCACTGCCTTTGTTTGAATGGGCCTTAGAACAGTTGTTGGTGCATGCTTGAAAAATGTTTTTGCACCCTTAGCTGTTGATTTTGGGTTAATAGTCATAAATGGTCGAGCAACAGGAACAAATTTTCTAGCAGCAGTATCATTTGGTCTATCAGTAGAATCAGATTTTGAGATAAACTTGTTTTTGACTACTCTGGGGTTTGATTTCTTAGAACTAGAGTGAAAGTGAGATTTAGGTGTTTGCCTTTTGTGGTTCACTCTATGGTTTTCATACCCAGATACCCATTGGTTGCAGAAAGCTGCAAGATGGTCAAAACTACCACATGTATAACAAGCTTTATTATAAAAAGCAAAGTCATCACCTAATTGGTTAGACTTGAGGTTGTTCCAATTCCTTTGGTTACCTCTGGGCTTGTTGGTGGTTCTATATTGCTCACAATATCTAACTGGTTGCCTAACATGCTTAATGTTTGATTTAGGCCTATCAGTATTGTGTTTGACTACCTTAGGAACACTTGTTCCTACTTTCTTAACCAAAACAGGTTTAGACATAACCTGATCTTCTTCATCATCATCACTATTAGTTGTACAATCTTCAACAACTATAGTTTCTCCTTTCTTAGCAAAGGACACCTTGTCCTGATAAAGTAAAGTTTTATCTAAACTTTTACTTATCTTTGCTACCTTAAGGCTCTTACTAGCCTTAGAACCATATTCCATGATTGGTTCTTGAAACTCAGCTAAACCTGTATGTGCTAGGTCAACACTTGGAGGTGAAGGAACACCTCTATATGGTGGAGGGACAGTTTTGTAACCTACACCTGAATTAGCTTTATCAATTACCTGAGCTTCCCAAATCTTATTCATTCCTTCTGAGGCATGTGCTAGAGTATCTATAGTTACCTTAACATTTTCTTTTTCAGTTTTGACTTCAGATAACTGTCTACTTTGATCATTAAGTAATTCATCTCTAAATGCTATTCCTCTTTTTAAAGCATTTAAGTCATCAGTAAAAGTAGATTCATTCTTTTTAAAATGTTGAATCTGTTTTTCTAAAACTCCTACACACCTCTTATGATTAGCTAAATTATGAAGGGCATCAATTAACTCTTCTCTAAAAGCATCAAATCTCTTTTTAATGTCTTCATAATTTTTAAGATTAGGACATGAATTAGTACAAGTAGGAATGGTATCTACCTCTGAATCAGAAGAAGCCATTAGAGCAAATTCAGTGGCCATAAGAGCAGCATTTGATGGTGCATCCTCTTCAGTAGCCATAGAGCTCCAATCATATCCAATACCATCAATAGCCAGCATAGCCTTTGGCTCTTCCACCAGTACTTCCTTATTCCTCTCTTGTTTATACCAAGTGTTCCTATTATCCTGCTTCCTTGGGCTTCTACATTCTTTAGCAAAATATCCCAACCTATGACAGTTAAAACATTCCACTTTCTTCTTATCGAACCCAGCAGTATCATTACCATTTATGGTAATTTGCTTTCCAGTTTTCTGCCAAAACTTCTTAGCCCTCATGTTAAGTAAAGCAACTTGCCACTTAATATCCATCTCTTCCAAATCATCACCATCTACCTGCTCAAGGTCTTCATGATTTAGAGGAGAACCACTAGCTTGACTGGTTATAAAGGCATAAAATGTTGGATCTCCAAGTCCAGCAATATCCTTTTGTAAACTAGTAGAAGGACCACCATAAGTAACATTAGAAACACTTTCAACTTCATCTACCTCTCCTGTATGACTAACACTAGGAACTGATAAGAGTGCAACATTCCCAGAACTAGTACCATAGTTTCCACCTCTCTTTAGACTTTGTTCAACAATTTTAAAGTTGTTGAACAAATCATTAAGCTTCATTGTTTCAATTTCTGGTTTGTTCATCCAGACAATAACATGAGTATGGAAATCAACAGGTAGACTTTTCAAGAACTTCATGTTGAGATCTTCCTTCTCAGTCTCAACACCCAACACAGCTAACTGACTGACAAGCTTGTGTAGTCTTGAAAATAGTTTATCAAGAGACTCATTACTAAAAGCAGTAAAGTTTTCAAATTGGTGCTTTAGTAAAGTCTTCTGTGTCTTTTTGGTAGTTTTATTACCACCAAACCATGCACAAATCTCTTCAAAAAGAGTTTTTGCATCAAGATATTTGCTAAAAGATAGCATCTGCTCACCAGAAATGGTCATAAGTAACAAGTTTCTTGCTTTCTGATCATTTCTCTTATGTATCTTTTCATCATTGGAAACTGGTCCAGTATTTCTTTTTCTAACTGTTTTCCCTTCAACAAGAACATCTGAATAGCCTAAAGTGAAGGAATCACCATACTGAATTATGTCCCAAAGAGCATAATCTTGAACCATAAAATATTGCTCAACTCTCATCCTCCATAATTCAAACTCATTGGGTTTGATCATGGGCAACTTTGCAGCAACATTTGTTTGAACATCTTGTACATCCATTTCTTGTTTCTTCTAAAAACAACAATATCAGCCTGAGCTCTGATACCACTTGCTAGGATCCTGGACACACGATTAAGGTGGTTAAACCTTGTAACTTTGTGTGTATGATATGTTGTGTTAAAATGATTAAGTGCGCGGAATTCATTCAACCAAACTTAGAAGGTTGTGTATGTTATGGAAATGGAATTGTTATGTTTGTTAGTTAGCAATGAACACATAAAGATTATCACCAAACAATTCAATATTATTAAAGATAATAATACGAGTGATCTTGAACTATCACTAGGGTTACAACCTTGAATCTTAAGTTTTTCTAACTTGTGATGTTTTTGTGTTTGTTCTTATCTAACAGTTATATGTTCTTTCAAAATAACATATGCATGGACAAACTCTTAACACTTATCTATGCTCTCTATCTATTATGCTCTAACATCACAACTAAGATCTCTTTTATAGTCAAAAGATCTTTACATATTGCTTAAAGTCTTGGCCGACTTACTTTGTTAACTTATCCTTTTGAGTGTCAGTACATAAGATACAACATGTATCTATGTATACAACTTGTTAACTAAGCACATGAGGTAAGATATTATCTACCGTATATTGTTGACCAAAATACAATAAATATCTTTTCGATCTTATCCTTTCATCAGCAGAATGTTCACTATGAGCAGCAACGAGTTATCGCTATCAGCATGAACAAGTATCATTATCAGCATAATCAATCAGCAGAGTCATTTATCACTATCAGCAGAGTGAAATGTTCTATCAGCAGGAACAACATTATCAGCAGAAACCATTTGTACTAGCAGCAGAATTACACTTAGAGTATTTCTTGGATTAGAACCCGATATTAGACATCTTGAATATTTAATTCCCAACAATTATCTCTCACAAAAACAACCAGATCCACACTTTCATTCCAAAACAAAAAAACCAGATCTGTAAAATCCGATCTATACCACTCTCGATCTACACAAATGAAAAAACTCGACCTACAAAAATCATCACAAATCCTTCACAATCAAAATCAACGACACAGATCCAACACAAAAGAAAAATCGATCATCTTCAAAACACAACACAATCGTACCCCAAAAATCCAACAAAACAAAAAAAAAAAAACATATCCAATTCAAGGGCAGTTGAAGATTTGTAGTTGCGGATATTCGTTATTAAGGTTGAAAAGAAGACTTGTTGTTGGGTTTATTTAGTTTTACTAGAAACTGAGATGGTTTGGGATTATCATTGTCGAGGTGATTGAAATAAAAAAGAAAAGGGATTGGATCGAATGTGTAGTGTGGGATTAGGAGTGTTAAGAGAGTGGGTCTGAACGAAGGTGGTATTAAGGTGTTAAATATCAGTGTTTATGTGGGTGTCAGGATGAGCCTGATCGCTTTGAAACCACATCAGGGAGTGATATGTATCACTAGTATACGCAGCTTTTGTAACATCAGTGTTAGTTTTGGTGTCGGGCTGAGCCTGAGAGTTATGGATTTACGAGTAGGCTGATGTTTGTAACTCAGGGTGTCAAGGTGGAATTCAGGGTAAGTCTAAAAAACCGAAGTCCCTGAAACCCGAGTCTCTGAACTCATGGTGACTGAAACCCGACTCCCTGAACTTGATGAACCTGAAACCGGAGTCCCTAAGCTCTTGTGATTATAAACCTGAGACAATATCTCTGAACTAATGGTGTCACTGATGGCGTCTGAAAACCAATCCCGAAACCCACCCATAACCTCAGACCACATAACCCACAAACCCTGAAAATTCAGGGTCCTTTAGGCTACTAAAAATCAGGATGAGAAGTGGCAACATCAGGGGGTGTTATTTGTAACTCAGGAGGTGGTAGAGGAAAAAGTTCTCACCAAGGAATGAAATTTGCTTCAGTTTGTTATAAAGTTTGAGAAAAACTGAGGGTGAACATGAATACATCAGTTCACTGAACACACATAGCTTGATCTATGAGAGTCTATTTGTCACCCAAAGGGGATAGTTTACCGAAAGTATCCCCTTGAAGAAGCTGAAGATGTTATCATGTAGTTGTTTGTATTTTGAGTAATCTTGTAACATTTGTTCATTGTTATTAATGAAATTTGTTCTTCATTTACTTGAATTTCATGGACCAACAAGTGGTATCAGAGCAGGTGGATTATTCTTATGATCCAGATCCGTTCAATGACTGCTGATAACATTCTTCAATGCAAAAAATAAATGTGAATCTTCAAAAACTGCTACTGCTATAACAATTTTTGAGGGGGAGAAACACATTTATTGGTGACTGACATACACCAAAACCCTCCCTGAACCCCACAAAATAACACCCACCACACAAATCTTATCCCACACAAAACCCAACACACCCCACACCACACAAAAATCTTATCCATAAGATTAAACAAAAAAAATCATCACAAATCCACTCCATACAGATCTCAAAAAAAGGAAAACAGATCGAAACATAAATCTCCCAAATCACTCTTAAAAAATTATCATCACTTATCACATCCACCACAAACAAAGCCCAAATCCGATTAGACAATCTTCAAAATCTCACGAAAACAAAGATTCATCACAAGATGAAAACCCAGATAAACACACAGATCTAAAACAAAAGATCATCACTCACCATCATCAACATGTCCCTGGACACAACTCTGGTCACCAAACCCTTAAAGAGGGATGACGGTAAGTTTCAGGTGATAGGTTGGGTCAGCTGATGATACGACATAGAAAGTTGTGTCAAGAGAGCAAAATAGTAAACTGTTTATTAAACAAAAAAATATGCTGACTGGTAAAAAAGGAGGTTATCAGGAAGTTTTTTTTTAATAATGCTTATCAGTGGGGTGGAGTTAAGGAAACTCGTGACTCACTAAGAGATAAGGGAGTGAGTTGAAAAGCTGTGAATATCATGGCTTTGGCAAATGAGTCTGAACAAAGTCGACTTAGGGAGGTGGTGTGTGATTCAGGGTTCGGGTCATAGCTCAGGGAGTGTAAAGGCTAATTATGAGTCTTTCGGGTTGAATCTGTATAAAGAAAGGCGAGGGCTGAGGAAGATAGGCCTGATATAAAAATTGTATCAGGTGAAAAAGACTGATAAAAAAGGTGTGTTAAGGGAGGCATTTGCAATTATCAGTGAATGGGTTGTAATACATAAGTCTCTGAAAATGGGAGTGATTCAGAGAAAGGGGAGGGTATGATTGGTTACTACAGGCTAAGCCTGATGGTGTCTATCAGAATTGCGCAGCGAAAGCGCGGTGGGACCATAATCCAAGTCCCTAAAAGTGTGACGGTGACAAAGTATCCCTGAAAACTCAGTGAAGTAGGTGAGAAAATAGGTCGAAGTTGTGTGAATTGGGTTAGAATCAGATACCCTAAAAAATCAGGGACTGAGAAACAAAAACCCAGGACACTACCTGATTTAGAGTCTTTGTTGAACCAAGACACTGACCCAATAAGAGTCAGCTGATGTCTGTAAACAAGGAGTGATATGGCTGGATTATGGGTCTTGATTGAGTCGTTATGACTCAGGGTATAATAATCAGGGAACAACAATCAGTTTGGAATACAAGACTGGTGAAGGTCTTGTAGAGGAAAGGTTTGAAGAAGTGTTTAGGAAATACAATGGGTAAGTCAGGAGGACTGTGATGTTGCTAAGGATATTATGAATCAGAGGATTAGTGCAGTCTCTGATAGTGGAGTCTGAGTCTGTAAACATGAGTCCTTAAAACCAAAGTGACTCAAGAACCTGAAATGGGAGTCCCTGAACCCTTGGTGACTGATTACTCAAGAACCCGAATACCAAAACTCAGTGAGTGTTGTGTTTTATAACTAACCCAAAACTGAAACATGTCACTCTCACTGAAAAACAAACCTTAAATTGAACCCTCCCTCAAACTGAACCCCCAGAACCCCTAGTCACTGAACCATATCACTAAATCCCTGAACTCAGTGACTAAAACCCAGGTTACTGAACCTCAACCCAAGTCCTTGAACCTTCTTTGGTGACTAAACCCTCAGTCCCTGAACCCTCTCAGTGAGACAAACAATGAACCTGTCAAAGTGAACCCTCAGGACCCCATGAACCATAAACCCTATCACTGAACCCCTAAACCTCAGGAACTAAACCCAAGTCCCTGAACTCTTGAACCTCAGGAATTAAACCCAAGTCCCTGAACCCTTGAACGTGAAAAACCAAAAACCAGAACCTCATTCACCTGGGCTATTTGTATATTTAAATAGGGGGAGATTGTTGGGTCAAAAAATTGACCCAATTACCCTGACAAGATTTGAACATAAAATAGCCTAACTCACTTAGAAAATAGTGAGTTACTCACTGATAAAGAAATCAGTGAGTGTTGTATAAAGCTTGTTGTTGAAGAAACACTTTACTTACTGATACGGTGTCAGTGAGTAAAGTATACGAGCTACAAACAACTCCAGTATCACTGAGAATTGACAAATGTCTCAGTGACCCTGAAGATGCTATCTCTACAAATAGACTGATAAATATGGGCGCGAACTTCCAAAAGAAAAAAGGAAGTCAGACAAAGTACAAAAGAGGAAGAAGAAGATGGACCACTTGGTGGATGACAACTCACACCAAGTGGATGACAACTCACACCTACCCTACATGTCTTTGTCTTGTTACATTTATATATTGTTTGCATTGTAATTGAGATAGTATGCTTTCCTAAACAAACAAAAGAATACAAAATGTATTAGTTGATAGGATCATCTTCTCATTGTAATTTCAAGCATAGCTTGATCTATGAGTGTCTATTTGTCACCCAAAGGGGATAGTTTACCAAAAGTATCCCCTTGAAGAAGCTGAAGATGTTATCATGTAGTTGTTTGTATTTTGAGTAATCTTGTAACATTTGTTCATTGTTATTAATGAAATTTGTTCTTCATTTACTCGAATTTCATGGACCAACAGAATGTTCTCATTAGCCTTTGTAATCCTATCCAACTCAGCTTTCAAAAGACTAATTTCAGCATTTTTCATTGATAAATCTCTTTTAAGGCCTGCTATATCATCAACAAAACTAGACTCATTACTCTTATAGTGAACTATTTGCTCCTCTAGAACAGCTAAACCTCTCTTATGATTTGCCAAATTATAACTAGTCTTGTTTAGCTCAATTCTTTGTTCATCATATTGTTTCCTAAGAGTTTCTAGTTCTTTAGAAGCAACACATGATTTAGAACACTTAGCAGTTTGTACCTCAGAATCAGAGAAAGCCATGAGTGCCATCTCAGTAGGTGCAGCTTCCTCTTCAGCCATAAAGCTCCAATCAAACCCTAAGCCATCAATAGCTACCATGGCTTTTGAGTTTGTCTCAGTGATCTCCACAGCTTTGGTCTTGCTTTCATAGCTCTTGTTCCTGCTGTCTTGGCCTCCTACACTCCCTTGAAAAATGCCCCATCTTATGGCAATTATAGCATTCTATCTTTGACTTATCATAACCAGCAGTATCATTGCTGTTTATGGTAATCTTCTTCCCTGTCCTCTGATAGAATTTCTTAGCCCTCATGCTAAGAAGAGAAATTTGCCATTTGATGTCCATCTCCTCTATATCATCATCATTGATCTCCTGGAGGTCTTCATGAGTCAACATGGATCCATTGTGCTGAGTAGTTAGGAAAGCACAATAAGTATTCTCATCCAGAATGCCATTAGTACTGCTTGAAGTACTAGCAGTACTAACATTTGAGTTAGCAGTACTAACTCCCATAGCAACCTTCACTTCTTCAACTGGACTTGAGGTACTAGGAGATGACCCAAAGGCCATATTCCCAGTGCTTGTACTTGTTCCAGCAGCCTTCTTCACATCTTGTTCCACAATCTTGAAGTTGCTATACAAATCCATCAGGCTCATGGTGTCAATGTCTGGTTTGTTCTTCCAGACAACAACATGCATGGCCCACTCTGCAGGCAAACTCCTCAGAAACTTGAAATTTAAATCTTCCTGAGGTATATCCACACCAAGAACAGCAAGTTGGCTCACAATCTTCTGAAGCCTGTTAAACATGTGGTCCAATGATTCATTGCTGGTTGCAGAGAAGTTCTCAAAATTTTGCTTGAGGAGTGTCTTATGTGTCTTCTTGGTGGCTTCATTCTCACCATACCTAGCAACAATGGCCTCAAATAATGACTTAGCATCCTTGAACTTGCTAAAGTTCAAGAGTTGATCATTAGGTATTGTCATCATGAGCATACTTATGGCCTTGAGATCATTCTTCATCTGAATCTTCTCCTCTGCAGTCTAATACAATTTAGTTTTCACTTAATTACTTGCACAATTTACTTTCAAGCTTTAGTTAAAAGGTCTTTTATGGTTCATTTAGTTTCTTAAGCTCTCATTACTGTTCTTATAAGCTTATATAAGCTTGTTATAAGCTTTTGTCAAAGTTAATTTGATCAATTCAATTCTTAATTTCAAAAAAAAATTAAAAAAAGTCAAAGAAAGTCAAATAAGCTGTTGTGGATGATAAGCTAGCAAGGGAAGAGCTTATTGCTGTTACTAGCTTGTCTTTTGACAAGCTAGAGCTTGTAGAGTAGCTCCTCGAGCCAATTTTGCCCTGTTTGTGCAAGGGTATTTGTAAGTTTCATTAATTTATTCTAATTTCAAGTGCATTGCTTATTTCTGTCTCATTAAGTGCTTAATTATCCTTTTCTGAGCTTGTTTGTTCTTCTTGATGCAAGTTTGGTAGTTAGTATGAGCTTAGATTTCATTTGTGCTTTAAAAGTTTAAAAAGCCAAAAAAAAAGAGGTTAATATAGGAGTAGCTTATTTAGTGCTTATTTCCAGTTAAAAAATTGTTCATTAGGGTTAAAATAACTTAGTTAATCAGTGGAGTTTCAGAATTCTAGCTTAGAAAGGTCTGATCTATAGCTTAAATCTAAAAACAGGCCACATAAGGGAGTGTTTGGCACAAGGACTCAAATGGGTCAAATTTGAATTTACTGTTCATATGCACTTGTGGGTAGTTTAATCTGGCTTAATTTAGCTTAGAAAAGTTGTTTGAAGGGTATTTTGATCTGATTTGAAGGATTTTGAGGATTTAAGTTTGTTGTTATAGTGTTAAGAATTTAATATGATCTAAGTAGCTTCTTGTAGACTTAAGCTTAATCAGCCCTTTTTTTGGTGTTTTTATGTTCCATTTAGGTTATTAAGTTGATTTTCATAAGATAGTTTGATTTCATTTAGGTTTGATATAGTTTTGGTTCTAGTCAGTGCTAAGTTTACCTCAGAATCATTTTTCATATTCAGTGTCCTGAACAAGTTTTCTAGGCTTAATTTTAGAGCTTATTTGTGTTAATCAGTGCCTTAATTTCATATTTCAAGTTGTTAGTTAACTGATCTTTGGTATTTCATAGTTTTAAGATCCTTAATCAGCTTATTATAGCTTATTGAGAAGCTCAAAGGTGGCTCAGTTCAGCAACTTTATACTGATTCATTAGTATAAAGGTGTATTGAACCACCTAGCTTTCAGCTTATTTTTAAGCTGATAATAAGTTTTTAAGGTCTGATACTCTTTCTATAAGCTAATTGATCTAGGATCTTTTAGAATTTTGAGCTTTTGCAGATTTCTCCTTCATTCTTAGTGTTTTTTATAAGCTTGAAATAAGCCTCAGTAGCCTTCTTTAGCCTGCAGTCTGTCCTCTTTTGCTTAATTGTAGATCAGTGCTTATCTGTTTTTGCTTATTGCTTAATCTGCTTATTTGTTCTAATTGTTTTATTACTTGTTTTTATCTTATATTTCATTATTTGTAGGATAAAAATTCAAAATCCCACTATTCACAACACGTTTCACGAACTCGATATCACTTAATTCCATTCATCCTTCGACGGGGAAAACGACCCAGGAAATACATACTTCCTTTGTGTTTCTTTGGAAAATATAATTGTACAAATCAATTTTTGGCAATTCTGAAAATGAAATTACAATACAATGAAAGTAAAATACAACTGAATCTAAAAAGACAATAAGTAAATTTGACAAGAAAATAAAATGGCCTAAATTCTTCTAAAACATGAAAAATTGGACAAGCTTTGTGAGTGAGGAGTGATCTTCTATTTATAGGAGCTGAGCTAGGGTTTCAGAAGGATCCAGAAGTGCAATCATGGCCATCCAATCATCATATCATCATCTCAATCATTGGCAGCCCTTGGATTAAATATGTGATGTGTCTCGTCCAATCAAATGCTTCCAATTGTACATGCTGGCAATCCTTAGGTCAGTCCTTGTCAGACCTTCTAGATAGCTTTTAAGTGTACGGGTAATTTGAGGTGAGCAGGGTAAATTGGGTGGAGAAGATGCACAGTAAAAGGCGGGTATGTTTGGGGTTATTTATTATTATTTTGACTATTTTGACTTCGGGTATGGGTTGGTGGCTTGGGTAGGATATGGGTTAGGATAGAAGGGAAGTGGATCCGGATTGGTTGCGCTGGTGATGGGCTTTGGGGGGTTGGGTTGGGATAAGTTGTTGGTTTATTTATTTTTTATAAATTGGTTTAGTTTAGGATAGAATTAGGATTAGTTATAACTTTGAGGGACCATTTATGCCATTTTTGTAAACTGATTCCAAGGGCCATTTTTGCCAAATGATTATTCTTCAAGGATTGATTCGGTCATTTTGAGCTCAATTTATCCAAACTTGAAAATTGCTTCCCCGGCCTCGGCTTTTGATCCTATTCCATTTCCCATGCTCGTCTTTGTCGGTTTTTCCTTGATTTTTGTCTTTTTCCTCAATATCCGTGCCTGCACATGCATAAACACAAAAACACAATATATTTGACATAATTGGTTAGTTTTTGGTCTATTTGGTCCGTTTTATTAGAATAAAGGTATGTGTAATTTAACACATACCACAGTCACTGGTTTTGTCTGCACAATAGTCTCAACCTTACCATCAACAGTTGATGTAGTGGTTGAAGGCTTGAATGAGTTCCCCTTTTCAATAATTTCCCAGAGTGCATAGTCTTGCACCTGGAAGTATTGTTCAATTCTTAACCTCCACATGTCGAATTCATTCTGCTTGAGCATTGGTAATTTCGCAGCCACATTAGTTTGGGTAGTCTCCATGTCCATTACTTCTTCTAAATTCAATAGTATCAAACCTGTCTCTGATACCACTTGAGAGGATTTTAATACACTTAGAATGTTAGTCCTTATAACGTGTATATGATACTTTGAGTGAATATGATCAAGTATGCGGAATCTACTTTGATCACACTTAGAAGGAATGTTTGTTTGTTTGATGGAACAGTGATGTATATGTATGAACAATGAAGACAATGATTAACACCAAACGATTCAATATTATTGAGAATAATACGAGTGATCTTTGCTATCACTAGGGTTACAAAACCTTGAATCCTTAACTAGTATTCGTATATGAAAACCTAACCTAGGACCTCCTTTTATAGCATAAGGAGTCCTGTACAAGTAAAATACAAGATATGTATCAATCTATAAATATAAGATATACACCAAATCTATTCTATATATATCCATACGCGTCTTTATCTTTGTCTTCATCACATAAGCAGTACAAACTATTTGTACTGACAGTACTAACTCACTTAGTATTGCTAGTTCTAACTTCCAGCAGTTGAAACTTTGAACCTGGCAGTATTAACTGTTAGTTTAATTCCCAACAGCTGGTATGAGAGACATTTTGGGGTTAGATGGAGCCTTTATGAAAGGACCTTTTCCAGGTCAACTCTTAACTGCTGTAGGCATTGACCCAAACAATGGTATCTATCCATTGGCTTATGGGATAGTTGAAACAGAGAACCTTCAGTCTTGGAAATGGTTTTTGACTTGCCTTGGAGATGATCTTGATCTTTACAAAAACTCCAACTTCACTTTTATCAGTGATCTTCAAAAGGTACATTTAATGCTTTACACAAACTCCATCTTCATTTTTATTATTATTTAACTGTATATTAATTTAGTGTAATTTACTCAATAAACAGGGTCTTATACCTGCAATTTCTAAATTGTTTCCATGTGCTGAGCATAGATATTGTCTTAGACATATCCATGAAAACATGAAACAAAGCTGGAATGGAAGGGCATACAAAGACCTTCTTTGGAAAGCTGCTACTGCTTCAACTGTGCCATACTTTAAGATAGCAATGGAGGAGTTAAAGGCTTTCAGCAAGCCATGCTATGATTGGTTAGTGAAGATTCCTCCACAACATTGGGCCAGATCCCATTTTTCAGGTACAAAATTGCTTACAGTTTATAAAATTGTTGTGTAGATGCTAAACTTGTTTAGATAGTAACTAATTACAAGTATATTAACAGGAAGGGCAAAGTCAGATGTATTGTTGAACAACATGTATGAGATTTTTAATGGTAAACTGGTTGATGGAAGGGACAAGCCTATCATAGGAACACTGGAATACATAAGGGAATATTTGATAAGGAGGATTATGACAGTGAACAAAGTGATTGCTAGTTCTAGTGGTCCTCTCACACCTACTACAGAGAAGTTGTTTGATGTTATCAAGAAAGAGGCTACCCAGTACACAGTTCAATGGAATGGAGGTGAACACTACCAAGTCAGTGGTCCTTGGGCAGATCAGTGTGTTGTGGATGATAATTGGATTGGTTTGTAATGCTTGTCTTTGAATTGGGTACATTTTGTATGGGTTTGACTTTAGTAAACAGTCATCATAAAGATTCATTTGGTTAAATTGTGTATGGGTTTGACTTTGTATAGGTTTGACTTTATTATAATTCATTTTGGGTCTGCATTTACTAAAGTCAGCTGATGCAAGTGAAGAATGTACTTATGCTTGTTTGATTCTCAGTTCTCCTTGTCGTGGTATATTCATTTTGGGTCTGAATTAGGTACATTTTTTTAGTCATTTTGTAAAAGTCAAAGTCTTGCTGCATTTACTAAAATCAGTACACCAACCTAGCAATTAATGGCATTAACTTTCACTTCAATACATGGGTAGGATTTCCCTTTAAATTCACATAACTACACCCACTAATACACAAATTACTTCTACTAAAAACCTACAATCTTTCCAAAATTCTCAAAAATGAGTTCAAAGCCAGAAATCATAGAAATTTCTTCAAATGAATCAACCTCTTCTGATGAAATTTCTTCACCATGGTCTGGCTATTTTCCTAGATGGTATTATTCAACCTCATCTGGTGGCACAAAAAAGAGTGCAACTGCTAGGCCTTGCAAAAAGGTTTCAAGCTCTGTCAATCCTCCTGTTACCACTCAAGCTCTTTCAATCACTGCCAAAAGGATTCAAGTGCTAGGCCTTCCAACCAAGGAGAATTATGCAAAGATCACAGCCAGAGGGAAAGGGAAAAGGACCCTTACTTGAAGCATTCCCACCACTGTCTTTTGTTAAGAATGTATCACTTTATCTTCTGAATAAAGTATGCATCTATGTATGCATCTATCTATGTAATGTAATATGCATCTATGTAATGAAATGCTACTTGTTTCTGTTAAGATAAAACTGCTTGTTTTCATTCATCATCAATGCCAAAATACAACTTGGTACATTGTTACTTGTCTAAACTTAACATACTAACCTAACACTTACTTCAAACATAAACAAAAGACCCAACTTGATACATTTCCTACTTGATAGCAAAAAGAACAACAAACAAGATCCAAGACCAAACAAGATACTTCTTCATTTTTGCACTACCAGTTTGGGCTTCCATTAATTCTCGTTCAAGATTGTTCCTTGACATTAATAAACCCGATATGATTTGAAGAGAACGATTACACATGGGGGGGGGGGGGTCATACCAATCAATCCATCTACAACGTGATCCCTGTTGAACAACATTACACCAATAATTATTTGCTTTACGTTAGTTTGATTCAATTAATTAAATCTTACACAAACTTACTTGAATCGGGCAAGAGTAAAACCGACGGCCTGGGTTAGCATTCGTCCAAGAGGTTTTAACAATGGCAACTCTTTCACAATGGCACCTAACCATATCCATTGTTCTTGTAAGATTTTTGTTTTTGAATTAGGGTTAAGATTTGGGGATTTAGGTTAAAGAAAGTGAGAGGATTTAGGTTAAAGAAAGAAATGAGAGGGAGTATATACTGACTGGCATTTGGAAAGACATATAGCAGAGAGGGAAGAGAGTTGCTACAATGTTCGGACGAAAATACCTTCATACATTGCGCACGTGATACAACTTAACGCCTTGACCAAACGGACGTTTGGTCAAGGGACCATCTTTGTTAATAGTTTCAGAGTTGGTGACCATACGTGCAAAAAAAAAAAAAAAGTCAAGGGACCATACGTGTTAGTCAACCCAAACCACAGGGACCATCTTTGTAATTTACTCTTATTATTATTATTACAACCTACACCATATATCTCACAATTTCTATCTCACATGTCTCCAATGAGACTCGAACCCACAACCTCTTGATTGATGAGCCATTCACATACTGCTAGGCCAAGAGGCCTTTGGTGTTATATATGAATGTAAAAGATAAGGGTTAAAGATCTTCCCGATAGCTTAAGAATGATTAATGACTCAAAAATTGTTATGAAAATATTTTAGATCAACTTATACAAGAAAAAAAAAAACTCTAAAAAGTAAAAACAACGGGGAAATGATGCCTACATTACAATGTAGGCAATTGCCTACATTTCTTTCGTAAATTTTTAAAAAAAATTACAGTTCAGTCCCTGCGGTAAGTCCCTGATACATGTTTTCTCCATGTTACTCCCATTTTTTTTAAAGAAAATGTAAGCCAATTGGCTATATTGTAATGTAGGCATCATTTCTTCAAAAACATATATATAATTTTTTTATTTATACATGAAATAAAGTTTTGTCTCCTAGGGGAGAAAAGGCTATTGGACAAGGCCCAAGTATGATAAGAGAACCTCATCTTATAAAAAGTTCATAATGTAAAATATAAGCTTGCCCAAACTTTGAGCATTTGGCTCGGACTTTAAGTCCATTACAAATTACAACTAGACAGCATTTCGTTTCACTATAATCAAGTAACATTAAAAAGAAGTTTGCTAACCGGTTTCGCAAATAACATAGGAGAAATGACTCATGTAATATCATCATTACAGAGACATAGGAACAATATTTTGACCCATCACCTCTGACTTACGTTTTACGATATACGTTCACAACCATTATTTTGCAAGAAAAATGTGTCATAAAATTGGTCTAAGGTAAACAACAACAAAACCTAACCTCACATATGCGTGAGCAAAGACAGTCGTACCTCTACTCTAAGAGTAAAAAGACATCGTTCAGAAAGACCTCTGGCTCATTTAGTTACACGCATAAAAAGTAGTCTAAGATAAAAAGATCATAACAAAACCTCTAAAGACACAACGAACACATAAATAACCGAATAATTGCGTAATTAGGTACCTCGATTTTTAAGTGAAATCTTCTTAAAACTATACTAATATAAATAATTATAACAAAACCTAATTACACAATGCATTAATGAGCATGAAAAAACCGATTAATCGCGTAAAGTTTTTGCGAATAAACGATATCTTCAAAATGTAAGTAAAAATGAAAAGGGAAAATTAAAAGTAATTGGGGCTAGAAATACCAATTATCAGTGAGGAAAAAAGAGTCTTGGAGGAAAAAATGAACGGTAAAGAGAGGTCATGGTGTATCTTTACCGGGAACCAGATAAGATTTCGGGTCGGTCGATCTTATCACCGGAAAAACAGTTTTGGGTCGGGTTGTTTGGGTCTTAGAAAAAATGCTCATGGTTAATCGGGTTAACAGATATAACTCGAGCTGTTAAGGTCGTGTTTTGAATGAAATTTGTGTGTTTATTCGAGTTTGAGTGATTACGTTGGAATCATATCGTATATCAGCACCGTCACCATGTCAAAGACGTAGGAGATGAGTACTTCATTATTGATTTGGACCAATGAGTGAATTTTTTACTCATGTTTTAAATTTTTTTTTTTTTTTTTTTTTTTTTTTTTTTTTTTTTTAACATTTTTATAAAAAGGTAACGATGTGTAACTGCTTCTAAAAAGGTCATCTTTTATAAGTTGTATATGATTTTGTAAAAAGAAAAAAAGAAAATAAATAAGTATTATGTTAAATACTTTTAAAATTACATATTTTGTTAAATAATTTTCTAAAATACTATGCTTACCAAAAAAACTCATAATAAAACATTACTTTCATTTTATCCGATTGACTCATAAAATAAAAATTCGAAGTACTTTCGAATTAGTTGTAACGATTAGCAAAATTAGCTGGAACTTAACTTCTATACTAAGTTGGTAGCTAGAGCTATACTTTTAGAAATGCTAAGAAAAATAACTAAAGCTTGAACTCAAAATTGTAAAATGAAATTAAATAGCAACAAACATAGCCTTAGTAAAAGCTCAAGCTCATATTACAAGCTACTTACAAGAGCTCACGATTTTTAAAATGTTTCATAAGCATATAGTCCAAGAAAAGTTTATTCTATCTAGCTTTTTATAAAAGATCAAGCTCTCTCAGAATCTACACATCAAACAAAACTTGTTTTAAAAGCTAGCTTATAACAAATACTAGTGTATGTCATAATATATTGTGTGTTAATCATTAGTTTTCTGCTTGAAGATATCCTTGACAAGAAATGAAAATTACTACGAAGATAATAACAAAAGAACTGTAAAATTTAACTTAAATGTTTAAGGAGAATGTTCAACAACTTAACAAGTTTAATTTGATGCAGCAAAGCATATCAAAAGGATGATGTGCTAAAAAGCTAGCCACAACTCCAAATGATTTTTTGAACGTCTGTTTAGGAAAACTTAACCAGGCTTTTAAAAAGGTTCTCGCGCCATAATATGTGTCTGAAGTAATGGTGACAAAATAAGGTTGTAGGTGTGACCTTGTCGGTCTTCTACAGAATAAAACCGCATGATGCAATTAGACTACAAAATTGGTACGTTGTTTTACCGGTGCAAGTCATAGTCAACCTTTGATTCCAAGATATCGTTATCAAGCTTCCTTTCAACAGCATATGTAACAACCGACAATTTTCCAAAACTTATTCTACTAGCCAAAATATTTATTTTTGAAATCCCTTAACTTTTTAACTTCTCTGAACCTGTTTGAGTTTGAAAAACAGAGGATATCTGTTTAAACGTGAGCGTTATTCATTAACTGAGCTGACACAACCTAAAATACTCGAAACAAATCGATTTACTAAATAAATAAACTCCGAGAAAGTTATAATTATTAATACTCGTTTTTATCGGAAAAATTATTTCGGACTCAATGGCGCAAGTCTCGTAATTTAAAACGGCCGTTTGCTATGTCAAATGTGGCCCACAAGACTATTATTAAAAGATTAGCTAAATTTTCAATTTTTACCCCTCCTGATATTTTACACCACCGCCCCCTAAACTTCTCCACTTGACCAACTTTAGTCCCTCCAGGGGTATAAAATCCCCTTAGGGTTTCACTATTTATTCATCATCCTCTCTCACTACTCTTAATATTCCGGCGCCGTTTTCCGTTCTCCGGCGAAATTCCGGCGAGCCCCTTTTTGATGTCGCACGCGTAGATCAAGCCTAGAGAGGACAGATCTAGATTTATGGAGGACTAGAAGAGGAGATTTGCTAGGGTTTGAAGCCGCCACAGTCGCGTACCACCATCGTTAGCCGCCACACCTCCTCCATCATATCTCCCTCTCTTCTCTTGATCCGTGGGTATGTCGTACGTATAAACTTATTTTCATCATTTTATCTTTTATTAAACCGAATATAAATGATTTTCGTGGATTAAAAATACTATTAAAAACGTTTTGAAAACTAAGTGTGGTGTTAAAAGAATTTATAACCATATGAAGTTTTTATTAATTCCTTTTTGTTTAAATCGAATAAAAACCCCTTAGAATGCAAAAACTATTAGATTTGTTCAGTGAAAAAAAAATAGCTTCAAACAAAAGGATAAACAAAAGGATTAGTTAAAGCTGGTTCATCAAACACAACCATTGCACAGGTTCATGATAATCCCATGACTTAGATTGCAAAAACTAGGAATAATCAGACAAAAAGATTGACATGCGCAGCACTACATACAATAAGACATGGTATATGCACCATTCATTATTAAAAAAACTTCAAAATGTCTAATACCCGGAGCATGTCTCAACCCAGCATTGCAGCAACTTCAACGCAAGACCTCTCCTCTCAATGAAAAGAGAAAAGATATAAATAGAAATACAAACATGTCTGTTTTAGATTGAAGAAAGTAAAAGGAAACAATTTTACTTTTACGCCTTTTATTTGCGAAGTCTTTATAATTTAGAAATGACGTACCAGGAGATACAGAAGTCACCCACTTATCCCATGATGCATTTTCATTTCCTCTTTTAAAAAAGAGCGAGGTAGAAATTGATAACCACTCAGAAGTACAAGGATTAAATATGTTAATATGGTGGAGTAGGGAGCAAGTTTGGCTGACAAAAACACCTTAAAATCATTCAATATTGCCCCATTTGTTCCCAAATCCCAAAACACACAATAAATCAATCGCACTCACACACACTAACCAATCCAAATGACGAAAACGAGAAATACTGTGATTGCTGCTTAAAATGTTAAATCGTTTAGGGAAAAGATTGCTTCTCTAGAAAGTGAAAAGGCTAAATTGGACAAACAACAAGATGAGATTAATAAGGCTCGGGCTGTGATCGACCAGGAGGTAAATTCTATTGTTAACATGACTGTTATTGTTAGGGTTTTGACTTCGCTTATTTATGTGTTATGGTTTTATTTTTTTGTTAGGGTTGGATTTGGTATGTTTAGGTTTGACAGGTGCTCTGACTTTAATAATACTAGTGTTTAGTGATTTTAGGGGCTTAATTTTTTGTTATGGATTTTGTTTATTTTGGCGCGCTGTTAAGGTGTAATAGGTGTTGTGGCTTTTATATTTCTGATACGGCTTTGTTCTTTGGCTTTAATTGGCCCATATTTATCACTTTAGTTTGTACTTTATGTTTATTAGAACAAGCCAAATTCCGTTGTGTGATTTGTTTTGCTCTTATAGAAAGCTGTTTAGGCGATTTTCTCGTTTTCTAGATTTATACTAGCTTATGTAAACAGACATGGTAACTTTACAACAAAACTAAATCATGATTATATAATTTTGGCCTTTTTATTTAGGCAGTAAGGAAAATAATAAGTAGCAAGATTTCAACACTAACATGTTGCTTAAAATAAACCACACTTACCGTCTAATTCACTTTGCACATGTTGTATTACATTATATACGTTTGTATATATATATATATATATATATATATATATATATATATAAAAGTTAGATTTGGGCTTAGTTTGTGCTTACTCTTGTTAAATATCTGTGACCTCAGCTTGTTCAATATAAGTTGGCATTGAAGTCGGAGTTGGGCGAATCTTCACAAGAAACTTCTCTGGACAATGTTTCTGGTCACCAAGATGTTACTAGTAGTAATAAACAGCAAGCTGTTGCTCTTACTGATGTTGCTGGTCCAAGTCATCCAGCTGGTGCAAGGAAATTTGTCGTAGCTCAAGGACTACATACTGTTGATCTGCGTCGCAAGATTGGGGTGCTGAAGAAGGATGATCCTGTACTCACTTTGAGAAGCCACGGGCTCACCAATTCCGAGTACAACAAAAAAATCAAGGGCGTTGAGTTTTTTTTCAATCAATCACGACGCGTTTGTCACCAGGTATGCTATTCATTGCACTAAATCTTCAAATAAATAATTTGTAACCCTTTTGAGTATTTTACTTCCATAATTTCACATTGTTATATATATTTACTGCAATAATGAAATGGTTCTGCACAAGACTTATGCTGTTGCATTGAGTAGTATTTATTTTAGTGTCTAGAAGTTGTATTGTGGAGCGCCACTTTATATATATATTAGTTAATTACTTATACCAAAATCTCAAGTTCAGTGACCTATGGCATAAAATTTTAGAGTACTTAAAATGGTAAAAAAATGGAAGTAGAAAACTATAACTGTCAATTTGCCCATTTTGATACTTGTTTTTGTAATTTGCAGTTCTTAAGAAAATGGGAGCTAACGTCCGATACCAAGGCAAAGAAGGTTGTTTCCTTCGATGGGGTTTATATGGGATCGATCCCTATTAATCCGGTAGATGACAGTATTGTATTAGTGTATGGAGATAAGGAAACGCTGAGGGTCGTGTCTCTTACCGAGAAAGAACAGAACAGGTACAACTCTTTGAAGACCAAGTATTACTTGCTCATTAAAAAGTAGTATAATGCTCAAGTTTTTACATCATTCTTGACAAAGATAAAAGTATTAGGAATTTTAATGAGCAAGTAATACTTAGTCTTCAAAGAGTTGTACCTGTTCTTCCCGGTAAGAGACACGACCCTAAGCGTTTCCTTATCTCCATACACTAATACAATACTGTCATCCACCGGATTGATAGCAAAATCCTCAGGGATTGATCCCTTATAAACCCCATCGAAGGAAACAACCTTCTTTGCCTTAGTATCGGACGTTAGCTCCCATTTTCTTAGAATGCCTTATCAAAATGGGCAAATTGACTGTTATAGTTTTCTACTTCCATTTTTTTACCATTTTAAGTACTCTAAAATTTTATGACATAAGTGGGTTACTGAACTTGAGATTTTGTTATAAGTAATTAACTAATATATATATAAAGTGACACTCCACAATACAACTTCTAGACACTAAAATAAATACTACTCAATGCAACAACATAAGTCTTGTGCAGAACCATTGCATTATTGCAGTAAATATATTTAACAATGCGAAATTATGGAAGTAAAATACTCAAAAGGGTTACAAATTATTTATTTGAAGATTTAGTGCAATGAATAGCATACCTGGTGACAAACGCGTCGTGATTGATTGAAAAAAAACTTAACGCCCTTGATTTTTTTTTTGTACTCGGAATTGGTTAGCCCGTGGCTTCTCAAAGTGAGTACAGGATCATCCTTCTTCAGCACCCCAATCTTGCGACGCAGATCAACATACTGTAGTCCTTGAGCTACGACAAATTTCCTTGCACCAGCTGGATGACTTGGACCAGCAACTTAAGTAAGAGCAACAACTTGCTGTTGATTACTACTAGTAACATCTTGGTGACCAGAAACATTGTCCAGAGAAGTTTCTGGTGAAGATTCGCCCAACTCCGACTTCAATGCCAACTTATATTGAACAAGCTGAGGTCACAGATATTTAACAAGAGTAAGCACAAACTATGCCCAAATCTAACTTATATATATATATATATATATAGTGTATCTTTATTTTCATAGTGTATCTTTATTTTCAGAACCCTGTTAAGTGCGAGAACTCGCTTTACACCGTTAGATGAGTTTGATCAATGGCTATAATTGATTGTGCCATTATTGTAATTAATTAAAAGTACAAATATTTTCCTTTTGGCTCGAAGGGCAATATAGGAATTTTAGGTGAATTTTTTTTGAAAACCGTCCTAAAAAACCGACCCTCTCCTAACTTATCCATTTCCATCTCTTTCCACAAACCCTAAACTATCATATTTCTCTCTCTCTCTCTCTATCTCTTTGAGTTGCAGCCGCCGTTCCACCAAACCCTAACACCACCATCGCCATTCACCGCCGACCACCACCACCAAAACAACACTCAAACACCATAACCACACCATCTCCATCACTTCTCCGTGGTGTGCGCACCCTAATCATCACCACCGCCACCGTACGCGCCACCCTTTTGGGGTATTTTTGTGTGAAACGTGTAGATCCGGAGAATACAAGGTGAGACACACCGTATTCACACTTGTATGATATGGTGTGGTGTCAAAACTCGTTCAAACGAGTTGGGTTTTAATGTTATTGAGTTGGTTTTGGTAAGAAATGAATATATAACAATTTTTTAACTATTAAAAACATTTTTGGTATCATCTCTTGTGGTTACGATTCTTGGTTGGTCTGTTTGGGTTGCGTACCGGGTGAATAGGTAAATTTACATATATCAGATTTATACAAGTTACTGTTTTTGTGTTATTTTAATTGAGTGGAAGTACGGTTGCATTGAAATCTTGTGTGAATTAGTCTGATGTAGGTAAACAAATTTGTGGCAAGATTTAGGGAGTATAGATTAGCGCTGTTTAGAACCGTGCAACCGAAATCTGATAATGTTGCACATATTTGTTTATCGATAGCAATATTTGTTTATCAATATTTGTTGTGCTTTATTGATTGGAAGATTTGTTAATCAATATTTGGAAGATTTGTTGTGCTTTATTGATTGGAATATTTGTTTATCAATATTTGGAAGATTTGTTGTGCTTTATTGGTTTATTGCTGCTGCTATTGATTTTTTTTTTTTTTTTGTCGCAAGTGATTTAATGGGTCGATGGTTTAAAGTGTTTGTGGATCAGTGATGATTATTAAAATCGATCATGGTTTTATGAACATACATGTCTGGATTAAACGTACATGTTTCTGTGTAAGTTATGAACATACATGTTTCTGTGTAAGTTATGAACATACATGTTTCTGTGTAAGTTTTGGTTCAAGTTCTGAACATACATTTTTATACAAGTTTTGGTTCAAGTTCAAACAGTATAAGTTTTGAACATACATGTTTGTGTGTAAGTTTCTATGTAAGTTTTGGTTCTGAACATACATGTTTCTGTGTAAGTTCTGAACATACATGTTTCTGTGTAAGTTTTGGTTCAAGTTCTGAACATACATGTTATACAAGTTTTGGTTCAAGTTCAAACAGTATAAGTTTTGAACATACATGTTTCTGTGTAAGTTTCTGTGTAAGTTTTGGTTCTGAACATACATGTTTCTGTGTAAGTTTCTGTGTAAGTTTTGGTTCTGAACATACATGTTTCTGTGTAAGTTTTGAACATACATGTTTCTGTGTAAGTTCTGAACATACATGTTTCTGTGTAAGTTTTGGTTCAAGTTCTGAATATACATGTTATACAAGTTTTGGTTCAAGTTCAAACAGTATAAGTTTTGGTTCAAGTTCTGAACATACATGTTATACAAGATTGTGCATATGCGTTATAATAGTTGTTAGGATTATTTTTTATTTCTTATTTGTTTATGGTTTAATTGTTTTTGTGCATGCTTGTTTCAGATTGATGAAGATGACGATATCATTGAAGACCGAGAAGTGGATGAACAAAAATATACATGAAGATAATTTGTGATTTTTAAAGATATAGGATTATTGCATACGTGTTTTATGTTCTTGTAATTAAGTGGAATGTAACATTTAAGTATATGAATCTTATTTTTTTTCTTTTATAATGATTTATTTTATTTGATTTGTGTTTCAAACTTCTTAAAAAATAATGGTTAGACAAAAATATTGATAGGTTGATAAAAAAAAAATAATTTGACACAAAATTTACATTTACAGAAACACATTTAATTTATCATATAAAAAAACAACTGAATGCAAACCATAATTTTTTTCAAAAAAAAAAAAAAAAACAAAAAACATAAATGTTCTGAATATTTGGCTACACATTACCAAAAAAATAAAAAATAAAAAAAAAAAAAAAAAAAAAAAATCCGAAATTTAGGTAAACGGATTTAATAAAAAATTCAAAATAATATGAAAATTGTATTTACTAAAATACCCTTATGATTAAATAATAATCTTTAATATTTAAAAAATTTTAGAGTACTTAAAATTTTAGAGTACTTAAAATGGTAAAAAAATAGAAGTAGAAAACTATAACTGTCAATTTGCCCATTTTGATACTTGTTTTTGTAATTTGCAGTTCTTACGAAAATGGGAGCTAACGTCCGATACCAAGGCAAAGAAGGTTGTTTCCTTCGATGGGGTTTATATGGGATCGATCCCTATCAATCCGGTAGATGACAGTATTGTATTAGTGTATGGAGATAAGGAAACGCTGAGGGTCGTGTCTCTTACCGGGGAAGAACAGGTACAACTCTTTGAAGACTAAGTATTACTTGCTCATTAAAAAGTAGTATAATGCTCAAAGTTTTTTACATCATTCTTGACAAAGATAAAAGTATTAGGAATTTTAATGAGCAAGTAATACTTAGTCTTCAAAGAGTTGTACCTGTTCTTCCCCGGTAAGAGACACGACCCTAAGCGTTTCCTTATCTCCATACACTAATACAATACTGTCATCCACCGGATTGATAGCAAAATCCTCAGGGATTGATCCCTTATAAACCCCATCGAAGGAAACAACCTTCTTTGCCTTAGTATCGGACGTTAGCTCCCATTTTCTTAGAATGCCTTATCAAAATGGGCAAATTGACTGTTATAGTTTTCTACTTCCATTTTTTTACCATTTTAAGTACTCTAAAATTTTATGACATAAGTGGGTTACTGAACTTGAGATTTTGTTATAAGTAATTAACTAATATATATATAAAGTGACACTCCACAATACAACTTCTAGACACTAAAATAAATACTACTCAATGCAACAACATAAGTCTTGTGCAGAACCATTGCATTATTGCAGTAAATATATTTAACAATGCGAAATTATGGAAGTAAAATACTCAAAAGGGTTACAAATTATTTATTTGAAGATTTAGTGCAATGAATAGCATACCTGGTGACAAACGCGTCGTGATTGATTGAAAAAAAACTTAACGCCCTTGATTTTTTTTTGTACTCGGAATTGGTTAGCCCGTGGCTTCTCAAAGTGAGTACAGGATCATCCTTCTTCAGCACCCCAATCTTGCGACGCAGATCAACATACTGTAGTCCTTGAGCTACGACAAATTTCCTTGCACCAGCTAGATGACTTGGACCAGCAACTTAAGTAAGAGCAACAGCTTGCTGTTGATTACTACTAGTAACATCTTGGTGACCAGAAACATTGTCCAGAGAAGTTTTTGGTGAAGATTCGCCCCAACTCCGACTTCAATGCCAACTTATATTGAACAAGCTGAGGTCACAGATATTTAACAAGAGTAAGCACAAACTATGCCCAAATCTAACTTATATATATATATATATATATATATATAATATATATATATATATATATATATATATATATATATATATATATATATATATATATTATATATATATATATATATATATAGTGTATCTTTATTTTCATTGTGTATCTTTATTTTCAGAACCCTGTTAAGTGCGGGAACTGCGAGAACTCGCTTTACACCGTTAGATGAGTTTGATCAATGGCTATAATTGATTGTGCCATTATTGTAATTAATTAAAAGTACAAATATTTTCCTTTTTGGCTCGAAGGGCAATATAGGAATTTTAGGTGAATTTTTTTTTGAAAACCGTCCTAAAAAACCGACCCTCTCCTAACTTATCCATTTCCATCTCTTTCCACAAACCCTAAACTATCATATTTCTCTCTCTCTCTCTCTCTCTATCTCTTTGAGTTGCAGCCGCCGTTCCACCAAACCCTAACACCACCATCGCCATTCACCGCCGACCACCACCACCAAAACAACACTCAAACACCATAACCACACCATCTCCATCACTTCTCCGTGGTGTGCGCACCCTAATCATCACCACCGCCACCGTACGCGCCACCCTTTTGGGGTATTTTTGTGTGAAACGTGTAGATCCGGAGAATACAAGGTGAGACACACCGTATTCACACTTGTATGATATGGTGTGGTGTCAAAACTTGTTCAAACGAGTTGGGTTTTAATGTTAACGAGTTGGTTTTGGTAAGAAATGACTATATAACAATTTTTAAACTATTAAAAACATTTTTGGTATCATCTCTTGTGGTTACGATTCTTGGTTGGTCTGTTTGGGTTGCGTACCGGGTGAATAGGTAAATTTACATATATCAGATTTATACAAGTTACTGTTTTTGTGTTATTTTAATTGAGTGGAAGTACGGTTGCATTGAAATCTTGTGTGAATTAGTCTGATGTAGGTAAACAAATTTGTGGCAAGATTTAGGGAGTATAGATTAGCGCTGTTTAGAACCGTGCAACCGAAATCTGATAATGTTGCACATATTTGTTTATCGATAGCAATATTTGTTTATCAATATTTGTTGTGCTTTATTGATTGGAAGATTTGTTTATCAATATTTGGAAGATTTGTTGTGCTTTATTGATTGGAATATTTGTTTATCAATATTTGGAAGATTTGTTGTGCTTTATTGGTTTATTGCTGCTGCTATTGATTTTTTTTTTTTTTGTCGCAAGTGATTTAATGGGTCGATGGTTTAAAGTGTTTGTGGATCAGTGATGATTATTAAAATCGATCATGGTTTTATGAACATACATGTCTGGATTAAACGTACATGTTTCTGTGTAAGTTATGAACATACATGTTTCTGTGTAAGTTTTGGTTCAAGTTCTGAACATACATTTTTTATACAAGTTTTGGTTCAAGTTCAAACAGTATAAGTTTTGAACATACATGTTTGTGTGTAAGTTTCTATGTAAGTTTTGGTTCTGAACATACATGTTTCTGTGTAAGTTCTGAACATACATGTTTCTGTGTAAGTTTTGGTTCAAGTTCTGAACATACATGTTATACAAGTTTTGGTTCAAGTTCAAACAGTATAAGTTTTGAACATACATGTTTCTGTGTAAGTTTCTGTGTAAGTTTTGGTTCTGAACATACATGTTTCTGTGTAAGTTTCTGTGTAAGTTTTGGTTCTGAACATACATGTTTCTGTGTAAGTTTTGAACATACATGTTTCTGTGTAAGTTCTGAACATACATGTTTCTGTGTAAGTTTTGGTTCAAGTTCTGAATATACATGTTATACAAGTTTTGGTTCAAGTTCAAACAGTATAAGTTTTGGTTCAAGTTCTGAACATACATGTTATACAAGATTGTGCATATGCGTTATAATAGTTGTTAGGATTATTTTTTATTTCTTATTTGTTTATGGTTTAATTGTTTTTGTGCATGTTTGTTTCAGATTGATGAAGATGACGATATCATTGAAGACCGAGAAGTGGATGAACAAAAATATACATGAAGATAATTTGTGATTTTTGAAGATATAGGATTATTGCATACGTGTTTTATGTTCTTGTAATTAAGTGGAATGTAACATTTAAGTATATGAATCTTATTTTTTTTTCTTTTATAATGATTTATTTTATTTGATTTGTGTTTCAAACTTCTTAAAAAATAATGGTTAGACAAAAATATTGATAGGTTGATAAAAAAATGTGAACAATTACATTACAGAAACACATTTAAATTTACATTATTTAAAAAACATGCATGCACCTAATTTTTTTCAAAAAAAAAAAAAACTAAAACATATATGTTCTTGTAATATTCTGGCTACACATTACCAAAAAAAAAAAAAAAAAAAAAAAAAAAAAAAAAAAAAAATCCGAAAATTTAGGAAAACGGGATTTAATAAAAAATTCGAAAATAATATGAAAATTGTATTTTACTAAAATACCCTTATGATTAAATAATAATCTTTAATATTTAAAAAAATCTTATTGGTCTAGAAGAGTTCTCGCAGTTCCCGCACTTAACAGGGTTCTGAAAATAAAGCCCCCCATATATATATATATATATATATATATATATATATATATATATATATATATATATATATATATATATATATATGTATGTATGTATGTATGTATGTATGTATGTATGTATGTATGTATGTATGTGTGTGTGTGTGTGGGGTGTGTGGGGGTGTGTGTGTGTGTGTGTGTGTGTGTGTATGTGTGTGTGTGTGTGTGTGTGTATGTATGTATGTTTTTGTACTTGTAATCAAGTGAAATGTAACATTTAAGTCCATAAATTACACAATGTTCGTCCCACAAAAAAGTGCATATTGACTAGGCACATAGTATTTACATACTAATACAAGTTCTATCAGATGTTGCAGTAAATATAAGACCTTTTATTATTAGTATTCAAAATTTCATACGAGTCATTGAAAGAACCATTATACCTCAGATTTCTTAAGGGGTTCACTGAATAAGCAACTTCCATTTTGATTCCAATCACCGCCATGGAAGTGCCTAGGTGACTGCAGCCACCAAAATTTGAGTGTCTTCGGGAATTCCTTTTCTATGTAAGCAGCCATGTTTTTAAGTACAATTTGAAGCCCGTCCAGCATATCTGGAGCAGGAACTATCGGCTTTCCCCCTTCATAAAAAGCAAGAGGCTTCTGTGAGGATTCGACACACGGTTAAGGTGGTTAAACCTTTTGTTCTTTGTGTGTATGATATATTGAGTTAATATGATTAAGAATGCGGAATCTACTTAATCACACTTAGAAGGTTATGGATATGGAAATGGAGCGGTTGTGATTGTTTTATGACAATGAACAATGAAAGATTATCTCCAAACGATTCAATATTATTAATGATAATAATACGAGTGATCTTGAGATATCACTAGGGTTACAACCTTGAATCTTAAGTTTTTCTTACTTGTGATATTTTTGTGTTTGTTCTAGTTCTAACAGATATGAAAGTTCTAAGTATTTTTAACACACAACTCAACTTATCTACACATAATATCTAGTCTAATATCTTCTTTTATAGTCCAAGAAGATCTTTACAATATTGCTTAAAGTCTAGTCGAACTACTTGCTAACTTATCTTGAGTGTGTCAGTACATAAGATACAACATGTATCTGTGTACACAACTTGTTAACTAAGCACATGGGGTAAGATATTATCTACCGTATATTGTTGACCAAAATATACATATCTTTTCATACTTATCCACTTAGCAGCAGAATGTACATTAGCAGCAGCAGAATGTTAAGCCTAGCAGCAGAATCATTTATCGTTAGCAGCAGAATCAAATGTTCTAGCAGCAGGAACAAACATTACCAGCAGGAACCAAATGCACTAGCAGCAGAATCACACTTAATGTTTTTCTTTGAATAGAGTTCGATATTAAACTTCTTGAATATTTAATTCCCAACAGCTTCTCTTTGGGAAACTTATCATAGCCCCACCTATAAATTAAATAAAAAGATGTATATTCAATTTGTGTTTTGTCAAACATCTAGAAGACTTAAAGTTATATGCAGTTTTCAACTAATGTTTACCAGTGTCTAGTATTGAAAATGAGAACATCATAGAAACCACCAATATCCGCCCAGTCTTTTGCTGGAATATCCACATCTACACGATGTACGCCCTTCAACTCATCCCCCTCAGTAATCTCCGACTGTTTTGGCTGCCACCTTTATTTAATCAGTAATGCTAAGTAAGAACCATTTTTCAATAATGCAATAACCCTATAAACTCACATAAGATAGGCAAATCAATAAGCAGCTATATTATGTTATTATAAGAGTTTGTTCAAAATACACTCGCACTAAGATACCAATGTTTATCTACTAAGTATCAGTTAACAAAGATTACCACCTTTGACATGTACGTATATTGACTTTCTCAAATCAAACTGGTTAATTTCGAATTTCACAAAAGGGGTTGGAATTGCTTATTATACTACTTAAACCAAAATCAAACAGCCCCATATCTTTAAACAAACTGTTAGAAGAAGAGATCTAAAGATCGACGTCGCCACAAAACCACCAGGCCCACCACCGATCACATCGTTCTCATCAGATCCACCACCACATGAAGCATAATAAATAATTGATGATAGTAGATTGGATATCTACCTTTTGTACTCGGGAATGTTCTTGTATGCTCTTGTCATTTTCAACCTCCATGTCATGTTCTTGTATGCTCTTGTCTTTTCCTCCCTTACATTGGGTTTTTCTTCCTTTCTTGGGCTTTTATTTCCTCCCCTAAAGCAAATAAAATTTTATCCTCCCCTGTTTGGAAGATCTCTCACTATGTACCAAAATATTTCTTTCTCCGTTATCTGATCTACCAATGAGAACTTATTATCAGACAATATTGTACATGAAGCCATCAATTCCTTAAGAGTTTAAGTTACTGCCCTCATCACTTCTAGGTGTGTTAACTCCTATGAGAGGTGATTTATTGGACATTTGACTCATGGTCCATCAATGGATGGTTTTTGTGAGTCTCTTTGAAAATCCTTTTAAGAAACTTTTGCCTTAGCAGTATGTATATGATTTTATTATGAAAAACCATACTGCTTTCAACCATTTTGAAGAGATTAAGTGTATAACAGACACTTAATCAAAATTTCGGTTTAAAGCAACCTCTGGTTGTGTGAGAACCAATGTTTTCAGTTATAAATAACTGCCTGTGTAAAGATAAACTCATTCAAAGAGTTTTTCTGACAGGGTTTCCAGCTCATAGTAATTGTTATCTCTAACACAAGTGTTAGATTCACTTTTACTAGCTGTTCTTTCTATCAGATGTCCTTAGACTTGCTCATTATACTTGAAAGTATAAAATGATAGAAAGTGAGTTGAGTCAGTTACTATCTGACCAACTAAGTCATCAATTCAATGTGAAATTTCATACTTAGGTTTCAAGAAAGAAGTTTTAAGGAGTTTTAAATTCCCAAACTCAGTCCATCATAAACCTAATATGTCAGCAACTAATATTATCATTCTGCTGCTTCCATTTCACTTGAAACATCCTTTTGTGTTCACATGATCATACCTGCAATTGTTAGTCTAAAACCAAAAGAACAATGTACAAAGTACTTGTCTTATATTAGAATAATCATAGGACTAACTGTATGAATAACATAATTTAAATTTGTACTAGCAGCACAAACTTTTGTAATAGCAGTAGCATCTTTTAAAAAACTAGCAGCACAATCAAAAATTTATTTACAAAAACACAAAGTTTAAAATCATTGAGGATTAAACATTCCAATACTTGCTACCAAGTACTGAAACCTTCCAACATCAAAAGCTTTGGTTAGCAGATCTACAAAATTGAATTCTGAAGCAATTTTAAGTACTTGAATTAATCTTTTCTCATTGCAGTCTCTTATAAAGTGATGTCTAATTTCAATGTGTTTTGTTTTAGAATGTTGCATTGGATTTTTAATAATACAAATTGTACTACTATTTTCAATATGAATAACAGTGTTTAAGAAATTGTACCCATAGTCAAGGAGTTGGTTTTGAAGCCATAGAACTTGACCACAGCAACTTGCAGCAGCTACATATTCAGCTTCAGTTGTTGAATTAGCCACAATTGTTTGCTTCTTACACTGCCATGAGACAAGTCTACACCCAAGGAATTGACATCCTCCAGTTGTTCACTTTCTGTCCAAGCTAGCACCAGCATAATCACTATCCGAAAATGCTACCAAGTCAAAAGGAGATTCCCTTGAATACCATAGACCCAACCTAGGTTGACCCTTGAGATATCTAAAAATTCTCTTGACTGCTGTTAAATGAGAAACCTTTGGAGTTACTTGAAATCTTGCACAAGCACAAACAGAGAACATGATATCAGGTCTTGATGATGTAAGATACATCAAAGAACCTATCATAGATCTGTAAGTGTGTACATCCACATTTTCTCCATCTAAGTCTTTCAGAAGTGGCTTCTCAGAGTCCATTGGTGTGCTTGCCATTTTTGAATCAGCAAATTGAAATTTTCTAAGTATCTCTGCAACATACTTGTCCTGAGAGATAAAGATTCCTTCATTTGATTGCTTAACTTGCAGACCCAAAAAGAATGTAAGTTCTCCCATAGAACTCATCTGAAACTTATCATGCATAAGCTTCTCAAACTCTAAACACATCTCCTTCCTAGTAGATCCAAAGATAATGTCATCCACATACACCTGCACTAACAGAAGATCCTTCTTGTGCTGTTTGATGAAAAATGTCTGATCAATCTTTCCTCTTTGAAATCCATTTTCTAATAAGTAGGCAGCTATGTTGCATACCAAGCTCTTGGTGCCTGACGAAGGCCATAGAGAGCTTTAACTACTCTGTACACTTTGTCTGGATGTTGTGGGTCAATGAAGCCTGGAGGTTGTGAAACATACACCTCTTCTTCAATTGTTCCATATAAAAATGTACTCTTGACATCCATTTGATAAACTGTGAAGCCTAAAAATGAAGCATAAGCTAAGAAAAGCCTAATTGCCTCAATCCTTGCTACTGGAGCATAAACCTCATCATAGTCTATTCCTTCTTGTTGTGTGTACCCTTGGGCTACTAATCTAGCCTTATTCCTAATCACTATGCCCATTTCATCCCTTTTATTCTTGAAAACCCATCTAGTGCCAATTACCTTTGCATCCTTAGGTAGATCAACTAGCACCCATACCTTCTGAATCTTGAACTGAAGAAGCTCCTTTTGCATAGCTTCTACCCAGCTTGAATCATCTAAGGCTTTCAGAATGTTCTTTGGTTCATCTTGTGAGAGAAAACGTACAAACAAGCAAGAGTTTGAAAACTCATGCTGCTTTGAAGCATAAAGGGCATCAAGAAGCCCTTGTTGGTCTGAAGACATCAGTTGTTGTCTTGTCTTCACACCTGATTGTACATCTCCAATCACATTATCTAGGGAGTGAACTTTGTGAATTCTTGTTTGTGTATCTCATTGCTCTACGTTCAGTTTTTATGGATGGAGGGTGCTTTTCCAAGGTTCAGGTTTGTTATAAATTTAGGTTGGGCTTTTTATATTGCATATCATACCAATGTACTTTGATGTTGCGCCACTTTAGTCATTGTAATTGTTTTTAAGTTTGAGTCATTTGGAAACTGGTTTCTGCTGTCAAAAGTGATATAAGTTAGCAGTTATCGCATGAACCAGGAGGTACGCAAAAATACTATCTTTCTATTATTCGACTAGAATGGCAAAAACATGAAAGTATGTTGGTATTATGCAAAAGTAATTTATTCAACTTCTTATGTGGAAGATATCAATTAGGATTTAACTATGTGATTTGAATTGAACATTTAGAATGAACCGAAAGCATTAAAAGCTAGTAAAAAGCCTATGAGAGTTGTAGTAGTATCGGCTCAGAAAGTGGATAAGCCTATTAAAGTTGGTATTCTTGGAGCCAGCGGTTATACTGGTGTAGAGGTAAATCATATTGTTTATTTTTTGTAATTTATTATCATATATCTTGATTGCAACGAAAGACTCTTAAATGTTTTTATCAACTAAATGTTTGTTCTACTTGAGGGCCGAATCAAACAGATATGTGGCTTGTTATATATGTTATACCGGCATCTTGTAATAGACTAACTATAAAGTTATCTTCTTTTTTCAGCTTATTAGATTCATTGCAAACCATCCGTACTTTGACATTTCTTTGATGACTGCTGATAGAAAAGCTGGTCAGTCAATTGGATCAGTATTTCCACACCTTATCACACAGGTAAGCTTTTTTCCTTATGAATTGACCCATTTGCAGTTTACCTATGAATGGTTGATTTGGGTTTGTCTTCTTATGACTTTATCTCAATTGGGTCAGATAGTATATTTAGCCAAAAATGAAATGGGTCGATAACAGTTGAAAGTTTTTTATAATATCATCGTATCATATTGTAATCATAACTAACACGTTTATTAATTATGTTTGCAGGATTTGCCAGATTTGGTTGCTGTTAAGGATGCAGATTTTTCTAGTGTAGATGCTGTTTTTTGTTGTTTGCCACATGGCACCACTCAGGTTTTCTTTCTCCATATGATACCAGTTTCAGACTTCAATTCCATTAAATTTTTGAAAAGTCGTCTTTTATCTAAAAATTGAAAACTTCTGCAGTCATTTGGGTATTAATGGTTAAGGACTGGTTATTCTGTATGATATCTCATGAGTAATTTTATTGCAGGAAATTATTAAAGGTCTCCCAACTCGGTTAAAGATTGTTGATCTCTCTGCGGTACATTTGGCTACTTATAACTTTTTTTTTTTTTTTTTGCTCAAGGTTATACAGTTACGAACAATATGTAACATGAGGTATTTGCAGGATTTCAGGTTACGAGATATTAATGACTATGCAGAATGGTATGGGCAGCCTCACAAAGCAACGGAATTGCAGGTACAAAGATGTACATTTTATGTGTTTCTATAATTGCAGTTACTAATTGTATTATCAAATACAAGAAGATTATCCAATCACTTACTGACAAGTGCTTAATAACATATTCACGAGATAAAAAGGGCTGTTGCAGAACACTTCAGAAGTGACTTTTTGCAAAAGCCATTATGATAAACTAAGCCAAACAAAAAACATGTCATTCACCTTAGAAGCTCGTGGATATTTTTCCATTAGCTTTAACACAGTCGACGTATTTTTTGTTTCTGTGTGTATATAACGTAAATTTAATTTGTTAAGAGTCATTTTGTTTATCTGATTGCAGCAAGAAGCTGTTTATGGTTTGACCGAGATATTTAGAAACAAGATCCAAAGTGCACGACTTGTTGCCAATCCTGGATGTTATCCTACTACTATTTTGCTACCTCTTGTTCCTTTGCTCAAGGTTGGTCTTTCTTTGTTATTTCTTACATTTTATGTGTCTTCTCAGTATTACATAAAATCATTAGGTGGAAGGCATTGCATGTTAGTGCGTTTTGGGAAAGATGATGTTTTCTGGAATGGGAATAAAGCTATCCTAAATTATGTTAAAGGAATGAGTAAATAAGTAGTTTTTGTGTACCCTTAAATAATCGAGTTTGTCCTGGCTATTATGAATTGATTATTTGAAATAATCAGATTTCCTGAAGTAGAATCTGTGTATTTTATTGTGACTTCTAAGAATTATTTTTAAAACACAATTCCAAACCCACATAAATGCTTTGACATACTATCTGTGTATGGACACTGTGACATACTATCACATTTTAGGTTCAGTTGCTGGTTCAGGATCAGAAGGAAAATGTGTAAGGCCATAAGTGCTGGTTACTGAAGTTACTGCAGTCGTCGATCAATTAGTGGAGGAAAGTTCCTGGCTTTATTAATGATATGCGGTTTGACATATATTATGGTCACTCACGCGAGTCTTGTTCATTCTATAAAGAATGGCATATCGGGAGGTACTTTAGTGCACCCATTTGAGGTAATCTAGTGTATCCATTTGAGGTACTTTAGTGCATCCATTTGAGGCACTTTAGTACATCCGTTTGGGCTACTCGATGAACGAAGATAAGTGCTATATTACCTGATGCGTGGTTTTGCGACCTCTCTACAGGTACTAATACCTCTAAAGTTATCTAATATGGGTGGCAGTATATCGAATGAAGAACTTGCAATGAAGGGATTGATGGCTAATAGGTGTCGGTATATCTGAACAAAGTCATATTATATGGGTGTCAAGAACACGTCATAAGAGCATCCATGCTCTTTTATATTTTCATTTAAGTAACATCCATGCTTTGCTTGTTTTTAAGGTAATTATGTGAATGGGACAACCCTTATTGTTGATGGAGGACTGTGGTTAAGCCGTCCACGTCATATGGCAAAGGATGATGTCAAGATGATTTCTCAGTTAGTAGAAAAACACACTAGAGCTGCACCTTCTAGCAAGCTCTAGCTTTATGGAATTGGTGGATTTGTGTTATAAGACTCATTTTTCTATAGCAACTTTTATTTTTACCAACGCACTGGTGATTACAGTTATTGATATCCATGTAATTTCCTTGCTATTTATCAGTCAAAATAAGCTGTATGTTTGAAATTGTCATCCGAATTCTAGAAGGTGTTTTCGTATCAGTAGAATTCTGAACTTGTTTCTTGCACTTGTTTGGATTTCTGGGATTTATATTGCATGTTGCAAATATAACAATGTAATACGGAGTATTCTGTTTCTGCCCGTTTGATACATTTCTAATCAGAAGTTTTACATATGAGGCTGTATTTCATACAACATAATGCAAAGCATCTCTCGATATGCAATCATAAACTAACTTACGTCCCAACTGAACTTGGTAATTAAAGTGTTTGCAAAAGCCTGGTACAAAATCAATATATTTATTGTGCGCTAATGTACAATTAAGACATGATCAAGTCAGAAGTAAACAAGATAAATTTTCTACAAAATTCAAGCAGCTCTATTCATCTAATGATACAAAATTTGACTTTATGTTGTTCAACATCTGTGAAGAGGTGCAGGGTAAACGTCGAGGGGTTGGTATCTCAGGCGGTCATTGTGGGGTAGAGGTCCTTCCTGAAAGTCACAAACCCATTAGAGGCAGCATATCATGACTGGATTTCCATATGTTAAATCCAATTTAAATGAAAAAAACATATATAATTCACGTACCTCTTCCGCATTTATTTGGAAAGGCTTCACAAAATCTTCGAACATCTCTGGAGACAATCTTGCAACTTTCTCTTTAACTTCCTGTAATTGTTCAACAGGTACCGTACCTCCAATGTGGCAACGACTTTCGATACAATTTCAATCAGCCTAATCCTAACCGTAAACCTAACATTTATAAATGCTATTTCAACACCAAAACTACTGCTGAAACCATGTACGGGAAACTATTAGTGCATCACAGCTATAAAATTTCGTTGAGACATTTTATCAATCACCTTGTGTGCTGCCTTCCTAAACATGATTTGTATCTATTTTTCCTCAACCTTTTTTCAGATTCATAAGTAAAATCCAAAATACGATAAAATAAAGTTCATATATATGCAAACGAAGATTAATATGATCATGTTAATCGACGGTAACAGTAAAAAAAACCTTACTTTCAAACTTGAACGATGAATCTGATTACATTTTGGGTACAAAATGGTGGGGAACGATGGTGAACGGTGGGGAATGGTGGGGAACGATGGTGAACGGTGGGGAATGGTGGTGAGCGACGGGGAACAATTGTGAAAGTCAGTGGATGGGAAGGGTATGTAACTGATCGGAGAGAAAAAGAGAGAGATTGAGAAAAAAAATGACAAAAAAATAGGCATTATATATGATCGGGAAGAAAAGGGGTGTATTTACAAAAAAGACCCTTGAAAAATTAAGAAAGTGACAAAGTGGCCCCTGTAGTTAGTAGGAAAAAAAGGAGGGGGAAGGGGAGGGGTGATTCGTACACTTTTCTATCAAAATGAGTTTTTTTCAAGAAGCAACCTCTCTCTCTCTCTCTATATATATATATATATATATATATATATATATAGGGGGGCTTTATTTTCAGAACCCTGTTAAGTGCGGGAACTGCGAGAACTCCTTTAGACCAATGAGATTTTTTTTTAATAATTAAAAATTATTATTAAGTCAAAAGGGTATTATAGTAAAATACAATTTTTATATTCTTTTTGAATTTTTTAAATAAATCCGGATTTTAAACATTCCAAAATTTTCAGATTTATTTTTATTTTTATTTATTTTTATTTTTTTTTCTTTTTTTTTTGCTGGCATGGTTCCAAAATAGTACAAGTGCATACATTTTTTTTTTTTTTTTTTTTTAAAGATGAGTTGCATGTATGTTTTTTTTACAGAACATAAATGTTTTTTTGACAACTTCTAAACATTAAAGAAAAAGAAACACGCAATAACATTTGATGAGACGAACAAATTTTTCATCATAAACATTTTATAGTTATATATAACGTTGCATTTGATTATAATACATAAAATATAAAAACTTATTACAACTCGAAATTTGTAAATTGAACAACATGAGTGTACATAAGATGCAAATATGTACCATCCACATTTGTGCCATTTATTTTCTTTAACATCTAGTTCACATTATGTGCCCAAGTATTCATCCTTGCATTCGTACACACTGTGCACACCTAATCTCTTTAGACATGTGATTTCGACCTTGTTTTCTTTAATCGTAAGTATCATGTTCTTCACCATCAGCTATTCTAAGCTATTCTTTCAAAGTCAAACAAAAAACCATCCTCATTAAGCCATAGCCACCTGAAACAATAAATTAAAACAAGAAAATCATTCTTCAAACTAAATTAGAGAGCTTCTCATAAATTCATATCAACTATAAAACACATCAAGTCGTTGATATTATACCAACCTTAAAACATATATGCACACCCCTTCAATTGATTTTATATCAACCAACAAACACATATGCACACTCATTCATTAATTTCAAATCAACCTTGAAACATATATGCACTACTCTTCAATTGATTTTATATCAACCAAAAAACACATATGCAGTCATTCATTAATTTCATGTCAACCTTGAAACATATATGCACAACCCATGAATTGATTTTATATCAACCATCAAACACATACGCACACTCACTTATCAATTTCATATCAACCTCGAAACATATATGCACAACCCTCTTAACTGATCTTATACCTACCATTAAACACATATGCATCATTCCATTATTTTTTTCTTTTGAATGGCGTTTATTAAACACAAAACATATATGTTTTATAATCCAAAACACAAAACATATATGTTTTATACGTAAAAAACATATATGTTTTATACGTAAACATATATGTATCTTTGCAAAACATATATGTTTTATAATCCAAACACAAAACATATATGTTTTTTATACTAATCCCAACAAATATTTCGAAACGTCAACCTATAACCTATACAGAACTATGCAATTCCATATCTATAAGAACTATGCAATTCCATATCCAAAGTTTTTGACATTCAAACTCGCGACTGTACATCACTTAAAGTAGGCCATGCCAGTTTCATTGTTCAGTAAGAGGTGTGTTTGGATGTTGTTTTAAACCAATAATTAAGCAATTTATATATGTATTTATCGACATAAACTAACGGAGATAAACAGAATTTCTTATAACAATTCATAACTTTATTATGCATCTGATCCACAAACACTTTAAACCATCGACCCATTAAATCACTTGCGACAAAAAAAATAATCAATAGCAGCAGCAATAAAGCACAACAAATCTTCCAAAAATTGATAAACACACTTGCGACAAAAAAAAATAATCAATAGCAGCAGCAATAAAGCAATAAAGCACAACAAATCTTCCAAATATTGATAAACAAATATTCCAATCAATAAAGCACAACATGATGAAAAGAAGAAGTAATATGTTACCGTGTATTATCATGTCGCTTCAGATCTGCAAAAACAATCGATACCAAAAAAAAAATTCTTCGTCAACCAACCTTCTTCAAATCTGCAAAAACAAGCGGCGGTTTTCTTTTTGTAAGCACCTATGATATTATGTATAACTTAGCAACGATGATTGTATAATTAACAATAGATCAATCTATACCAGAAACAAAATAGGGGGCAAATTTTTTGGTAGACACGAAGCAAAAGAGAGGCGGCTAGGGTTCTTGAGAAGGAGAGATCAAAATTGAAAGAGAGAGACAGAGATCTGAAAATAATAATAATGGGAAACGGTTTTTGGTATATAATCCTTTTTTTATGGAAGAATTAAATTCCCATTTTGCCCCTCATTTAATTTTGTCTATCAAATCAAGTTACATATATTTTCAAAAATGCCAGTGTGCATTGATATGATGTACCTTATGTATTATGAGGAATAAAAAAGGAGGTTCTCGCAGTTCCCGCACTGATGTGATATTTTTATATTTATTTTTATTATTTTTCCAAAGAAATATTCGTGAAAATATTTCCCCGGGTCGTTCTCCCAACGAAGGTTTGACGGCGTTTAAGTCGATTCGGTGTCGTGAAAATGTGAAGTGAATAAGTGAACGTGAAAGATTATTTTGGTGTTGGATAAACTAAAATATGAAAATTTAAAAACAATCTACGATAACAAATATAAGCACACAAAAAGAAATCAAATAACGCAAATCCCGGGCTAATCCCGAGATTTATAAAGCTAATAGTGAATTAATGCTAAAATGAAAAAAAATAAAAACCTAAGGGACTGAAAATGTAATTTAATAAAACTAATTTTATAAAAGAAAATAAAGAAAAAGTTTATAAAAACTAAGGGGACTGAAAATGCACTTTCTGAAACTATATTTAAATCTAAAACGTTTTGAAACAAAAGACGAGGACTGAAACTGTAACTCTTAGAAACTTATTTAGACTGAAAACGATTTTAATAAAGACAAGGGCTAAACTTGTTTAAACTGAAACCTAGGGACTGAATTGTAAAATTTTAAAAACTAAAAACGAATTTCTACCTTCTAACAACCCAGGATCGAATCCTGGGCTACCACAAATTAACTAAACTATATTTAAATTTTCTTCTTTTGCGAATCAAATTACAACTAACAAACACTAATTTTATAAAAAAAAAATCGAACTCTAATAAGGTGAAATAAGCTGGAAGACAGCTAGTACACAAGACAGAATATAAAAACAGACCAGATTCACCTACTTTAAGCCTAAAAACAAGCTAGCGAACAACAAGCTAACCACCAAAAAATTGCTAAAAGCTGAAGCCTATACTACAAGCTATATAGAAACTAAAAATTCAGACAATAAAATCCAATAAATCAGCAGAAAATAAGCCGTGAAATGAGCATGTAGGACTGAGAATGTAGCAGACATGAAGCAGTTCCAAAGTGGCTTTATGCAGGCCAGATTAAGCTTATATAATAAGCTCTAAAGCCAAATCCCAGATATTGCACCTCTAACCTACTGTGTGAAATACTTATTAACCAAAAATGAAAACCTTAACTTAATCTAATTAGCCACAAAGAAGCAAAAATCAGCAGCCCAAAAGAACAATGGTCTAACTAACTGGTTCCTTTTCAACAGAATTTTGGAAAATGGCGCAAATGAGTGTGATATCTACCCTAGTCCTATCTAACCTAATTGCAACACTAAAAAAAACAACTAGGGAATGCAAAATGTGGGTCTGAATAAGCTCAGCTTATGCTGAGCTTATTAAGGCATATTGGAACTACTTAAGGATCTAATGGACTAAAGAAAATCTTAAATCAAATTATCCTTCAACAAATCCACTTAGTCACAGCTAGATTACCATAAATTTATCTAACCTGAATCTCAACTTAATGCAATACCACAGTAACTGAGCTTAACCTGACTTAAACCAATCACTCTTATCAAATCTAATTTTGCAAATTAAAATACAAACTAACCTATAAAGCTGTAAAAACAGAACTCAAAAGTAAATTACTCAAACTATATTTAACCTAGAAAAGAAATCCAAAAGTAAAATAAGCTGAGAAATCAGCATAAGCTGATTTGACTTTTTCTTTGACTTAAAAGCAATAATGCAGGACAATTAAAAGCAAAGTAATTTAAACCACTTATCTACTTAACAGACTTCAATTTAATGACAAATAAGTAGAAAGATCAAATTAAGCACTAACTTTAACAAAATAAGCTGATGGACAGTGATGGTGACCAAATTTGACTTTTATTAAACTTAAAGATCCGAATACAAACTTGACTGGAAATAAAAATACAATTTGAAATCAAAAATTACACTACGAAAAACATTTAAATGACAGAAAATTAAAGTGGTTACAAATTTTTAAGACATAAAATTTGGACGATTATCTCTGTAGAGGAAGGCTCTATTTATAGGAATCCAGGGAAGGATCTAGGCTGTCCAGCTTGGCAATCCTCGTGTTCTTGAGCTCCTAATCACCCTTAGATCACGCTTGCTCTCCATGCTTGATTATACACCGTAGGATCAAAATAGATGATGTGGCCTCTCCAATCATTAGCTCCCACGTGTCCCTGCAGCTGTCAGGTCCTTCTAGAACCTCCAATCATGAGGTAATTATGATTGTACGAGGTAATTTTGGGTGGTGAATTTTAGGGTTCATGGTAACTTATTTGGGGATAATTTTCTGGGCGCGTTTTTGTGTGGGAATTTTTATTTATTTATTTGACTTGTAGGGTTGGTTGACCGGGTATAAATGGCGGGTCGGTTTATGGATTAAAGGCTGGGCTGGGTTAGTTAGTTAAGGGTAATGGGCTGGATTGTAGAGTAGGTTTAGGATATAAAAGGTTTAGTTTTGGATCCGGCTTTTTAGTAGTTAAGGTTTAAGGAATTTAAGTAAAAAGTTCTAGGGACTATTCTTGTAAATTGTGAATTTTAAGGGACCTTACTGCCATTTTTATCATAAATGATCTAAGGGTGATTCTTGACTAATTGACCAAGCATGTCTTTCCCGGGTCCGGTTCTGAGCCTATTCCGTATCCCGTGCTCGTTTTCCTGATTTTCTTGTCTTTTTGTCGGGTTCTTCGATATCCGTGCCTGCATATGTAAAAACACAAAAACACAATATATTTGGCATTTTGGACGGGTTTTTGGTCATTTTGGGTCCGGTTTTGGTCAAGAAATGGGATGTGTTTAAGCACATACCAAAATTCCCCCAGACTAAGCTATTGCAATGTCCTCATGCAATGTTATAAAAACTCCCCGATTTTCCTTTTTATTCTATTTTTGTATTTTTCAAGTGACGGCTTTTGATGACAATCATTATCTATTGATAATTTTTAGGGTCATAGAGTAGAAACACAACTCATAGAGGAGTGACCATAAGGATAAAATTCTTCGTCCTTGATTTTTCACATGCTCCCAAACTAAGCTTATAAACGAGATCACAACCTACTTAGAAATTAGATGCCAACACTACTCATGGAAGTTACTTGTGTAAGAACCTCTCGCTCCCATTTCCTTATTTTTGTTTCTACTTATTTTATTTTTGTGAGAGAAATGAATTTCTTCATAATCTTCTCATTTTCATAATTATTAGACCGATAAAGATACCAAGTTTAAAACGCTAAGTAGTTTTCCATCTTCTTGCAAGAAAGTTTGCCTTAAAAATGAGGTCCACATCAAGGTTATAACATACGTCAAAGACTAAAGAACTCATACGAACATGTAGACATAAGTTGTGGAGAAACATCACGTGCACCTCATGTGCCCGATCTAGGGTCATTCACATGCACCTCACGTGCCATCAACTTGTCTAACACTAAGCATAAAATCCATACATCTCAACATACATTTTTTTTTTTTTTTTTTTTTTATTTAAACTATTCTTCACTCAATAACTTAATACCACGGGATTACCGGGTGTTTCCAAATCATCAAACAATCAATAGTAACCCTTAGAAAACGAACCTTCACGGTTTAAATCCAAGACCTTACCGCCTTTAGAAGTAAGGATCCAAGGTCCGATCTCAATCCGAAATCTAAGAGCACTTTACAACTTATTCACTCAATACGGGACCTTGATGTGTACCCAATCTTTAGAGCAAAAATTCTTTTAAGAAGATGGAGAACTAAATTTCGTTCTAAACCTAAATATCTTTAATTATTTATACAATATATGGGGTGAAACAATTTTACGGGAGCAAAAGGCCACAAGTACCTACGACGAGCTCTAAAGAGAACCAACTACTCCACGTTTGGCATCTAACTTCTAAATAAATTCTATCATTTCTCGCTCTTCGCACATTTAAAAAATCTCAAATAATGAAATTGGCGAATACTTAGCCGATAATCAGCCACGCATATATAAAGTCAGTTACAGAAACTTGCAAATTCTTGAAAAGAATTCGCGTTTTCTAGCTCCTTATGTAAAAGACTAGCGAAAGCTTTAAAGCCATGCATGTATAAAGTCAAGTACGGGAACACGCAAAAGAGCAGCTCCTTGTGTACAAGACTAGCACAAGCTTATATGATTATCATTGGTTAAGGGAACAAGCTGGGGCTCAACACGCCCGGTCAAGTCAAAATTTTATTCCTACTCTACCCAGCGGAAAATCAACAAAAATGTCAAAACTTATTATATTTTTGCACAAAATTTTTAAATTTTCCCATTTTTTTTTTTTGGATTTTTTTTTTTTTTTTTTTTTTTTTTTTTTTTTTTTTTTTTTTTTTCAATTTTTGAGGAAAAACGGGGTTGCACGAGACAACGGCAAAAATGCAAGGCAAAAATCAAATCGCAAGATTACCCCCCCCAGACTAGATCGAGACATTGTCCTCAATGTCTTAAAGGTACGGGTATCCCTACAAAAATCTAAGGCCGTTTATTAATTATGCCAAAAGATAGATGTAAAACGATAAGATTTTGGATATTGGATAAGCAGCGGATGATGAAACTCGAGTAGCGTGAAGGAAACTACGAGCACGAGAGTCTTCATCATCAGCATTCCTGGATACAGCACAGAAAAACAACGAGACACAAGATATGGAAGAGGAAGCCCTCCTCACTCACTTTATTAGAAAATAGATAAGAAGATAGAAGGATAAGCATGGGGTGCCTCCCACGAAGCGCTTGTTTATTTATCGAGTCGTATAGCTTAGACTCGCCCCGAATTTACTTAATCTTGGGGGAGCAAGAGGAACGGACACCCTGTAACGGACACCCGGCACGAAGAACGAAGATGCCGGGGTCGAAGACGGTATCCTCACTCCCGGAGGAGTGGAAAGATGGAGAAATGATGGGATAAGAAAAGAATGGGTGAAACACACGGATGACGAAAGCAAAGTCATATTCTGAATCACGGGTGGGTTGGGTGGGGAAAATATCAAGCAACGGAACATTATGTTCAGAAATCTTGTCCACCACTCCAAAAATAACTTCATCCGTATCGGATTCAAATTCTACATCCGGTGGTTTCGCGGGTGGACGAGAATATGGTAAATCGAAGAGAAAGGAGTCAACATCAGAAAGTAAATCATTATCTTCAATAAGACCATTCTCGTCATTCTCAATACCCGGTGGTATTGAGTCATCCGTAGCAAGAAATAGATCGACATCCTCTAAAAGAGAGTCACGAGACGGATTATCGGAGAGATTATTAAGTTCAGAGTCGATTTTAAAATCAAAACGCTCATAATCCGGAAGAGAGATATCATGAATAATGGGATTGCCACTACTCGTCTCTTCAAATCGAAAAATTTCAAGCTCGGGTAAGAAATCACTATCCATATCGGGGATAGGAGAAGAAGAAGTCGGAGGATCATGTAATGCCTCGATCCTAGAAATGAGAAGATTGATATTTAATAATTTCTCGCGAAGAGCATCATCTTGGACTTCAGTTTCTTCATCATTCTCTTCTTCTAAGCTGACGAGCTCAGAAGGTGACTCCTCCACATAGTCGATGTCTCCACAAGATAAAGAATCGTCGTCATCAGATTCGGAGAACATCTCATCATCGTTCTTCTCAACATGAACATCATCACACGGCTCATCATTCGTATCAAAAACATATTTTGCAAAGTCGGATGAAGAATCCTTGAGCTCGGGCTCCAAAGGATCTGACGGCTCAACAATTATGAACGAAGTGGAATCATCAATGACAATGCTCGAAGAACATCTTGAAGAATCCGGAGGTGGGACTAGTGGTGTGCTCTGAGAGCTAGGAATTTCCACCACTTCCGTTATGGTCTCCGGTTCTTGTTCTAGATTAGGCAAATTTCTCCTTTTAAGCTCAGCACGTAAACTTGACACACTCTTAACCGTAATTTGTGAAAGGCTCGGATCAAATCTTGACGGTTTAGGAGGAACCATTGATTTTTGGACAACCGTAGGTTGGACGTATTTAGTACTTCCATTGTGAGTGGAAAGTACCGGGTCCTTTGTCACCTCGGTTTCTCGTTCCATTTCCCTCACCGGAGAGGGAATAGGAATCGATGGTCCATTATCAATACGACATTTCGACATTTTTGACAAGGCGTAAAGTTGTTCCATTTTTATCTTAAAAGCCCTAAGTTCAAAGAAATCGTCGTCAAGAGATGCCATAGCAAAATTTTCATCATTTAAAGGTTCACAAGATGGAGTGGGATTGCCACTCGAAGAATTAATTTCGTTTTCTTCTTTCAAAGATTCGTCTTCACCGCTTTCTTCATAGTTTTGTGACGGATTCGGCGCATAATAATCATTCTCAAACGTTTCCTCACAATATTCAAAAGTTGATGAATCATTATTGAAACACGGTTCTTGTTCATAAAAATTTTGAGGGGAAAAATCGTTTTGAGGATAATTATCAAAGCTCGTATCATAAGCGTAAGACGTTTCATTACTCGGGGCGTAGCACATACAATTGGTGAATCCACATTGATTACAAAAACACTGTCCACAAGGTACTCCTTCTTCGGAGGGATTTCCACAATTAAAACAAGTGAATGGAGGCGGCGGTGGAGGGTAATCGGGAACGTTTGAAAGATTGTTGAACGACCTTTGAACATACGTGTTAGAATTACAATTCCAACAAACTCCGTCATGAATATCACCACCACATTGTTCGCACGTGCACCAAACACACAACCCTCCGAAGAAGGGTTCACCACACTTAAGACAAATAGGATCCATAAGAATTAAACATAAGAGGGTGTGAGAAGAAGAATCAAACTTTAGAGGATAAGAAGATCAAGAATCAAACGGTATAGAGGGTAAAAGAAGAGAATCAAACATGAAGAGGATAACGGAGATTCTTTTTGGTTTTTCAAACATAAAAACAAAAATCAAATTGAAAAAGAAAATATTTTTGGGTTTTTATATTTTTATAAGAAAAATTATATTTATTTTCTTTTTGGTAACCGTTACGTTAACCGTAACCGTTTCCTTTAAAACTACGCGCAGCGTGGCGGGAAGGCAAAGGTAGCTCCGAAGATGCTTAAAAACCCGCCTTCTTCAGCTCGACAATTTAATGTCAAGCTTCCTTAAACCCCGTGATTAGGTTGTAGTAATAAAGTAATCCGAGAACGATTAATTTCACGATTTGTTTTGTTGTTATTGGGAATGGTTTACAACCGCCCTCCTTCAACGGAAGACGGAGGATTTATTATTAATGGTGAAAACACTTTAGGAAAAGTGTTTTTTAATTATTATATTTTTGTATTTTTATTTTTTATAAAAAACAATAACTTCCAAGGAAGGATCTTCAAATCACAAAAACAACGGACGAAATCGACGCACTCGTTTCAAGCCTTCCCCGGCAGCGGCGCCATTTTTTTTGATGTGATATTTTTATATTTATTTTTATTATTTTTCCAAAGAAATATTCGTGAGAATATTTCCCCGGGTCGTTCTCCCAACGAAGGTTTGACGGCGTTTAAGTCGATTCGATGTCGTGAAAATGTGAAGTGAATAAGTGAACGTGAAAGATTATTTTGGTGTTGGTTAAACTAAAATATGAAAATTTAAAAACAATCTACGATAACAAATATAAGCACACAAAAAGAAATCAAATAACGCAAATCCCGGGCTAATCCCGAGATTTATAAAGCTAATAGTGAATTAATGCTAAAATGAAAAAAATAAAAACCTAAGGGACTGAAAATGTAATTTAATAAAACTTATTTTATAAAAGAAAATAAAGAAAAAGTTTATAAAAACTAAGGGGACTGAAAATGCACTTTCTGAAACTATATTTAAATCTAAAACGTTTTGAAACAAAAGACGAGGACTGAAACTGTAACTCTTAGAAACTTATTTAGACTGAAAACGATTTTAATAAAGACAAGGGCTAAACTTGTTTAAACTGAAACCTAGGGACTGAATTGTAAAATTTTAAAAACTAAAAACGAATTTCTACCTTCTAACAACCCAGGATCGAATCCTGGGCTACCACAAATTAACTAAACTATATTTAAATTTTCTTCTTTTGCGAATCAAATTACAACTAACAAACACTAATTTTATAAAAAAAAAATCGAACTCTAATAAGGTGAAATAAGCTGGAAGACAGCTAGTACACAAGACAGAATATAAAAACAGACCAGATTCACCTACTTTAAGCCTAAAAACAAGCTAGCGAACAACAAGCTAACCACCAAAAAATTGCTAAAAGCTGAAGCCTATACTACAAGCTATATAGAAACTAAAAATTCAGACAATAAAATCCAATAAATCAGCAGAAAATAAGCCGTGAAATGAGCATGTAGGACTGAGAATGTAGCAGACATGAAGCAGTTCCAAAGTGGCTTTATGCAGGCCAGATTAAGCTTATATAATAAGCTCTAAAGCCAAATCCCAGATATTGCACCTCTAACCTACTGTGTGAAATACTTATTAACCAAAAATGAAAACCTTAACTTAATCTAATTAGCCACAAAGAAGCAAAAATCAGCAGCCCAAAAGAACAATGGTCTAACTAACTGGTTCCTTTTCAACAGAATTTTGGAAAATGGCGCAAATGAGTGTGATATCTACCCTAGTCCTATCTAACCTAATTGCAACACTAAAAAAAACAACTAGGGAATGCAAAATGTGGGTCTGAATAAGCTCAGCTTATGCTGAGCTTATTAAGGCAGATTGGAACTACTTAAGGATCTAATGGACTAAAGAAAATCTTAAATCAAATTATCCTTCAACAAATCCACTTAGTCACAGCTAGATTACCATAAATTTATCTAACCTGAATCTCAATTTAATGCAATACCACAGTAACTGAGCTTAACCTGACTTAAACCAATCACTCTTATCAAATCTAATTTTGCAAATTAAAATACAAACTAACCTATAAAGCTGTAAAAACAGAACTCAAAAGTAAATTACTCAAACTATATTTAACCTAGAAAAGAAATCCAAAAGTAAAATAAGCTGAGAAATCAGCATAAGCTGATTTGACTTTTTCTTTGACTTAAAAGCAATAATGCAGGACAATTAAAAGCAAAGTAATTTAAACCACTTATCTACTTAACAGACTTCAATTTAATGACAAATAAGTAGAAAGATCAAATTAAGCACTAACTTTAACAAAATAAGCTGATGGACAGTGATGGTGACCAAATTTGACTTTTATTAAACTTAAAGATCCGAATACAAACTTGACTGGAAATAAAAATACAATTTGAAATCAAAAATTACACTACGAAAAACATTTAAATGACAGAAAATTAAAGTGGTTACAAATTTTTAAGACATAAAATTTGGACGATTATCTCTGTAGAGGAAGGCTCTATTTATAGGAATCCAGGGAAGGATCTAGGCTGTCCAGCTTGGCAATCCTCGTGTTCTTGAGCTCCTAATCACCCTTAGATCACGCTTGCTCTCCATGCTTGATTATACACCGTAGGATCAAAATAGATGATGTGGCCTCTCCAATCATTAGCTCCCACGTGTCCCTGCAGCTGTCAGGTCCTTCTAGAACCTCCAATCATGAGGTAATTATGATTGTACGAGGTAATTTTGGGTGGTGAATTTTAGGGTTCATGGTAACTTATTTGGGGATAATTTTCTGGGCGCGTTTTTGTGTGGGAATTTTTATTTATTTATTTGACTTGTAGGGTTGGTTGACCGGGTATAAATGGCGGGTCGGTTTATGGATTAAAGGCTGGGCTGGGTTAGTTAGTTAAGGGGTAATGGGCTGGATTGTAGAGTAGGTTTAGGATATAAAAGGTTTAGTTTTGGATCCGGCTTTTTAGTAGTTAAGGTTTAAGGAATTTAAGTAAAAAGTTCTAGGGACTATTCTTGTAAATTGTGAATTTTAAGGGACCTTACTGCCATTTTTATCATAAATGATCTAAGGGTGATTCTTGACTAATTGACCAAGCATGTCTTTCCCGGGTCCGGTTCTGAGCCTATTCCGTATCCCGTGCTCGTTTTCCTGATTTTCTTGTCTTTTTGTCGGGTTCTTCGATATCCGTGCCTGCATATGTAAAAACACAAAAACACAATATATTTGGCATTTTGGACGGGTTTTTGGTCATTTTGGGTCCGGTTTTGGTCAAGAAATGGGATGTGTTTAAGCACATACCACGCACTTAACAGGGTTCTGAAAATAAAGATACACTATAAAGATACACTATATATATATATATATATATATATATATATATATATATATATATATATATATATATATATATATATATATATATATATATATATATATATATATATATATATATATATATATATATATATATAGTGTATCTTTATTTTCAGAACTCTGTTAAGTGCGAGAACTGCGAGAACTCTTTTTAAACCATTAGATGAGAAGATCAATGGTTATAAATGAATGTGGCAGTTTTGTAATTATCCAAAAAATAAAACATATTTAATTTAATGAAGAAGGGTATTATATGGTTTTTCTAAATGTGTTGATAATAAATATCCCCACTAATTAAGGAACATAACTAGGGTAAAAAAAATATATATATACAATTCATTTTTCAACCTGCCTCTCTTCTCCCTCACCAAAAAACTGTCACCTCTCACCACCATCATATAAACCGCCGCCGCACCAAGATCCGTCACCGCCTGTGATGGTTCGTCTAGATCCGTCACCGACACCAACCGTCACAGTTTTTCTTTATAGGTATGGTTCGTTTAGATCCGTCACCGCCACCAACCGTCTAGATCCGTCACCGCCACCAAGATCCGTCTAGATCCGTCACCCCCTGTGATGGTTCGTCTTCTCCCTCACCCAAAAACTGTCGCCTCTCACCACTATTATAGGTATGTTTGATTTTTTTATTTTTTTTCTTACAAAAAGTTAGAAAAAGGATTAATGAAAAAGGATTAATCAAAATGTATTTCTCATCTCTGCCAATATCTTAGTTGCTCTGAATCACATGCAATAAATAAAAGCAGAAACCTTGAGATGTATTAATAGAGAGGCAATTGAAAAAGAAGACAGTTGTATAAGAGACCAAAAGTAACGTTTATCGTGATTCATATTTATTTGCAGAAGTGAAATGATAATCCATTTATCCTAAATAAAACTATCAACCTTCCATTAAAGTGTTGAAGGCAAAAGTTAGCATACGATTACGGCATTAAACAATGCTTGTATGATTTATTGTATCATATTAGAGATGTGTTGATTAAATACTTTGGCATCTTTTAGTGTATTTGGTTTTTCAGTATTCCTTCATCTTTCTCATGGGGAAAATCTAATTAGTATTTACACATTACCAAGTGACCTTTGTGCATTATGAATTCCACATATATTTCCATAAACGTCATAATACAATTGAAATTCAAGAAGTAAAAAAGACCTCTCTGAAGAGCCATCTTGGTTATCATGGACTAAAATATAATATTTCGGAATCTTTGGATCCATTGCACCATCATTGAAAAGTGGGGGTAACTGGTTCGTGTTAAATAGATCTACAAACTTGTTAATAGGATCTTCATCGTTTGATGAAACAATCAAAAGGCCTGCACATTCAATATATATTTTGAGCCATATAATATAAATGAGAGAACGAGGAAGTGTGCATACTTGTTTTTTACATTGAACATGACTGTTTTTCATGTGTAGATAATACATTTTGGAATGGGGAATAGGTATTAGGATGATTGATCATGTTTAGTTTAAAGTATATTGATCATGTTTAGTTACCATACCGCGGGGACAATTCTTGTAATTTACTTGGTAAGTTTTTAAAGGTTTCTACATGTTTTGAGGTGCATACATGTTTTAAAGTAAGGTGCATACATGTTTTGAGGTACGGTGCATACATGTTTTAAGGAATGGTGCATACGTGTTTATTGCTGGTAAAAAATCAATTAAAATGGTGCATATGTGTTTTATAGCTGATATAAATCAATAAAAAGTGTGTGCATATGTGTTTCAAGGTTAATTATAATTAGTGAAATGGTGCATATGTGTTTCAAGGTTAATACTGTATAAAATCAATGAAATGGTACATATATGTTTTTATTGTTGGTATAAAATCCTTGAAAGAGTGGGCATATGTGTTTGATAGTTATTTTTGATATGTGTTTATGATTAAAAATATGTTTGATATATACAAGATTGTGCATATGCGTTATGATAGTTGTTAGGATTATTTTTTATTTCTTATTTGTTTATGGTTTAATTGTTTTTGTGCATGCTTGTTTCATATTGATGAAGATGACGATATCATTGAAGACCGAGAAGTGGATGAACAAAAATATACATGAAGATAATTTGTGATTTTTGAAGATATACGATTATTGCATATGTGTTTTATGTTCTTGTAATTAAGTGGAATGTAACATTTAAGTATATGAATCTTATTTTTTTTCTTTTATAATGATTTATTTTATTTGATTTGTGTTTCAAACTTCTTAAAAAATAATGGTTAGACAAAAATATTGATAGGTTGATAAAAAAATGTGAACAATTACATTATAGAAACACATTTAAATTTACATTATTTAAAAAACATGCATGCACCTAATTTTTTTCAAAAAAAAAAAGAAACAAAAACACATATGTTCTTATAATATTCTGGATACACATTACCAAAAAAAAAAAAAAAAAAAAAAAAAAAAAAAATCCGAAAATTTAGGAATGTTTTGAAACGGGATTTAATAAAAAATTCGAAAATAATATAAAAATTGTATTTTACTAAAATACCCTTATGATTAAATAATAATCTTTAATATTTAAAAAAATCTTATTGGTCTAGAAGAGTTCTAGCAGTTCTCGCACTTAACAGGGTTCTATATATATATATATATATATATATATATATATATATATATATAGGGGAGCTTTATTTTCAGAACCCTGTTAAGTGCGGGAACTGCGAGAACTCCAAATTTGCATTAGAAAACGTGCATGTTCATATAAAACATGTATGTTTTCTTACATACACCTTAATACACATACCTGCGTATTAAGGTGTATGTAAGAAAATATACATGTTTTATATGAACATGCATGTTTTCTAATGCAAAATTGGAGTTCTCGCAGTTCCCGCACTTAACAAGGTTCTGAAAATAAAAATCATTTTGCATTGATCTGTTGCACTTAACAGGTTTTATATGAACATGTGTGTTACTCAAGTATGTGTATTAAGGTGTATGTAAGAAAACATACATGTTTTATATGAACATGCATGTTTTCTAATGCAAAATTGGAGTTCTCGCAGTTCCCGCACTTAACAGGGTTCTCAAAATAAAGATACACTATATATATATATATATATATAAAAACAAACGTACATAATGTAATACAACATGTGCAAAGTGAATTAGAGGTAAGTGGTTTATTTTAAGCAACATGCTAGTGTTGAAATCTTGCTACTTATTATTTTCCTTACTGCCTAAATAAAAAGGCCAAAATTATATAATCATGATTTAGTTTTGTTGTAAAGTTACCATGTCTGTTTACATAAGCTAATATAAATCTAGAAAACGAGAAAATCGCCTAAACAGCTTTCTATAAGAGCAAAACAAATCGCACAACGGGATTTGGCTTGTTCTAATAAACATAAGGTACAAACTAAGTGGTAAATATGGGCCAATTAAAGCCAAAGAACAAAGCCGTATCAAAAATAAATAGCTTTTTGAAAACACCCATAGATAGAGACTACCATGGCAATCAACTAAAAATGATTGCGCATTTATTTTTTTTACACTGAGAGTTTGTAACTGGGTGTTTGGCTCTAATGACGGTTAACAGCTTGTACATCTTTATTGAATGCTAAAGTCATGGGTCTACCATTTGATTAATAATAATAGCTTATATATCCAAAGAAACAGAAAAAGCAATAAATAAATCAGCTTCCTTAGCTTAATGGATAAAGTAAGCAGCTTATTGATTGAAATTAAAAGGTAAAGAAATAAGCTTTAATTAGAATAGTTAAAGTATGCATCTTTTAACAAAAAGATTAGTACCTTGATGTAGATCGGAAAGCTTGTATGTCTTGAATAAATTAAAAGGGCTATACTAACCGAACCCTCCCTACTAAGGAGTGTTTGTACTTTTGTCCCCTTGTCCCCCCACTATTTACAGTGCAGCACAATTTTTTTCTCAGTTTCTGTTCCGTATTTCTGACAGTTTTATAGTTTTTGTCAGTTTCTGTTCCATATTTCTGTTCCGCACTTTCAGGTTTATAGCTTTTTGATATAAACAAAATTATAAAAATAAAAAAAAATTAAAAAAAATAAAAATAAATAAATAAATAAAAAATGGGAGGGTCCGATAAAAAAATTGGGAGGGTTCGGTTAACTTTTCCCAAATTAAAAAGGTTGGAGGCGCTAGGGTTTTTTGATTTAATCTGTAGATGATGATGATGATGATATATATATATATATATATATATATATATATATATATATATATATATATATATATATATATATATATATAGTGTAACTTTCAAACGAGAACCATTTTAACTGCGAGAACTGAGAGAACCACCAAAAACATACATGCACGCCTTCAATAATTATATTTTTGCACATATGTTTTAAAAACAACACATATGTTTTAAAAAAAACATAGTTGTTCTAAAGAATTTGATAAGAAATTGAAAATACAAAATTTTTCTTTGAAAGTGTGCATGTATGTTCTTATAAGACGTGCAACGACAATATTGCGGCCGTGGGTAAGGTTTTTGTGAAAAAAGATGATGAGTTTATAATGATATTGAAGAACATAGGTGGATGCTTACGATTATTGATGATTTGCATGTATTTTTATTTTATTTTAAAAGGCGTGCATGCATGTTTTTTGTGGTTCTCTCAGTTCTCGCAGATAAAATGGTTCTCGTAAGAAAGTCCCCATATATATATATATATATATATATATATATATATATATATATATATATATATATATATATATATATATATATATATATATATATATATATATAATCAATGTTGCAAAAATCGTGAATCGGTAGCGTGACGGTCGACCACCCTGCAGCGATTAATCGGTCAAGGCGGGATTAATCGGTGATTAATCGGATCGGCATTTTTTGCATGTTTTGGGTATTTCTGAAGACCAAACTAAAGATCGTAACTGATTTCAAGCCTACTATGTTTCCAAACCTCAATAAAAGGCTCCAATTCTGATTATGAGGCTCATTGTGTGTTATAAGTGAAATAAACGATCCCCAAATTAAGTAGAATGCCTAAATTTTATTTTTTTAAAGCTGACCGATACGACCGATTTCTGGTCGATACGGCCGATTTTTGGCTTTTTTTTGCCTAGACCGATTTTTTGACCGATATGTAAAATTCTACAAGGTCGAAGGCCGATAAGCGATATATCTGCGATTAATCGGCCGATACGGCCGGTTTTTGCAACATTGAGTATAATAATAATAAAGTGCTTTTCTTAGATAAGTAAAACCGAACCTAAAAACACTCTTGTCTTGTGTGTCTGTCATGATAATAAATATAAAATGTGAAAGTCACGTGACTCGCACATGACACACCTAAAAGATATCTCACTCAAACCGGCGATTTGTTCCTTCCTTCCTGGTGATTCTTTTAACTATTATTGTTTTCTTACTACTCCCAAACTGATTCTCAACTGATTATTTTTGACTTGTCATAAGTCAAACGAATGAAAAGTTTGCTTATTACTACTTTATCTATTAAGAAGAAAGCATTTTACTTGACCGCTCCGACCTCATCATTGTACTCCCTTTCGTAAAGGTATATACCAAGTATCTTGTCACCTTTAAACAAGCATATCAAAAGGATGATGTAAAAACAAGCTAATACCAAGTATTAATTTTAAGAACGCCTATATACACAAAACTTTACCCGTCTTTCATAAATAAGTCTCACGCCTTACGGTGTTTCTTATGGTGACAAAATAGGGGTGTAGGCACGACCGTGGCAATCTTCTAAGATTACACATCTAGATTAATACCCATTTGTTTTCTTCAGCCTTTGATTCCAAGATGTCGTCATTTAGCTTTTGTTCTACAATGTGGACTACTTTCACGCACCTTTTAGCCTCTCCAGAACATTGTTGTGCAGTCAGGAGCTCTATCCGCTTCTGGTTCAGATCCATCTTGTAACCAAACTAGTGTTTTCTTTCATTTTTATATGCACGTTGTACTTTTTCAATGCGTCATTCCTTTTGTGAAAGGATTAATTTTCTCTCACAGAAGCTGTTTTGAATACACAATCCGATGCGATGTCGCCTTGTTTCTTGAAAATGGCTTCAAGGATCGGTGCATTGATGTTCTTCACCTTGTAGCCTTGGACACATGTTATGTCAGATTGAGGAGATGAAACATGTGTAGCCACTGCCGGTTCTAGCTGCACCAAGTGAATGAATATTAGAGGTGGTGGAACAGCCGGTAGGTTCACGAATTGTGGTACCAAAAAATATAAGCCAATTACACTGGTGATGTCATATGTTAACACTTAAAAAGAATTTAATACTTATTGGTCCTCTCCTACATTGTTATCCCATAAAAAATATATTACTTTTTAACAGTATAGTTTTTGTAATCATGAACCAAGAAATATGACAAAGGTCAACATAAACTGACCCGACCCGTTTTGACCCGCAAAGTCTTGAAGTACTTTTTTCATTCTAGTTCGTTTGTATATGATGTTATGTCCAAACAACTCCAATACACTAACATTAACAAAGCCCCAAATCAACGCCCGTAATTGGCCTTTCTAGTTTCTATAATAAATTATAAGAACATATAAAGAAAGGTAGGGAGATCTATACACAATCCGACACGTTCTGCATCAACTCCCATTGTCCCCGCTCGAGGTGTAAGAGTGCTTCATCGCCATCGTCATACAATAACTACAAAGTCATAACAACAGATGTTAATTTGCATACTAAGTACACGGAAAATGTTCGTCGAGTCTGCATTGTACTCACCTTGTGCCACTTATTTCTACCGTCAAAAAATGTCACTACTCCTTGATAATACCTGGAACAAAAGACATTCACACTATAAGGCCACTTTAACTTGCACCATGCTCGACAGACTAGGATCGTCAAAATTCAAATCAAGAGTTAGCAAGAATAATAGGTTGTATTGTACATTGAAACCATTTATGGGTGAATGAGTCGATTTAGGTTATGCTTCGCCACTAACGGTCCACGTTTAAGGAGTTGTTTAAAATGAAAATAGGTTGTCCAAGTTAAAGCAGCAAACGTCACCCAAAATGCATAGAACCTAAATCCACTAATCTTAGAATTTAAATAATCATTATAAAAACAGACTTTAAACATAACTAATTAGACGTTCATTTATTGTAAAACTCAAGAAAAGACACTATTTGCATGTTGGTCCAACCCGTAAAGTAACCAATCCGTCGAGGAGTTAAATGTATCCATCGCTGACAACGCCTTAGAGTCTCCACCATATTTATGCTGTTTAGAATATATGAATCATAAAACTATAAACATATAACCAAGAACATCAAAGCATATAGCAGCGGAATACAAGATCTTAATACAAGTAAATAATTAACTAAATATAAAAGAAAATGCGTACATTTGATTTATAGCAAAACAAGAAATCAAACTTCTCTTTTCTTCTCATGATCATATAATAGGATTAACGTGGAACACTTACCCTTTTGTTCCACAATCCAAGATGGAATAACTAAAGTAAGTTATTACCAAGGTCTTGTACACACGTACTATAACCAACTAACGTTAGATGCTAGTGTAAAGACACATATTAAACCAAAATCAATTTGTTTAATAAAACCACAAATCGACCCACCTCCTAAGAAAGTGATCGACTTGTTTTTAGAAGAAAAGGAAGAGAGAAAACCTTTTAGGGTTATAGTATCATGTACAAGGTCAAGAAAACAATAACCCCAAGGTTTGTATTTATAGTGTAACATTCCTTGGAGCTCAAGAAACCGAATTAGGGTTGTTAAACCCTTATGCCGATCGGATCTCACTTCCTAAAGGAGTTCTAGATCCTTCTTGAGCCTCTAATTACACTAACGGTCATTCCTTTATTCTCTAACGGTCGTTTAGTCAATTCCGTTAATTACTTAACGTCCGTTAGTTATTATTTCGTGTCCTAAATAATTAAATACATAACATAGTTATATATTAATTATTTCCGTTAGTCATTCATACGTAAAGTGTGCAATCCCAAGGTCCCGTGTTCGATTCTAGTCATATACATTTTAATATTTTTCCATAACTCTAACAGCTCCCACTTGGAAATCTATTAAAAGTATAATTGACATTGGTTAGCGTCTAGCAACACGCCAATGCCCCTAGTACAACTCGGGTGGTGGTCTCCTGGAAAAACCACTAGATGATTAATCATCATACTTATCCTTTTGTTTCTAATACTACATTAATAAAGATATGGATCTAAGTCATTCTTTATTAATAATTATGTTTCTCGTTGGTATGATTGAACAAGATTACCAAATAATCTGAACATAGTCAGGGGAGATCTTGGGCGTGCGCACGCAAATATCTTGTCAACCCTACGAGGGGCCCAACAGTATTAAACTTCAAATAAATTTGAAGGAACAAATTCTATCTTGACTACGAGCATAACTCATGCACTTCGCAACACTTCTGAAAACAATCCTTATAGCTACCAGTTACGTATAGCGTTAAATTGAATCACAGAAATGCACTACATGCATGATAGTTATCTGGTATCTCAAGTCTGAGGATAAATATTCATGATTTACTTGATGACAAAGATCCATAAAGTACAATCATGTGGTTGGGATAAGTCCTATATTCAATTTATCCATTATTGAATATCATCTGAATTTGGTATGTACAACGCATCAATATACTTAAGTATATTCTACCACTACTCAGATTTGTCTTAATTCAATAATATTCCCATATTATTGATCGACAACGGACTATTTAGAATAACATAAGTTATTCATGGATTTAAACATGCAAATATATGATACAATTTATTATTAATGAAAACAAACGTACCACGTACTTTAATTCATTGTAAATAATAATTGCTTAACATCCCTTATCCAAATACTAAATAGATCAAGCATGATAATTCCCATTAATGAATTATGCCTCAAGTCATGTTCAAACATACTTGTTGACAAAGCATAAATCAACTAATTTGATCTATCGGAAATTTTGAGAATACTTATTTCAAGAATTCAATTAATGAAATTCTTGTATGTGTGCATGATAGTTATCTGGTATCTAATAGCTTTCAATTAGATACTAATGTTGTCAAATCATCTTGCATCCAAGCATGATACAACAAGTAACATGATGTACATGAAAAATCCTTGTGTCAAACTTAGATTTTATTCATGTCATATCTTTCCAAAGATATGTTTCTATCTAGCCTTTCTAATAGATTATCATGTTTATTAGAATCAGTTATTTTACCGCTTATGTTTATAACAATAAACATATATTTCAAGGTTGTACGTTTATTTTCTGAATTTTCATTATGAAGTTTCATTCCAAACTAAGACTTAACATTTAATGTTAATGGAATGGTACTTCCTATATGTTATACAACATATATGAAATAAGAAAATAAATATAATACTCCCACTAGCTTTCAGGAATATCAAGAAATATCTTATTTTAATTATAAATCAAAACTTAGATTTAATAACTAAACATAAATATATCTTCTAGATGCATGCATTAATCTAAATGATTGCACTTTGTATACATCCAAAGATTATTTGAATTTAAATATTCCTTTCAATTACTTTTCGTCCTCCCACAAGTAATTATCCAAGAAAGAGTTTTGATATTCCATTATTAATTTCATACAAATGAAACTAAGAATGACAATCATAATCTTTATACATTTAATGTGCTTAGAAAGAATTTCAATCACATTTAATTGCTTAAGTGTGATTGATAATCTTTTCACACATTAAATATGTATACAAATTTGTCCATAATGATTTCCACACAAGAATTTAAATCTCTAGGATTTTCATTTCCTTTGTAGAAACTCATCTTCATTCTATAGTGTAACTATAGAGTTTAAAATCAACTACGTTTCCAAACTAGTTATCTTCTTGGACTGCATCTAATTATTCATAGTATGAGTAATTTTCCAAATTCAATATTTGCAATTTATCAACAGATTTATCAAAATCCTGTAACTCATAATTCTCAATATATATTATCCAAATATTTGAGATATCCTTGCGGATTTATGAAATGAGAATTCCATCCTCTTGAGATTTAACATTAACATGTTTAATCCTCATTATGATTTTGCTAGTGTATTTTTAGAAGATTACGTATCTTGTAATTTTATCTTATCAAGATAAAACTCCCACTTGCTTTTTACAATTTATAGAATATCTATAAATACTTAGCAAATAGAGCAACACAAAATTGTTCTCTTTTGGGACTTTACAAATACATATTGACAGTTCCTAACATTAATTTGTTAATAATCTACTCAAAAGCAGTCTAACAAATTCCGAACTTCAAGTTTAAGACTTAATGTGATTCATCACATTTCATAATAAATGGTGTCTTATTAATCTTCTAGGTTGTAGTCTAATTGAGTATATACTATTCATACTCAATTTTCTAACCTTGATATCTTTAGGAAGAACAGAAGATATAGTTATCTTTAATCAAACAATATAACAAGAGTTTGATTTTCCTAACTGAACATACCATACACATTATGTATTTCATTAGCATTAATATTGTAAGATAATCTTACAATATGTAAGATAAATATATTTTGTTTTGGCTTACCTATTTACCAACTAAGTCAATTTAATGGTAAAATAGATTTTCCAAGCCAATTGCATGCTTTATAACATAAGTACTTATTGACCAAGTCACTTCATGTCCATGTCTTACCAAGAAGACATAATTGTTATAATCCCAATATACGTTATAAATCATTGATCAACTCAATGACTTCTTGTATATGTCTTAATTAAAAAACATAACAAGTTAACGTCTTACTTTAAAAGACTTCATATTTATATCTTTTTACTAAAATATAAATATGCATAACTAAAGTAATCATGAATACCACAATTTGGTTTCAATAGCTATTTCAAGTTTATTTATTACTTTATATATTTATGTCATTCCAAGAATACATAAACATTCAAATTTTGAAGTAGTATTAGACTACTTCATTTATTTATGTCATTTCAATAATACATAAATATTTTTTTTGAAGTAGTTTTTTTATCATATTGACACGTGTTCTAATAATTATCTAATTTAGAAACTTGTAAATTAACATAGTTTCATCACATCAGCTTTGGCTGCTAGCAATGAAAGTATGTAATTTACCTTGTCATTAATATCTAGTAATGAAAGTAGATATTAACTCCAAGTGTTCTATAAATTAGATGTGAATAATCCACATTAATTAGAACATCAATCTCTTACCTTGCAATCAAGAGAATCCTTTAAATCATATTCCTTTATGTTTTTGCTTGCACACAATAAAGATTTCTCCCACTTGTGCATGGAACAACATTATGTATCAGATAAACAACACGTCAATCCTTTTTTTATAAGATCAATATGATTGTGTCATAGATATGAGTAGATATAGGACCACCTTGTCTAGTAAGGAAACGTACACGACTATCCTTAATACCACAAGTGTCTATAATTGGAAAGTAATTATCTCAAGAGATTCTAGAGATGATTCGGGTTACTACCAAGATATCAAAGCTTGTAGCTCCCACTGAATTACAGATCATTACATGAACTCAAAATTCGGTAATCACAACACAATGCTCCCACTAGATTTGACAACATTATAAGTGTTTCATAACCAGTAAAAGCAAATATTGTGCTGTTTACTTTCCTACACCTTTGAGGAATCCCTTACGTAACATTACTAAGGTACTCAAAGAATGTATTCTACTTTGTAAATGATGTAATATCCATCAATTGCAATTAACTTGAGAAAATTGGGCATGCAATTTCTTCCTCAATTAGATCTACCATCCCCACAACGGTATGTAGCACCTTTAATTGGTCAAAGCACAACAATTAGATCAATCATTCTAGTTTGCCTTTTACCAATTTTGCGGTAATTAGTCTAGCTTCTAATTTTAATAACTACTAAACGTGCAATTTCTTAAAAATTTTCCATGAGTTATTTCTTAGAATTTAGACAATTCTAATTTTCCTATCATACCTTTCATTCATGAAAAGGAATAGGATTAAGTCTCACTCTTCTCACGGAAAGTAGACTAGGTTTTATTCTTTTAGTTAAGTTGACTCTATCCAAAGACCCCTACGGGTGCAGATCAACTTTCCACTAAAGGAATGTCCCATGTTTACGGTTTTAGCGTTGCATTTAATACATTAAAAGAATTTACAAAAATTCAATTTTAGTATTTTCGATAATACAATTTTTCAAGAAAATTAAACACCCATGGTAAATAAAATTTAACCATTTAATTTTCACTGAAAACTAGGATCCAAATTGACATCGTTTCATCACATCAGCTTTGGCTGCTAGCAATGAAAGTACTCAATAAGGTACGAGTCGAACTCAATTGCCAATATCAAATTGCAATTCCTAGAGTCATGGGACTTACATATTTTGCCAACCTTAGTTGCAAATGTAAGCATGTTTTGTCCCCATCTTTATGCCTTGACGTCGTTTCATTACATCAGCTTTGACTGCTAGTAATGAAAGTACTCAATTAAGTTAAACCAACTTAAGAATCTGCAAATTACCATAGTTTCATCACATCAGCTTTGGCTGCTAGTAATGAAAGTATGTAATTTACCTTTTGACTACCATTCTTTGAATCATCACATCAGCTTTGGCTGCTAGCAATGATAGAATGTAATCTCAGGTGTTTTCGTTTCATTAGATGGCATATAACTTAAATTTAAGGGTATTAATTTTGATGTGTGAAATCAAAAAAATATGTACAAAGATGTCATGCATTCATCTTGTATCATATGAGTCAAAAACCTTTTACTCATTCGTTACTTTATTAAGCTTAAATCAACAAAGTTTTAATTGATGGCGTTGAGAAACTTACAACATTGCCTTAAGATGCTTCGTACACATAATGGTTGTACTTGGTAAGTCTAATTTTGACGCACAGGTGAGCGGAGAGACAGAATGGAGTCTCTTTAAGGCCACAATTTAATACGAAACCAACCTTATACCCACTTTACAGTTTGTCAACAATTAGGTCCGCCTTTCGACCATTTTTGTACAGTTGCATCAATCAATTAAAAGTTTAAGATTTTTAAAGCTTAAAATCATGTTGTAAATTATTAAATTGCTAGTCTCGCCTGGGAGCAAATTACTGTGCGAAGCGAACCACTATCGACACATAAGACTTGGCAATAAATAATTTACAAAGGTTTCATAGTTATTAGGTTCATTTATTTTTTTATTTTTTATTCCAAAAATTGCCCTCTTTTTGCTTACAATACAACGGATTTAAACAAAAAAGATCAAGTAATTTAACAAAAAATAAAATAAACAAACACATAATAACACATATATGATATTAAATCATATAGCCACATGCAAACCCTTTTGATAAATCCTATTAATAATCTCTATGTGAATTTATAGTATATAATTATAAAGACTCCCATTGGTTTTCGAGCGCATTGTACCCAATGGACCACAGACACTAACAAGTTGGTCGCGTAAGCCTTAACAATTATATACCACGTTGCACATAACAGATTCATTAATTTAATAATTTGGTTTACCCTAATATTAGATCTATCCAAACATGTAGCAATTACATCAACTTCCATGACAAAACATGCATGTTTTTGTCATGGAATCCCAAATAGCACTTATTATCATGATCAACATATAATCAAGTCTATTCTACGCATATTCAATTAATGACATAACCTAGTACTCATTAATTAACACATAAACAATTTTTTACATGCAACTTAGGGTTTCTACAAGTTTTACAAAACTAAAAACCTAATTAAAAAATATTAGGCAATCGACCCATACATAAAAAATTAGGGTTTACAATAATTTAAAAACCCTAGAACACCAAAAGCATGTAATAATCACAAAGATTCAATTTTTATGTGTTTTAGTAATTAATTACTCAGTATTAACGGGCTCTTGATGCCACTGTTGTAATATATGAATCATAAAACTATAAACATATAACCAAGAACATCAAAGCATATAGCAGCGGAATACAGGATTTTAATACAAGTAATTAATTAACTAAATATAAAAGAAAATGCGTACCTTTGATTTCTAGCAAAACAAGAAATCAAACTTCTCTTTTCTTCTCATGATCATACAATAGGATTAACGTGGAACCCCTTACCCTTTTGTTCCACAATCCAAGATGGAATAACTAAAGTAAGTTATTGCCAAGGTCTTATACACACGTAATATAACCAACTAACGTTAGATGCTAGTGTAAAGACACGTATTAAACCAAAATCAATTTGTTTAATAAAACTACAAATCGACCCACCTCCTAAGAAAGTGATCGACTTGTTTTTAGAAGAAAAGGAAGAGAGAAAACCTTTTAGGGTTATAGTATCATGTACAAGGTCAAGAAAACAATAACCCCAAGGTTTGTATTTATAATGTAACATTACTTGGAGCTCAAGAAACCGAATTAGGGTTGTTAAACCCTTATGCCGATCGGATCTCTACCCCTAAAGGAGTTCTAGATCCTTCTTAAGCCTCTAATTACACTAACGGTCCTTCCTTTATTCTCTAACGGTCATTTAGTCAATTTCGTTAATTACTTAACGTCCGTTAGTTATTATTTCGTGTCCTAAATAATTAAATACATAACATGGTTATATATTAATTATTTCCGTTAGTCATTCATACGTAATGTGTGCAATCCCATGGTCCCGTGTTCTATTCTAGTCATATACATTTTAATATTTTTCCATAACTCTAACATATGCTTCCTCAATTTGCTTGTCTCAGTTGTACAAAGAGCAGTTTCCTTAGCCTTATGTAAAAGAAATGTGATTGTTGTACATTCACTAGTACAATCGAGACCACCGGCGTCGACTTTTTTTCAACTGTGCCAACGTCATGACGTCGGCAACATACCTTCTCGACGTCATGTCGTCGGCACGAACTAGTCGACAGAGCCACGTCGGCAACGTCCATACCGACGAACGACGCCGACGACAGCGTGGGACCTACATGATTTTCGGTCAAACGTTTGTTTTTGCTCGACAATGTGTTACCGACGCCAAGTCATCGGTAAAATAATAAATATTTAATGGCTTAATTAGATTAACTAATTAAAGTCAACGAAAGTCAAATATTAACGTAAATTACGCCGACGACATTTTGTCGATATAATTTACGATAGTCAAAGAAAAGTCAACAAATTGAAAAATGGTGCCGACGCCCGTTTGTCGGTATCGTTTGCAATAGTCAACGAAAAGTCAACAAAATTGTAAAATGTTGCCGACGTCATATGGTCGGTACGATTTGAAATATCCAACATTTTCATTATTCTACCGACGACATTTTGTCGATAGCATATGAATGCATATATTATAGCGACGACATGGCGTCGGTATGGATGTTTTATTGCAGCTGCACTGCCCAGATTTTTGCCGCAAAAATGTGCAGCAAAAATATACCAATTCCAGTTTCATACCTGCTCTTATAAACCACACATTCCAATACAAACAACGGCTAAAACGGCTATAAAGTTTATAACGGCTAAAACGGCTATATATAACCACTAAACACTTAATAAACTTTACAAAACGGCCATAAACTTTACAAAACGGCCATAAACATTATAACACCCTCAAAATACATCATAAAGTTTACAAAATGGGTGTTATAATCGCTAAACCTAGCTACTATATGTACAAATGTTGCAATATCCTAAGTGTTCAAAGATAATAAGATTGGGGTCGTCAAAAATATAGTTCCAGAGACAAAACAACACAAAATAATACCTCTACAGCCCATCGTCGTCATCAGGATCATCATCATCACTCCCGCTCCTAGAGCCACTCCCGCTGCTAGAGCCACTCCCGCTGCTAGAGCCACTCTCGCCGCCTGAGCCACTCGCGAGAGCGCCTGAGCCGCTCCCTCCCGCGCCTGAGCCGCTCCCTCCCGCGCCGCTCCCACTGCAGCCTCCAGCGTCACCTCGAGAACCAACCTGGGTAAGAAACGCGTCCCAGTCTGGGTTCCTCGAGATATAACGTGTCAACAATTCGAGCTTCTTCTCAGTTTTCTTGGCTTTCTTCTTCTCTTTTTTCCTCTTTTTCTCAGCTTCAGCCAGACTCTTTTTAAATTCATCAATCTGCCCCGTAGCTTCAGCAAGCTTCCCTTTAAGCTCGGACGTACCTATAAACGAAATAATCAAAATTTAAAAATGGTCATTTCAATACATATATAAGATGCGTCATTTAATATTATCCAACTGTACATACCTGGTGGAGCTGGAGGCGGCATGTCTACCCGTGGCCTCTTCAAGTAGGGAACCACCTTGCCGACGCCGAGTATATGACCACGCTGCTTTCCCCCGATCACCCGAGCAAATATATCCTCCTCCGTGAGGCACGGCTCGTCTGCCGGCATATCAGATCTAGGCTGCCTCAGCCGGACCATCTCTTCCTGTGTAGTTGAAAAAAAATGAGAAAATTAATATATTAGTCGGGTTAATTACTAGATTATGTTTCAATAAATCACTAAGTGCGTGTTTGGAAAAAAATAAATAAATAAATAAATAAAAAATGATACTTACAAACCGAGCTCTAGCCTCATCCTGCAACCATGCACCATTCTTGAAGTGGGTGTCAAGATATGTATCGAACATGGACGGATACTGGTGGTCCTGGCTCCTCTCAAACTGTATAAAATATATACACATGCATATAGGATGAAACAAATTAAAATGACAAATCAAACACCATATATATTTTACTTAGTATAAATAATTTTAATTAATATATTATTAAAATTAAATAATCTTATAAAAATAAAATGTGTCTTACATATTCGTGTCGAGATGCCGCAAATGACTTCGAACCGTGGCGGCTGAGAATCTTGTTCTTCTTTCGATTCTCTTTGTTCACAGCCGATCTTTTCTGGGCCGCCTCCGACATGTACAAATCGACATACTTGTTCCACTCAGACATCTCCAAGCTCGGAGGAGGATTTCTTCTTATCTCTTCCACTCTAGCAGCCCCACCCTTTTTTGTAAAGTAATCTCGTTTCATATCATATTTATTGTCACGGTATCGACCAGCGAAATACGATGTGAGCGCCGAGCGAATGGTATCCCAGTCTGGTCTGCTCCTGTGGCGTTCCAAATCGAACATAAGCTGCAATCAAATATAGTTAAAATTAATATAAAGATATAAATAAATAAACAAATTTTAATAAATGTACACATTCAAATAATTAAATATAGAGATATAAATAAATAAACAAATTTAAATAAATATGTACATTTAAATAAATAAACACGATAACATAACAATATATATAAAAGGAAAATGAAATAACTGACCCCGAGCTGTGGAAGGAAGTCACCCGTCTTCTCCGACTCTATATCGTACCAGGAGGCATAGGAGAGCGGCAGCCGCCGAATGAGCTCGCCGACATAATTGCTAAACCATGCCTAGTTCGGGCCCACATGAGTGTAAGTCCCCTTATCACCAATCTCAAACTCAATCGACTGTGGGCCACCATCTCTCACGGCGTTCTTGAGCTTCACATTCTTATTGGGTCCCACCCATTGTGGCCTATGTGGTATTTAAGACCTTCGAGAGATACCCATGGAACATTACGACAACGACGACACGGACATTTTATGTTTTCGGAACTATTCAATAACGGTTTGCAATGATCGAGGAAGGCGGCAAGACCATCAAGAAATTCTTTTGAACCACGATGCTCTATACGGGTCCAACTCTTATCAATTATCATAACTGCATTTTTATGATGCAATCGGTTATTATATGCACTTAATTAATGATTACGAGTTGTTTTGTTCACCTAGCGCAACTATGGAAGGCAATCCTAACCCACTCTTTGAATGATTTGTCCCATATATGAATGTGTATAACTGATTTACTATTTGAGAAAATTTCGGCAGCATTTCCCCTCAACTCCCCAAATATGTGCATTAAGGACATATTCGTAGGAGTAAAGGAGAAACACTGTCGAAATAATCTCAAATAGTAAATCAGTTATACGCATCCATATCCTAAATGAGACAAAACATTCAAAAAGCAGTCCCAAACAGGGGACTTTCCGAAATTAATTTCTAATAAATTAATTCCGGACGGGTTTTCTATAGGATGATTAACTTCGGACGGGGACTTTCCGAAATTAATCACTAAAATCCTAAAACATAATACACTGCTACTAAAGGTATACACTGCTACTAAACTAGGCCGGTTCTTAAACACGGTTTTAAACAATCAAATTACACTTAATCCGTCACGCAACATTCACAAACATACTAATATGTAAAAAATAATACGGATATGAAAAAAATAACAACATACTATATCGGCTGTGGTCTGTGGCTCTCGACTGTGGTCTCAGGCTGCAGCTCGGGCTGCAGTCTCGGGCTGCGGTCTCGGGCTCGGGCTATATTAAAAGTGAGCACATTAATATATAAAAAGTTTAAAAAAAAACTGTTGTCGGCGACATGTCGTCGGGATACCAAAAGTTTTTTAAAAAAAAAAGGGACCACATTACCTCTGTCTCGGCTGTCTCAGCTCTCGACTCTCGCTCTCGGCTGTCTTGGTGGAGCTGTGGTGGTGTCGGAGGTGGAGCTGTGGTGTCGGCTGTATAAAATAAATAAAGAAAATAAAACAAAATTAACAAAAAACAAAATTAACAAACATTAACACTAAGATTAAACAAAATTAACAAAAAACAAAATTAACAAAAATCAAAATTAACAAAAATCAAAATTACCTGTTTTGTAGATCGAAGAAGAAGAAGTGGGGAAGAAGAAGAATTAAACAAATGAGGGGTTGAGGAGTGAATTAAACATGAGAGGAGGAGGAGGTGGAGGAGGTGCACGTGTAGTTGTGGTGGAGCTGTGGTGGAGCTGCGGTGGTGTCGGAGGTGGAGCTGTGGTGTCGGAGGTGGGGGTGTAGTGATGGTGGAGCTGTGGTAGTGGTGGAGTAGTGGTAGTGGAGTCGGAGGTGGTAGTGGTAGTGAATCGCCGGCGTCTTCTTCAATTATTGAGGAGAAAAAAGTTATACGTTTTTTTTTTCTAAGTGTTGAAAAGATCTAGTTTTGTTATAACTTTTAATGTTCCCGACGTCATGTTGTCGGTAAAGTAAAAGAAATTTGTCGTTTCTTAGTTTGGCGGGACGTATAAAATTTTGGTGAAAATTTTGGCGGTTATATTACCGACGACAAGTAGACGGTAATATTATAAATACTTTTATAAAATTATAAAAAATAGTTTTATAAAATTAAAAAATAAGTAGTTAAATTTTTTATTTTTATTATAAATACTTTTTATAAAATTAAAAAAAATTCAAAAATAGTTTTGGTTTTACACGAGATGTTTAACGAACGAGCCGAGATGTTATGGTTATACACGAGATGTTTAACGAACGAGCCGAGATGTTATGGTTATACACGAGATGTTTAACGAACGAGCCGAGATGTTATGGTTCTACACGAGATGATTAACGAACGAGCCGAGATGTTATGGTTATACACTAGATGTTTAACGAACGAGCCGAGATGTTATGGTTATACACGAGATGTTTAACGAACGAGCCGAGATGTTATGGTTTTACACGAGATGTTTAACGAACGAGCCGAGATGTTATGGTTATACACTAGATGTTTAACGAACGAGCCGAGATGTTATGGTTATACACGAGATGTTAACGAACGAGCCGAGATGTTATGGTTCTACACGAGATGATTAACGAACGAGCCAGATGTTATGGTTATACACTAGATGTTTAACGAACGAGCCAAGATGTTATGGTTCTACACGAGATGTTTAACGAACGAGCCGAGATGTTATGGTTGTACACGAGATGTTAAACGAACGAGCCGAGATGTTATGGTTTGTACACTAGATGTTTAATGAACGACCGAGATGTTATGGTTTTACACGAGATGTTTAACGAACGATCCGGGGATGTTATGGTTGTACACGAGATGTTTAACGAACGAGCCGAGATGTTATGGTTATACACTAGATGTTGGATGTTATGGTTATACACGAGATGTTTAACGAACGAGCCGAGATGTCATGGTTATACACGAAATGTTTAACGAACGAGCCGAGATGTAATGGTTGTACACGAGATGTTAAACGAACGAGTCCGAGATGTTATGGTTGTACACTAGATGTTTAATGAACGAGCCGAGATGTTATGGTTTTACACGAGATGTTTAACGAACGATCCGAGATGTTATGGTTGTACACGAGATGTTTAACGAACGAGCCGCTATGTTATGGTTATACACGAGATGTTTAACGAACGAGCCGAGATGTTATGGTTATACACAGATGTTAAACGAACGAGCCGAGATGTTATGGTTTCTACACGAGCGGATTAACGAACGAGCCGAGATGTTATGGTTATACACGAGATGTTTAACGAACGAGCCGAGATGTTATGGTTTTACTCAAGATGTTTAACGAACGATCGAGATGTTATGGTTGTACACGAGATGTTTAACGAACGAGCCGAGATGTTATGGTTATACACTAGATGTTTAACGAACGAGCTGAGATGTTATGGTTTACACGAGATGTTAACGAACGAGCCGAGATCTTATGGTTATACACGAAATGTTTAACGAACGAGCCGAGATGTTATGGTTGTACACGAGATGTTAAACGAACGAGCCGAGATGTTATGGTTGTACACTAGATGTTTAATGAACGAGCCGAGATGTTATGGTTTTACACGAGTGTTTAACGAAGATCCGAGATGTTATGGTTGTACACGAATGTTTAACGAACGAGCCGATATGTTATGGTTATACACGAGATGTTTAACGAACGAGCCGAGATGTTATGGTTATACACGAAATGTTTAACGAACGAACCGAGATGTTATGGTTGTACACGAGATGTTAAACGAACGAGCCGAGATGTTATGGTTGTACACTAGATGTTTAATGAACGAGCCGAGATGATATGGTTTTACACGAGATGTTTAACAACGATCCGAGATGTTATGGTTGTACACGAGATGTTTAACGAACGAGCCGATATGTTATGGTTATACACGAGATGTTTAACGAACGAGCCGAGATATTATGGTTATACACTAGATGTTAAACGAACGAGCCGAGATGTTATGGTTCTACACGAGCTGATTAACGAACGAGCCGAGATGTTATGGTTATACACGAGATGTTTAACGAACTAGCCGAGATGTTATGGTTTTACACGAGATGTTTAACGAACGAGCCGATATGTTATGGTTATACACTAGATGTTTAACGAACGAGCCGAGATGTTATGGTTCTACACGAGCTGATTAACGAACGAGCCGAGATGTTATGGTTATACACGAGATGTTTAACGAACGAGCCGAGATGTTATGGTTATACACTAGATGTTAAACGAACGAGCCGAGATGTTATGGTTATACACGAGCTGATTAACGAACGAGCCGAGATGTTATGGTTATACACGAGATGTTTAACGAACGAGCCGAGATGTTATGGTTTTACACTAGATGTTAAACGAACGAGCCGAGATGTTATGGTTCTACACGAGCTGATTAACGAACGAGCCGAGATGTTATGGTTATACACGAGATGTTTAACGAACGAGCCGAGATGTTTTATGGTTATACACGAGATGTTTAACGAACGAGCCGAGATGTTATGGTTATACACTAGATGTTTAACGAACGAGCCGAGATGTTATGGTTCTACACAAGCTGATTAACGAACGAGCCGAGATGTTATGGTTATACACGAGATGTTTAACGAACGAGCCGAGATGTTATGGTTTTACACGAAATGTTTAACGAACGAGCCGAGATGTTATGGTTATAAACTAGATGTTTAACGAACGAGCCGAGATGTTATGGTTATACACGAGATGTTTAACGAACGAGCCGAGATGTTATGGTTCTACACGAGATGATTAACGAACGAGCCGAGATGTTATGGTTATACACTAGATGTTAAACGAACGAGCCGAGATGTTATGGTTATACACGAGATGTTTAACGAACGAGCCGAGATGTTATGGTTCTACATGAGATAATTAACGAACGAGCCGAGATGTTATGTGATGGGCGTGATGCGTCGTTGCGGTTTAGCAGTATTAATGCCTACTCAAGTTTTAAATTTATATTTAGCCGACTTATCAATAATGCACACACTTAACGAGCAGTGTACCCGGTCAGTATGAATATAATGGTAAGTAGAGTGTCGATTACTAAGAGTGGAACGTATTATCTAGTTATTCTAATCAGTATTTTAATGTCTTAAGTCAATTATACAACCTAATCTAACGCAAGGGGGTTCAGCCTGAGAGACTGGCACGTTTTGGTTGCAATTAAATAATAAACTAAACTAATGAGCACGAATCAGCGATAAGCACGCACGTACACAGATAAATACTTGAGACAATAAGAAGACCTGTCCTGATAATTAAGTAGCTTGTCACTTGTTTTATTGCTAGTTTTATATGAAGTGTATGTAATTAACCCTTTCTCGTTGGCTCTAATCTTATCGGCGAGTAAACCCTTAATGATTACTTATGTCTAAAAGTTATTCCTAAGTGATCAAGTTAGTTATAACCGTGGGAGCAATATGATCTTCCGTAGTCACATACGACAAGCCACTAATAGACACAGAGGTTATAAATGCACTAATAAAAGTCACCAAAGACATCAACATATAAACTTTAATTAATGGGAAAGCAGTTTTAAGGGAGTGCAACCTTTTCGTTGTCACATTACACAAGCCACCAATCCTGATGAATTAAAGTGTACTAATACAATGAAACAAAACTACTTAATGAATTAAACACATGCAGGACCTTCTTACAGCTCTTGTATCTTCGTTCGGGTATGTCTTATGCTGCCTATTCGACTGAATTCGGCCTTAGGTTTTCTGGTCTTCGGTCTTCTTCTAAAACTAGGGCTCTCGAAATTCGTCTGGTCTTGGGGTATTTATAGTTTCTGTCTGAGGTAAGATGCGGCGCATTGAATAAGTAGATGCGGCGCATTGACTTAACTTCACGTGGGGTCCAAGGTTATTATATTCCAGAATATTCGTACACCGCCTTGAGATGCGGCGTATCTTCATAACTGTATGCGGCGCATGTCTTCTTGTATCTTGGATCGAAACTGGTGAAATCTTGATAGTGATGCGCCGTATGTAAGAAGTATAATGCGGCGCATCTGGAGTAGAACAAGTTGGTTCTTCTTCGTTGACCAAAGTTTAAGTCAGGCAATGGTCTTCAATCTCTTCATTTCAGCAGCCTTTTCCAATCTTGATCATTTTTCTCCATTTTTAGTCCATAATAGCTAAGTTTCACCAAATGCTTGTTTTTAACTGAGAATTACAAAAGTAAACGATTAAGTATCAATTCTCATACATAATATAATAAAACAAGTCAAATAAATAGGATAAATGATGATAATAAAATGTACTTATTTGAGTTCATCAAATATCCCCCCACTTGAACTTTACTTGTCCCCAAGTAAACCTTAGAATTAATCTTATGAAAATATATCCTAAAAGATATTAGGATTTATTTTTATATTTAAGCATGTATTCGTTTTATCATAATCACACAACCAAACACTTAACGAATTAGGAATAAAATAAAATATTTCGATAAAAGCAAATCTAATCGTTTAACTGTCCAGTCGTGACGAATATTCTATCATAAGCTTGGCAAGTATACACATCTCCCCCACTAAAGCCAAGGAATAACAAGTCTATAGCGGTAAAAAGGGTTTTGAGGCTTAAGGGTTAATCATTCTTCTTAATCTCTATCGATCTCAAATTCCAGAAAAGGCGACAAAATCACAAATACATGATCGAATCCACGAACACGATACTTGCAATTGCTCAAATCCTTAACTCGAATAGGCTAAAGATAGGACTAAGTAATCTTCACCAATAATATTATATGAAAAAGGGCGACAAAATCATAAATACATAGCCGAATCCACGACTACGATACTTAAGATTGCTCAAATCCCTATTCTCAATAAATCAAAGGTTTGGATAAAGAATAATATAGGGTATGGATAATATTTGGGATACAAATTGGTGTAAAATGAAAAATAAACAAAACAGAAAAATTAAAATCCTAAGTGTGGTTAATCACTATCCCAACCATCCCATGAATAAGACTCATATCATTGAACAACTCACGCTTTAACACTTGAAACACACGCTTTAGGTAGACACGAATTATACTCAACAAGATCTTAATCAAAGAATAAACCTTAGTTGGCGTTCCCATAACGTTCAACTCCCATTCAATCCATAAATATAATATACAACAACTAGTGGTGATATCGACCACTTAATACAAAACTTTACATAAGTTGGTTAAAACAAACTTCCAACTTTTCCTTTTTCTTTTCTTATTTTTTTCCTTTTTTTTTTTTTTTTTTTTTTTTTTTTTTTTTTTTTTTAAACTTGAAACATAAACATAGATGTGTAAAATTTCACCACATCACTATAATGATAACTCTGGATAATTTTTCCATACTTTTCATGACTTCAGAAATAATGGTAATAGTGAAAATAGTAAACACACGAAAAATAAACTCAAAGATATACAATATTTACTTTCACTCTAATTGCATTGTGCAATTTCCCGACCTAACCATAGATAATGAATTACGCACGCGAACACAGGTAATGTAAGGAAACACACTTTGCCTAAAGCAATTAACCAACCACGGATTTTAATCTACAGGGTAGGCTAAGGTGTAAGGGTGTAACGATACATTATAACAAAGGTGTAAGAAACGAAAGGAATGGCTCTGAGTGTTTTTCTAGGGGTATCTTACTCTAAAAATGGAGTAACAAAGGGTTTATACGGGGGTTAACTAACCGGTGTAGTTAGCTAATATCACATAACATATAAAGGCTATTTGGGTGTAATCCTAGAAATTTACCAATTTAGACAAGTCATTCCAATTATATAAATAATACTTATTATGGTGGTCTCGAATAGTATACAAGCCAAGTTCTAAAGTTTACAAGTCACCGGCACACTCATAGATTTGTGAATTTTGAAAAATCACAATTTTTGGAATAATGTTATGTGTGCAGCTATGCAACTTAGATCTTAAACAAAAACATGCTAAAAATTTTTAATTTTGATATATTAAGCGCATTTTAAGCATAATTTTTTGAAAAAGTTTAGGACAAGTAAGTGTTCTAATTCTCCAATCCCCCCACTTAAGTTAAACAACGTCCTCGTTGTTTGTATCAAAGGTTAAAAACTGGAAAATAAAAGAATTAGAACAGAAAAACTCCCCTGAGATTTGCTCGGTATGATCCTCCATTGTTTGTGTAAGAGCAAAAATCAACTTTCTTGTGGATGAGAACGTTTAAGCTTCATAATTGATGTATCCACAGGAAATGCAGGAATCTATAATACCATCAAGACTTTAACACACCTGAGTTAAGAAAGTTCAAACTTGCATAATACATTAGTAGTTAGTAAAAATAAAATGTAAAAATTAAAACTGAAAATCATCAGGTCAGTCGATACGCCGTATCTTATGGAAGAAGATACGCCGTATCGAGCCTGGTATAAATACGAATCAGAATAAAAGATGCGTCACATCCTTAACCAGGGATGCGCCGCATTAAAATAAACTGATAAAAGGTTTTAAAGTTAAAAATAAAAATGCAGAAAATAAAATAAGATATGACCAGTGCAGGAGATGCGTCGCATCTCAGGATGGAGATGCGCCGTATCTTCTGCGGACCTGACTGACTCGACACAGAACAGAATAGTAAAAATTCTCCGGGTTGTCTCCCGGTCAGCACTTGTCTTTATTCCAGAGTCTTCAAGTTAGACTCACGTTCAGCTCTTTATTTTGTTCTTGTCACGGTCCATCCTTCTTCTTTCATCCGAAAGATGTTCCCGTATAGCTCCGCAACATTTTCTTCCGTTCGACTTAATCTAGTATAACTCTTGGTCTTTGTCGCAACATATTCCTCATCTGGTCCCAAAGAGTATTTAATGACTTTAAATTTTTCAGAAATAATCATGGGTGGCTTATCATAAGAGATCCCAAGTAGTTGACACTTTCTTTTGATGAATTCTTCTTCGTCTTTATCAACAAACTTAAAATAAGGATCCTTAATCAAATAGTCATCAAGTTCATCAATTAATGACTCATTGTTATTATCATCTTGAATTGCCTCCCACTCTCTTTCCAATTCTCATTGTAAGCGTCGACTAAGCTTTGTGTAATCATCAAATTGTTCATGCACCCATTCCCAGAAAGTAGTGTTCGATGTTCCCTTAAGTCCTTTTAAGTAGTTGATTCTACCTCTCTCTTGCAAAGCCTCTGCTTTACGTGGGCAGTCTTCAACTTTTTCATACCAATCATCGTCTTCAAAGTATACATCGTTTCCAACCCGTTTCATTCCAATTATACTTCCCCCATTACAGGTTCCATCATTCTTATAATCACAGGTCGGCCATACACTACTCCCATCCTTGAAACAGAAAGGTGTACAAGTGTGATTAATGTGCTCAAATTCCCATGGTTTATCCCAAACCCATGGTATTTGGTCATTCCATTCGTAGTACCAGGTGTTTTTGAAATCATCATAAGTTTTGAATCCTGGTAGATCTCCAGTTAGCACATCATCGTCGACTTGAAGAAGGTAATTAAATTCTTTGAATTGTTTGCACAAAGGTGTCTCATAATTGAACAGATCAATGTCTATGTTGAATAATTCTTCAATGCCCTCATTGATTGTTGAATCATTAAGTGACGACCCATAGTCGCTCTCTACTTCTTCATCTTCCCCTCTCATCCAATATACCCATAACGCATCTTTAGTAGCTCGATCCATGCTCTTATGGTTATTGAACTTACTAGCCAACCAATCTGAAAAATCAACATTGTTAGGATCGTGGTCAACGTCAAAGCAAGCTTTTCCAATCATTTTCCTCCTTATCTCCATGAACTCGTTAAATTGTTCCCTAAAACTCCGTGTCAACCATGAGGTCACAATCCGTTTGATTTCATTCACAGGAGCAAATTTAGGATTACCGTATTTAAGTTCAAGCCATTCTTCGAGGGAGATGTCCATCAACCTTACCAACCTGCCATGAAATAGTAACTCCGACACAGCATAAATTCTTTCATCGTCCAGATAGTTCTCATTTAATCCCCAGTACTGTTCGGAATAAGGCATGTAAGAGATTTGTATAGGTTGGGTATTGCTTCCACCACAGCTTTTATTGCTTGAGTTCATGTATTCAATTTGGAATTTCCCATCATTCTCTTCGATAGTAGTCCAAGTCAATCCTTTACATTCAATGATGGGCCATAAGAGTAGCAATTCATCTTCAGTGTAGCTCATTAGTAAATCATAAGAGAATATCCCATCTTCAATATTGCATAAGCGTTTAAATTCCTTATAAGTAGCTTCAAGAGGGGTTTCCCAAGAAAATAAATCGGCATCAATCATGAGCACATTGAAGTTGACATCATCAAAAACTTTTACTTCGAATGAATCCGAAAGCAAGAGTTCCTTAGCAAGATATCCGTTCACTGACATGTCTTCCATAGCAAAACCTGTCATCATAGGTAAAATCGTCAGTAGGATTTGTTCGCTAGAAGAGAAATTAATGAATTTAGAAACGGATATAAGAATAACTGATATCTGCAGACGATGCGCCGTATCCAGAAAGATGGATACGCCGTATCTTATTACGTTAAAATTTAATCAGACTTTTATTCAGAAAATAGATACGCCGCTTATAAATTTAGAATGCGCCGTATCAGTTTTAATTATCAAAAATCAATTATACTTATTAAAATTAAATGCGTCGTATTAACAAAAGTTAATGCGCCGTATTTTCGTTACGTTTCAAAATACAAGATTTTTGATTCAGTAAGATGCGCCGTATCGATAAAAATCGATGCGTCGTATCTGTTTAATAATTCGAAAACTGTTTTTAATTAAAATAATAGATACGCCGTATCTGCTAAAGCAGATGCGTCGTATGGCGTTATCGCTTAGAAAAAATTAAAAACAGAATACGCCGTATCTTGGGGAAAGATGCGTCGTATCGAATTTATTAAACGCGTTGTATTTTATAAAAAGTAAACGCAATACGCCATATCTATGAAAATAGATGCGCCGTATCGTTTGAATAAGCTCAGTACAACGATAGCAGTATGCAGAAAAACAGAAAAATAAAAACAAAAATAAACACAAACGAAAAGCAACAAAAATAAAAGAAAACAAATAACACACAAAACAGAAAATATGCAAATAATACAATGAATGCAATTAATCTAATACACAACACGGTTAGCGGTTAAAATCTAAAAATTAAAAAGAAAAACCTAATTAAAATACTAATCAAATTAACAGATAATAACAATTCACTCCCCGGCAGCGGCGCCAAAAACTTGATGGGCGTGATGTGTCGTTGCGGTTTAGCAGTATTAATGCCTACTCAAGTTTTAAATTTATATTTAGCCGACTTATCAATAACACGCACACTTAACGAGCAGTGTACCCGGTCAGTTTGAATATAATGGTAAGTAGAGTGTCGATCACTAAGAGTGGAACGTATTATCTAGTTATTCTAATTAGTATTTTAATGTCTTAAGTCAATTATACAACCTAATCTAACGCAAGGGGGTTCAGCCTGAGAGACTGGCACGTTTTGGTTGCAATTAAATAATAAACTAAACTAATGAGCACGAATCAGCGATAAGCACGCACGTACACAGATAAATACTTGAGACAATAAGAAGACCTGTCCTGATAATTAAGTAGCTTGTCACTTGTTTTATTGCTAGTTTTATATGAAGTGTATGTAATTAACCCTTTCTCGTTGGCTCTAATCTTATCGGCGAGTAAACCCTTAATGATTACTTATGTCTAAAAGTTATTCCTAAGTGATCAAGTTAGTTATAACCGTGGGAGCAATATGATCTTCCGTAGTCACATACGACAAGCCACTAATAGACACAGAGGTTATCAATGCACTAATAAAAGTCACCAAAGACATCAACATATAAACTTTAATTAATGGGAAAACAGTTTTAAGGGAGTGCAACCTTTCCGTTGTCACATTACACAAGCCACCAATCCTGATGAATTTAAGTGTACTAATACAATGAAACAAAACTACTTAATGAATTAAACACATGCAGGACCTTCTTACAGCTCTTGTATCTTCGTTCGGGTGTGTCTTGTGCTGCCTATTCGACTGAATTCGGCCTTAGGTTTTCTGGTCTTCGGTCTTCTTCTAAAACTAGGGCTCTCGAAATTCGTCTGGTCTTGGGGTATTTATAGTTTCTGTCTGAGGTAAGATGCGGCGCATTGAATAAGTAGATGCGGCGCATTGACTTAACTTCACGTGGGGTCCAAGGTTATTATATTCCAGAATATTCGTACACCGCCTTGAGATGCGGCGTATCTTCATAACTGTATGCGGCGCATGTCTTCTTGTATCTTGGATCGAAACTGGTGAAATCTTGATAGTGATGCGCCGTATGTAAGAAGTATAATGCGGCGCATCTGGAGTAGAACAAGTTGGTTCTTCTTCGTTGACCAAAGTTTAAAGTCAGGCAATGGTCTTCAATCTCTTCATTTCAGCAACCTTTTCCAATCTTGATCATTTTTCTCCATTTTTAGTCCATAATAGCTAAGTTTCACCAAATGCTTGTTTTTAACTGAGAATTACAAAAGTAAACGATTAAGTATCAATTCTCATACATAATATAATAAAACAAGTCAAATAAATAGGATAAATGATGATAATAAAATGTACTTATTTGAGTTCATCATTATGGTTATACAGTAGATGTTTAACGAACGAGTCGAGATGTTATGGTTCTACACGAGATGTTTAACGAACGAGCCGAGATGTTATGGTTGTACACGAGATGTTAAACGAACGAGCCGAGATGTTATGGTTGTACACTAGATGTTTAATGAACGAGCCGAGATGTTATGGTTTTACACGAGATGTTTAACGAACGATCCGAGATGTTATGGTTGTACACGAGATGTTTAACGAATGAGCCGAGATGTTATGGTTATACACGAAATGTTTAACGAACGAGCCGAGATGTTATGGTTGTACACGAGATGTTAAACGAACGAGCCGAGATGTTATGGTTGTACACTAGATGTTATGGCGCCAAAACTTCCCTCCAAAAGATCTATTTTTTTTACCATATATAACAGTTAGCATATCTGCTCTTAACCACACAAACACATTATACACTCTCAAATCCTCACAACCACAAACACACACTGTTATCATGGTGAAGATGGCGGAATTTGAAGCTTTTGCTTGTCCTTGTGGACAAGGAGACGTAATTCTGCGACAATCGCATCGACCTCACTCCCGTGGTAAACAATACTATGCGTGTCGTTTATCCAAGGTGAACAATTACATACTTTTTTCTGTGTTATTTAAATAATTTGGTTAGTCGTTAAAAATTATAGTTTTTACTCTTTAACAGGGTGGGACAAAGGAGTATGGATGCGATTTTTTTTATGGAAGGATGAACGACTAGCCAAAATGACCGCTTTTGTTGGAGCTTCAACGCCTCCAACTCATTCCGCAAGACCATCCACAACTCCAACTCGATACACTGCAGGACCTTCAACATCAAGTCCTGGAAATACAGAGTGCTCAAACTGCATCAAACTGAATCACCAGATAATGGTACTCAATAAAATGCTAGAAGTGTATATGCATCCAAACAAACACACAACTGATTCAGCTGCCTTACTTCACGACCTTTATAATGACATGGTAGGTGATATGGGAAATCTTCGTATGTAGGTTGTTGTTGTTGCTGTTATTGTTTTTGTTGTTGTTGCTGTTATTGTCGTTGTTGTTGTTTGTTGTGTTATTGTTGTTGTTTAATAAAATGTTGTTGTTGTGAAAACTGATGTCGAACGTGCTTTATATTTTTAATTTGTACGCTTTAATGTTGGAGGCGTTGTGAAAACTTAAGTATCCATCAAGATTCAACCATAAGGGGTCGTTTGGTTTATGATGTCCAAACAGGGCCGTTTGGTTTATGTTGTTTTCTTAACAACAGCCCACAAGAGCCATTTGGTTTATGCTGTCCAAATAGGGGTGTTTGGGATTGCTTATTTCCTGCACCAAAAGGGTGTTTTGGTTTATGACCTTATTTGAAGAAACAACATCACAATTAACAAACACGAATGCACACATTTTATTTAAAACACGCAAGAGTTCTCAAACGAAAAACTCGACAACCAAACAAAACAACTCAAACTAAACAACTCGACAACCAAACGAAACAACTCAAACTAAACAACTCGACAACCAAACGAAACAGATCAAACGAAACAACATTTTTATTTTTTTTTGCGGCTACTTCCCGCTTTGCTGGAACTCGCACCATCTTTTCCCTTCCTTGCTCTCAGTTCCTTGATACGTGCAAACGTAGCTTCGAGATTTGTTACTCTATTTTCCAGATTACCAAATTCGGTGTTGAGGTCTAACGTGCTTTCAGCTTCATCGTCACCTCCAACAGCAGCAGCTTGAGCTTCAGCAGCACGTTGAACTTCAGCAGCATCTAGCTCTTTCAAATACTCTCTATAGTATGACTTTCTCCTCAACCATTCCAGAATCTTGTCCCTCTGCCACGGTGCACAGTTCTCATAAGAACCATATTCATCAAAAATTTCCCAGCCCCAATGAAGTATAATTTCATTATACAGGAGCTCGTGTGATAAAGCCTTCGACCATTCCTGTTCCGGCGTTAAACCATCCATTGTTATGTGTGTTTTATGTGAGAATTTACGTGTTTTGTGATAATTTTATTATATGATATATATATAAGTAAAAAATTGGCGGGGTGGAGGGAAATTTTGGCGGGAAATATCACCGACGACCTGTCGTCGGCATAATAAAGGCGGGAAAACCCCCGCCCAATTATTCGCTATTATTCACAAGAGGGAAAAGTCAAAAAATTTGACTTAAATATGTGCCGACGTCATTAAACTAACGGCAAAACAATTCTTAATCATTCGCTAATCCCACAATAATCACAATTATTTTTTGGTTTATACTATGCCGACGACATGACGTCGACATAGTTTTGGCGGGTCAAATCCCCGCCCAGGTTTTCACCAAGTCAAACACTAGAATCATGTTACCGACGAAAAGTCGTCGGCATAATACTGACATAAAAATTCAACGCAACCTTGGCTTGGTCAAGTCATTTTTTTGTCGTTTAGCGAATGCTGCCGACGACACTCGGTCGTCGGCACGGTGTCCGTCGCCCGTGCTATGTTTTCTTGTAGTGATTGGACAATAATTTTGCGGCATGGGTGATATCAATTTGACCAACCTTATACATGATAATGCATAAACAAGCCACCCTGATATCAAAACAGCATTACACACCCACGTACCAATATGACTGCGTTTATGTTATTTTGGACCAAAACCTTGACGTAAAAACTTATAACTACTTCCAGGTAAGGGATATCACACCATTAGATAGAATGTCAGTTGTTCCTGAAGTAATGGTGACCAATTAGGATGTAGGTATGACCCTGGCAATCTTCTATGAATCACGCATCTAGCACGATTTAATAAGCCTATAAAGACAGTTGTTTTCCTACGAGACTTTTTCCGCCTTCGATTTAAAGATATTGTTAACTAGATTATTTTTACAGGATATAAGTAAGTTTTTACTCTCTCTTTTAAGGTCGGGAGTGTAATTTGATTCTTCCAGGTCAACACTCTCGATTCTTACAGCTAATTTCTAGTTTATTAATTTTTTTAACTAAGGATACAAAATGACAAAAAAAAGTTGTAGTATAAAAACATAGGACCGCATAAAGAGCAAAAATTACATTGGCATGCAAGCTAGAGTACAACGACCAGAAACAAGAACATACATGGTTACAAGAACTTCTTAATATTACAAATGAAATAAAAATTAACGCAAATTCAACATACTTTCTGAATGCTTATGGTGGACACTTCTTAAAGTAGCAGAACTTCTCATTCTTGTCTGGATCGGAGGGTTATCTGGCTCTCGAAATCACATATGCTTGATTCTGCAGTTCATATTGAAGCATTAAACAACTACTAAAGGAAACCAATAATATAGTAAAGCAAATCCTAGTAAACTTACCAGAACAGATATGATCTTTAAGGAGAGAGATTGTTAAAATAATCACGCCATTTGTCAATGAAAGGTAACTCAGCAGGATTCAAGTCTGGAAGTTCCCGGTCTTGAAGGTTGTTGATTATCTGCGTAGTCTCACCGAGGAGTTGGACTGTAGCATTGACACTGGACTCCCTTTTCTCTATCACTCTTTCATGACATTTTGTAACTATGACTTGGGGTAAGTTGGTGAGACAAGCAGCCAGTATATCAGCAATCATTGATGATAATTCCCTGAATAAGTCCTCTTGGCTAAGCTCATCAATGTTGGTGTGGTAGGAAAGAAGGATTGATTCGGTAATTCGATACATTGAATTTGCGCAAATAGACTGGTAGATGGAATTATCATTTGCGCTTTTACTATCTATAACTTGCACTTCAGTGACCATTTTTTAGCTGTATTCTTGAACCATTGAAGAATCAATCCTGCTGTGTTCACTTCAGGAGCATGGTTTTTCAGATTGACTCCTACCCATTTGTTGGAGACTTCAACTTCTAGCCACAACATTTTAGCCGCCTTTTGAATGCTTACATACTCATCGGTAGCATTGAGACTTTCTTCCACAATTGTGACATATGTAAGACCTTCACTCACACTGCTTAGCAACCTATCAACTATGTCGTTCTGTATTTGAGGTAGAGAAACGGCGATGGCTGTCAGGGTTACCAAGGGTAAGCTCCAACAATCCGGATAATCTTGTGCAAATAAAGGTGGAACATGAAGGCTGTCATGCTTTCCAACTCCTTCAAAACCTTTAGATTCTCTTAGAAGCTTCACGAGATTGCTAGGTTGTTGTTTTTCAGCCTTTTTTATCAAGCGGTCGGCAGATTTTGAAATGCTTTTTAATGTTCTCTTCGAAAGCTCCATATCGTCTTGCAGTTGCAACACATACCGCCTAAGATGGTTAAACTTCTCTTGCTGTTCAGGATTTTGTCCCTCGGCAATACTTGAGGCACTGAACATGGCTTTAAACCACTTCCAACACCAAATACAAAACAAACCGCATATCACAAAGAAAATTGGGATCAGCGCTATCATCTTACATGCTACCACAACTGTCATCTGAAGTCCTATACAATTGATAAGAAATTTGACTTTGAAATTCTGTATGAAAATCTTGATTTTACGACTACTGGCTGAGAATGGTATGCTACTCCGTTTCCAATCATACAGCTTCTGAGTCCAGTAGCTCTCTACTTTGAATACCTTAATATGATTCCAGATCCATTTTATGGACAACTTAAAGCTCATGGCTGCATAACATCTACAAAGTGGTGCAATTGTTCCTACTAGACTTCCGATAAGCTGTATTATGAGAATTACTGGAATTGACCGTTTATAATCCGATTTGTAGACTAGTAGACTTTCATCTAAAATAGTTTCAACTAAAATAAATACATGTGCGGCAGTGCTAACAACACATATTACCCCAGAAGCAGAGGTAGTTGCAGAGCAAGCTGTGATGAACTGAGGGCTGCCTGTTCCTGCCATGATCCAATGGTTTTTCACATGCTGCTTTAGCTTCTCAACAGTTAATCTTCCAGGTTGTTGTAACTCTAGGTCCTTCAAAGAAGTTTCATGACCTGCTTGGTATTTCAATTCTATTATTTGTTTGGACTTTAGAATCGTTAAACCTGAACATGTGTGTATTATCAGCAAGATTAGTAGCTTAGCCACATAAGACAATGCTATTATCTTAACTATAACTGTGAATTCATTAGGCTCTCCAATAACACCCGTATATATTTCAATGCAAACATTCACAATCAAGGTGATTACCAGAATATCCAAAGCTAAGATGTTTGTGAGAAGTTCCTTGCTATTCATGGTTGCTAAAGAAATAAATTCGCCATCATGGTGCACATAAAGGGCATGCTTCCGATCTTTGCTATCTGGTCTGCAACACCTAGCATTGGATTACTTAAATCCACAGGTAGCTTCATAGCAACAGCTATCACAGTGAGAGAAGCAGCATTCAGAGTGAAATATTTGCAAGGAAACCATAGTTTCCTGTTTCTTAAACCATGTATTAAATCAGCTACCATTGCTAGGATGCACAAGAGAGATGCTACTGCGATATAGATACCAATCCATAACATAGGTTTGCTGTATTTATTTTGTGATTTTTGTCGATCTGACTCATACTGTAAGCAATCTCGAAAACCACTCGGAATACCCACAACAGTATCATATTTACAAAGGTAATCTGTCCATAAGAAATAGTCGTAATAGTCTATAGTTTGGTTCATCCATCATTTGTGGGGAAATAAAATGGTGATTTGTGACAATTTAAAATAGGAGCAAGAAGATGGTAATAATGTGAATGATATAAAAAAGTCCAGTTCTTAAAGAATGTATGAGTGATGAAATCATGAAATGAAACTTGGAATGACTTTGCAACAAAATTTGGATATGAAAACTCGATCTATGTGTGACTAAAACAACACCACTATTAATACATACTTTGTGATTGCACTATATATAATTCATCCATCATTTGGCCCACCCGTGAAAGGTAGACAATTCGACAAACATCAAGAAACACATGCTCCATAAGAGAACATATATATAATAGTTTACATCAAACTTGAACAAGTTATAACATAATCTACATTTGAATTTTAAGTCAAATGTTATTTAGAACGTTGCTGAAACTACATGTGATTTAGAGGTTCTTAAGTTTTTTGTTTTTATTTTATTTTTTGAAAAAACCCACACATGATAGTATTGAAAAATAAAAGTTTTCGTTAATGAAATAAAAAATTATTCAATTTAGATAATTTAAAAGTCTAATTAGCAATTTTGATATAAAATGAAAATATGTACATTAAACTAGCTTCATGGCCCGCGCAAATAGACAAGCTAGTTTCATTTATTCATTTTATAAACTAAACTAGATAAATATAATTGTGATATAGTTTAAATAGTATAGAAAATAATAGGTAGATTATACCAGTCTTTGAAACAATATACAAATCATGCAATAATGCATCGGTACACAGTTTTGTCTCCATAAACTAAACATTTATGAAAGCCAATTTTGACGTTGAACCTTACAAAAAATAATCAAGTGGTACCATAACTCAAATGTTAAAACAAATATACACTTTTGCGCTCATTTTTCTTAAGTTTTTAAAAATAACTCTTTCTATAAAATCATGGAGACAGAATCACTAAAAAATGCTTTGTGGAGATATTAGATATATGTATCTTTTGGACTGAATGGAATACGAAGTATGTAAGCATCACTAATCTCTCCCATGTAGGGATGAGCTCGGGACCAATCCCGTCCCGATCCCGTCCCGAATTGATGCTCCCGAATTTTTCCCGGGCATGAAAGGTGTGTCCCAGTACCGTACCGAACGGGATTCCGGTACCGGTACCGGTTCCGGGATTCGGTACCGGGAAATCGGTACGTATCGGGTTATTCCCGTTTTAGTTTAGATAAAAGTAGGGATGGAGGAAATATAAATTGTGAAAAGGAGAAACCAAATAAAGGTGTTACATTATCTATATAAACAACAGTTACTAGATCAAATCAAATACATCCCTCAAAAAACATAGCTATTGTCTCACAAATACTTCATAAGTGTGACAATTATTCTGTGTCAAAATTGTTTTGAGAACCAGAAATTTGCAGCATGGACCATTCGAGACCAAAGCAGACATACTATATATAATGCTTCATTTAATCAAACACATCGCACATAAAATATAGATGCATACTGTTCAAAATAATGTTCAACAATAATACCATCAAAATAATACCATCAAAATACATGTTTGCATGTGGTCTCATGTATCATCAGTAATACCATCAAAATAAACAAACTAAATCATGTTCAACAAAACAATTAATCTCGTGCAACTCCCATCCCTTTTCCTTTAGCGTTTTGCTTGGCAATCTCTTCTTCTATATCTATACATACGACAAAAAACTAGCAAAGTTAATAACTTAACAAACATTAGAAAAACACATTCAAGATAAGCTATTACCTTTTGCAACATCGTCATCATTTAATAGATCGTCGATGTCATCTATTATGGAGTAGCTTTTTTGGACTTTCTGACCCAATCTTTGGATAACACAATTCATTAAAAAACATGGACTATTCTAATTTCGGTACCAAATCGGGATTTCCCGAATGATTCCCGTCCCGAACCCGAAATGTCCCGAATTTTTTTTTGGCCTTATTTAGTAGTCCCGGTACCGTACCGTATATCGAGACTCGGTACGGTTTCGGGACGGGATCGGGACGGTTCCGGTTCGGTTTCGGGATTCGGTTCGATATGCTCATCCCTACTCCCATGTCATTGTAAAACAGTCAGAATACCATGGAGACAAAAAGAGTATTCAAACATAAATGACAGAAAGGTATATGTACTATAAGGTGATTTTAGGTATATGACTGATAAATTTTTTGAAACGATTTGAACATCCTAAACTTTATCTTACATTTTTTAAGATGTGTGTTGAAAATCACCCAAAGGAGAATTCAGATACTGGGGAATCTCGTACTCGAAAAAACAAACTCTGGTAGATTCCATCCACATGAATTAAGAGATAAAAAGCTTTAGGAGCTTGACATAGAAGTCATGAAACACTTTAAACAGTCATCTTTACTTGCTTTTGACATCAACTACCACTCCTGCTCCTTCGTATATCCACCACGTACTGGAACGTTCTTATTTTAAAGTAATACTGTAATATGAAAGAATAAAGACTAAATGATATCACATAATGATACTATAAAAATTAGGCAACATGATAATTCAACTCGATCATTGACATCAGTAGCACTCCGGCAATCACTTGGGTTTTCTTCTTCTTCTTCTTCTTTTTTTTTTTTTTTTTTTTTTTTTTTTTTTTTTTTTTTTTTTTTTCTTATTACGTGTAGAAAAATTTCAAGAGAGACCCTGGACGTTGTGCTATAATAATTCTATCAAGATATCCTTGACAAAAAATGAAAATTACTACTAAGATAATAACAAAAGAACTGTAAAATTTAACTTAAATGTTTAAGGAGAATCTTCAACAACTTAACATGTTTGATGCAACAAAGCATATCAAAAGGATGATGTGATAAAAAGCTAGCCACAACTCCTAATTATTTCAGAACGTCTGATGACAATGGTATAACCAGAAAATGAAAACAGAGAAAATGAAGAAGAAAGTGAAATAAAGAGAAAGTTTGTTATGTTTCTGTTTACCCAAAATGAGAGAGATACAAGATATTTACAAGGAAAATATTTACACATCTAGTCCTTCTATTCTAGAATTATTTACACAGCAGTCCTTGTACTTTTACACTCCCCCTCAAGTGGAGAGTGTGGTGGCTCACACACTCCCAACTTGGATAGAAGTTGATTATGTTGTTCCACAGTCACAACCTTGGTAAACACATCAGCCAATTGTGACTTGGTATGAACATAAGATGGTTTGATTTGTCCTGCCTTCATTTGATCTCTAACATAGTGGCAATCCACTTCTATATGCTTTGTTCTAGCATGGAAGACTGGATTTGCAGCAATGTAAAGAGCAGCTTGATTGTCACAAAACAAGTCTACAGGCTGCAGGTCTTTGATCCCCAAGTCTTTAAGCAGACTGACTAACCAAGTAACTTCACAACATGTAAGAGCCATTGCTCTATACTCAGCCTCAGCTGATGATCTTGCCACCACTGCTTGTTTTTTAGATTTCCAAGAGATAGGTGAGTCACCCAACAACACACAGTAACCAGTTGTTGACCTCCTAGAAAAAGGACAACTGGCCCAATCAGAATCACAATAGGCCTGCAACTTCACTGCAGAGTCTTTTGCCAGAAGAATACCTTGATTGGGTGAGAGAAGAATGTATCTGAGCAAATGCATAACTGCTTGCATATGCACAGAAGTAGGAGATTGCATGAATTGACTAAGCAGCTGGACAGTATAACAGATGTCTGGCCTTGTAATAGTTAAGTAGATAAGTTTTCCAATGTACCTTCTATAAACCTCTGGATCAGTCAAAGGAGTGCCAACATCTGTTTGTAACTTCAAATGTGGATCCATAGGAAGTTTATATGGTCTACTATTGGAAACACCAGCTTCTTTTAGCAAATCCACAGCATACTTGTACTGAGAAATGAAGATACCTTGGGATGTTTTTGAAACTTCCAAGCCTAGAAAGTAGTTGAGATCACCCAAGTCCTTCATATGAAACACTGAACTTAATTGAGACTTAAGATCAGCTATCTGTGCTACATCATTGCCTGTAATTAGCAAATCATCAACATAGACCAAAATAGCAGTGAACTTATCTCCCATTTTCTTTGTGAACAAGGAGTAATCATTCTTAGACTGAATGAAACCAAATGATAACAAGGCTGAAGAAAGCTTAGCAAACCACTGTCTAGGTGCTTGCTTGAGACCATACAAGCTCTTCTTCAGTTTACAAACCAAATTAGGATCTAGTGAAGAGGATTCTTTGACACTCTCCCCCTTAACAGAATATCCTAATGGCACTTTCATGTATACTTCCTCACTCAAATCTCCATGTAGAAAGGCATTGGACACATCCATTTGACATGTGTACCAATCCTTCAAAGCTGCAACTGCCAATAAAGACCTTACAGTCACCATTTTAGCCACTGGTGCAAAGGTTTCAGTATAGTCTTCACCAAACTTTTGTCTATTACCTTGAATCACCAGTCTTGCCTTCTTTCTGTCAACAGAACCATCTGCTTTAACTTTTGTCTTAAACAACCAATGAGCAGCAATAGCTTTCTTTCCTGGTGGTAAAGTGGTCAACTCCCATGTACCATTTTCATCTAAAGCAGCAATCTCAGAATCCATAGCTACACACCAACCAGGATCTTTTATAGCCTCTTTAAATGACTTTGGATCTTTTTGAGCAGTCAGTGTACTAAGAAAAGCTTGAAAATCAGGCAAAAGTGGTGTTTGGCAGACTTGATTAGCTCTAGGAATATGAGGCAAAACATAATCTTTTAGTTTTGTAGGCAAATGAGAAGTTCTAGAAGATCTTCTAGTAGGCATTTGAACTGGTTCAGAAGGTTGAGAGGAAGAATCAACTGCAGGATCCTCTGTGGTAGTAGACTCAACATTTGTTGGTACTGGTGTAGGAGTAACACTAGGAACAAAATTCTCATCTTCATAGACATTAGAAGAAACAGTCTGACAAGGTAAAGTAGTAGGAAGAGGAGACAAGAACTGATCAATGCTTTTTGTTGAGAAAGGGAATATATGCTCATAGAACACTGCATCTCTGGACACAAAAGATGAATGACTTTGTAGATTGTAGAACTTATACCCTTTCTGATTACTAGGATATCCCAAAAAAACACAAGGAACACCTCTTGATTCAAACTTATCAGTAGTAACACTAGGATTACTCACAACAGCAAAGCATCCAAACACCCTTAAATGATCATAAACAGGCTTTTTATTCAGCAAAACTTCATATGGTGTTTTGTTAGCAAGAACAGAAGAAGGAATTCTGTTAATAAGGTAAGTAGCAGTGCTAACACAATCACCCCAAAACTTCAAAGGCATGTGAGAATGCAATCTCAATGCTCTTGCAGTATCCAAAATATGCCTGTGCTTTCTTTCTACTCTACCATTTTGCTGAGGTCTATGTGCACATGAAGTTTGATGTTGAATTCCCAATTGAGACAAATACACTCCACATTCTCCTTTAACAAACTCCAAAGCATTGTCTGACCTCACAATTTTAACCTTCTTATCAAACTGTGTACTAACCATCTTAAGAAAATTCTTCAAAACCACAAAGCTATCTGTCTTATTAACCAACAGATAAGTCCATGTGACTCTGCTACAATCATCCACAATAGTCAAGAAATACTTGTACTTACCATCAGTTGCCACCCTATAAGGCCCCCATATATCTATATGAATAAGTTCAAACACAGTTGACTTATGTGAACTACTCAAAGAATATGGTAATTTAGCAAATTTAGCCATGGGACAAGACAAACAGTTATCATTACTTGATTTAGACAATGAAACATGTAAATCATCCATGTATTGCAACTTTGAATCAGAAACATGTCCAAGTCTATGATGCCATAAACTATAAGCATCTTTATTAAAAGAAACAGGTTTGCTTACAACAGATAGAGCAAATTTACCAAGAGTAGAAGCAATGAGAGTAGTAAACACACTGTCAACCTTTTCAAGTGGCACATTCACAAGATGATAAAGTCCGGCTCTCTTCTTACCCAGTCCCTTCACTTTCTTGGTTGTCAAGTCCTGAACAACACAAAATTTAGGATAAAATGACACCACACACTGGTCATCTTCTGTGAGTTTTGGAACTGACAGTAAACTAAACTTAAATGATGGTACAACCAGAACATCTTTGAGTAACAAACCATTTTTCAAATTAACCTTCCCCACATGTGAAATCACTGATGTATTACCATCTGGCAATCTAATTTGAGGCTTAATTTTCAATAAATAAGGATCAATTATTTCATCATTTTCAGGTGTCATGTGATCACTAGCACCTGTGTCATATATCCAATCATCAAGCAAATCTAGCTTATCTAATTGACTATTAAGACAAGCTATACCTGCAGCAAATTGATGACCAAAACCATCATCTGAATCAATCCTCATCTGTTGAACACTTTTTAACAGCAACTCAAATTGTTGTGGTGTGAAGCTAATGTTGCCAGTTTCAACATGTGCAGCAGTCCTTGTTTGAAGTTTGTTGTGATCATCTTTTGGTTTAATCTGCTTGCTTCCATTGAACTTGGCCTTTGGATGCCAAGCAGGATAACCAACCTTCTCCCAACATTTTTCAGGAGGATGCCACTTAAAACCACAAATTCCACACTTATATTTGGTTACTCCTTTATTGTACAAAGTAGTTGACTCAAAAGAACTTGTTCCAAACAATACCCTTTGTGATTCTTCTTGTTGTAACATTGAACATGCATGCTCCACACTTGGTAATGGAGTCATTAACAACAGTTGACTTCTCAAATTAGTATAATGTTCATCAAGACCATTCAAGAACTGAAACAATCTCTGCTCTTCTTTCTGTTGGTTCAAAGCACTCAAGAACACAGAAATCTCAGGAGTAACTGTGATAACAGGCAACACATTCACATTATCCAATTCTTCCCAAACACATTTCATCTTAGTAAAATACTCACTGATTGAACCACCAGATTGACTAATAGCATAAGTATCTTTGTTCAATTTATACTTTCTTGAACCATCACTTAATGCAAATCTTTTCTCCAATTGCAACCACATATCACTAGCAGAATCAACAAACATCACTGATCTAGCAATAGACTCACTAACAGATCCCAATATCCAACATATCACCATATTGTTACACGTGTCCCACAATTCAGCCAAATTAGGATCAGTTGTAGAACGAAGAACTGTACCTTTGATGAATCCCAACTTCCTCTTTGTTGAAAGACCAATCTCCATAGCCCTACGCCAAGCCCTGTAGTTCTGTGAACCACTCAACTTTTCTTGAACAGTCAAAGATCCAGGACCATCAGAGGGATGAAGATACAGTGGATTTTGAAACAAAGCAGGATTGGAACCAGATGCTTGATCAGTCATTTTGTCAGTTACAAAGAAAGTTCAAGAAATTGATCAAATAACGCGCGGAAACAACACAAGAACTGATCGATTACAATCACACACTTGTAATGATCAACAATTGATTACACCATTGACGGTTAGCTTTGATACCATGATGACAATGGTATAACCAGAAAATGAAAACAGAGAAAATGAAGAAGAAAGTGAAATAAAGAGAAAGTTTGTTATGTTTCTGTTTACCCAAAATGAGAGAGATACAAGATATTTACAAGGAAAATATTTACACATCTAGTCCTTCTATTCTAGAATTATTTACACAGCAGTCCTTGTACTTTTACAACGTCTATATAGATAAAACTTAACCAGGCTTTTAAAAAGGTTCTTGAGCCATAAGATGTGTCTGAAGTAATGATGGCAAAATAAGGTTGTAGGTGTCAACCTTTGATTCCAAGATATCGTTATCAAGCTTTGATTCCAAGATATCGTTATCAAGCTTCCTTTCAACAGCATAGACTACTTTCACGCGCTTTTCTGCTTCTTCACACTGGTGATTTGCATTCACAAGCTCTAAATTTCTCTCTCGGAGATCCTTTTCAGCCGCCGTTTTAAACAAAGTGATTTTTTTTTTTTCATTTCCATAAGCAAAGCCGGCTCTTTTTTGGTCTTGTTCCATTTACGAATGTTTTCCATGTGAGATCGAAGCCACGACACATTAATGTTTAATTTGCCGCCTCTGCATCTGACACCTTGCACTCTATTTCTCCCAAGTTAGAAATGATGGTTGTAGCACTAAAAAAGTTAGTTTGAAGTTGCTTGACAACTTCACAAACAACCTCAAGGATAGATTGTCTCGTAGAAACTGTTTTGAAAACGCATTCAGATGCAATGTCTTCACAAACAACCTCAAGGATAGATTGTCTCATAGAAACTGTTTTGAAAACGCATTCAGATGCAATGTCACCGTGTTTCTTGAAAATGGCTTCAAGAATTGGTGAAACACTTTGCTTTACTTTGTAGCCTTTGACACATAACAGGCCACAATGGGGAGACGAAACCTTTCTCAACTGTACAAATGAAACATAAATTAAGTTAGCGGGTTAAACAGGTCAAAAGTAAACCAAAATTACTTAAAAAGGAATCATGTTTGAATCTATTAAATTGTTCTATTTCAAAACTAAATTTTCAATAAAAATAACTTAAGGACTAATAAACCATATCTATCACCTCTAACGTCTCAGAGTATTTCCTCTTGCGAGGTGCATATGTCCTTAACGTGCTTGTATCATTTGTAGCTGGAATAGTTTCTATAAACTTCTGAAAAAGAAACGTAGTTATTGAACATTGGACAATAACATCGTTTTCTGTTATCATTTAGAAATAATCGTAAAGAAGCGGAATGCTCATACACATTACCATTACATAATCTGGGAATGGGAGATATTGTTGGACTTTAGCAGCAGACTTCAAGAGAACTCTTTTCCCTAATTTCCAACAAAGAGGCGAAGTAATCTAAAAGAGTAACAATATTTCAATATTTAAATCATATCGTACATAAAATGTAACTAGTGATAAATGAAAGCATAATTATCACCTTTCGCTCCTTTTTCGCACTTTCATATGCGAGATGTACAAGCTCAACTGTCTAGCTTTTATCTATCATATTGATCATAATGTCCTCCATCATGAGTACAATACTAGAGGTATTCGAGCTTGAAAGCCAAAGCGACGAAGATGAAAGAATTGAAAAAGCTCAGTTGTATTCTTGTAAGGAAATTACTCATATAAAAAGCACTTTCATGATATATATATACATAGCCATAATTAATCATATAAAGAGTCAAAGACTTTCAAAATTCATAGCAAAAGGGGTTTTAGAGTTCTTACTCAGCATCGGTTAAAAATTGCTTAAAGAGGCGAATTGCAAGACTCATCTCTTGCAGTTCCATCAGCACATTGGACAATCTGACTTTCGAAAATGATTCTAGAAATCGAGTCATCTTTGTATAGCATCCGCCATATACAAAAGATACTTTCTCAAACGTCTTCACTACCATTTCAAAAAACTCCTGTGCATTATAATTAACAAGGAAAAGGCCGGCAATCACTGGGGAGTTTGTGTATCAAATAATGAGCTTAATTAATTAGACTATAAAGTGGCAATACACTTTACCGAGTAGGTATCTGAACTTAAAAGTGTTAAGGGTTCCAGTATCATACGCATGCTAACGTGTCATAACCGAGAAAATTACTAGAATACCATCGACACATTGATATAAATATGATATTGGAACATTGTTTATGTTAGTTTATGGACATAAATTAATAGATGTATGTTAGGATCAAACTCGAGATCACGGGATTGCACACTTTACGTATGAAGAGTTAATGATTAATAATTTAATATAAAAGGTTATATTTAATTATTAAATACACAAAACGACTAACGGACATTAAGTAATTAACGATAATTCACTAACGACCGTTAACTAATAAAAGGAAAGGACTATAGATAGAAATTAAGGTCAAGAAGGTTTCGGATCCCCTCTTTGGGCTCATAACCGATCGGTGGGGATTGGGGAAACCTAATCCTACACCAACTTGTCTTTCAAGTTTTCTACACTATATATACAAACCTAGGGTCATTGTTTTGGTACCTTTTGTGCACACATAATACCAAACCCTAAAGTTTCTTCTCCTTTCTTTTGGTTGAGTGCCAATCGAACTAAACCCCTCTTAGGGATTCGATTGTTTGTTTTTAATAAACAAATTGTTTTGTGTTTTTATTAACTAGCATTACATTAACTTGGTATTAGTACGTATGTACAAGAACGTGATACTAACACACTATTGTTAGTATCTTGGATTGAATTACAAAACGGTAAGGGGTAATTCTTATAATCCACATAAACCCTAATTAGGGTTCATAAAGTTGATTGATTGAAGAATTGCTAAAAGGTACGCATACTTTTATATTCGGTTAATTATTTACATGTTATATGATCTATATGCTTCCGCAATATTTTGATGTTTATGTGTTTAATTATGAGTAGTCAGGTTATTAAATTCCAACAGTGGCATCACGAGCATAGGTTAATGTGTAATTAATTACCGAAACACGTAAAAAAAACGAATCTTGAATTGTGTTTAATTATATATGTCAAATTTTAGGGTTTATATAATTCGAAACCCTAAATTTAGGAGGGGGGGGGGGGGGCGATTGCCCTATTTAATAAAAAAAATATTTTGTTTATTAGTTGGATTAGAAAATCTAGGATTGCATGATATAATTACGTGTTAATTGTATGCGATCTTGTGACAACGTGTTATAATTGTTATGAAAATCCATGATGGAACGTGCATGTTTTGTCATAGAATTATTGTCTATATGAATTAAGTGTTACGTTATTATTCACATGTTTATTTATTGATAACTCTTGAATTGGGGAAGACCTCAATATAATTAATGAATCAATTGCGTGCTATATGGTATATATTTAGCTATGGTTTACGCAATCGATACGTCGATGCATGTGGTTCACTTGCCTTTGTAAGTGAGAGCCTTAGTTAAATATATGCATTATAAACCTAGAATTGATTATTAATAGGTTTTATCGAATAAGTATGCATGTGGCTACTTGTTTTACACATATTAATTGTTACGTTATGTGCGCATTGTTTAGTTGTTTATTTTTTATTGTTACTTGTTTTGTTTATTTTTTGTTTGACATGTTGTAAACAAAAGGGTAATTTTGAATAGAAAAATAAATTGGACTAATCAATGGTGAAATATGATTTGACATGTTGTACCAATAGTAAGAACGGCTCACCCAATTGTGACAAACTATAAGAGGGGTATAAGGAGGGTACGCATTAAATTGTGACCCGAAAGAAACGGGTTTTTAATTGGCATTATGCTAACCTTAGTTTCTCCGCTCCTTTGTGCGTCAAATTGGAGCTACCTAGTACGACTATTTTATGTACAAAATCATCTTAAGGGTGAATTAGCCTTTAATTCCATGCGCCACTTTGTGGTAATTATCCGAAACACTAAGTCTTTGGACTTATGCAAAAGTACGATATAATGGACGATAATTAAAGGTAATTCTTTGATTGGTGAACCCAATACCTCAATCAAAACTTTGTTAATTTAATCTTAGTGAATTGGTTAATAAAAGTTTTATTAAAACCTATGTTATGAAGTTGTATGCATGCTTCTTCATACATATTTTGATTACTCACATCAAAACCTAGTACCCTTGAATTTAAGTTTATGCCATCTAATTATAAGAAACACTTGAATTCACCATTTAGCCTAAGTGAGACCTTAGCTAGATTGTGATGACGAGGTGAATTTCATGATTACGTGAGACGTACATGAGAATTTGCAGTTTCTAAATTAGACAACTTAATTGAGTTGTTAGTGAGACCTAGAACTCAAGGCATAAGATGAGGATGAAACATGCTTACATTGCAACTAGGTTTGGCAATTGTAAATCCCATAATGATCTAGGAATTGAAAAATGTTTGTCAATTATTGTTCGACAATTACCTTGTTGAATACTTTCATTACTAGCAGATCAACTGATGTAATAGAACTATGTCAATTAGGATCCTAGCTTTAAGAAAATACTATGGTTTATATGAATATTTACCAACGGGTATTTTATTTTCTTAAAGATCTAACTATCGAAAATACTGAAATTGAATTTTGTTAATTCTTTTAAATGTATTAATGCAACGTTAAACCGTAAACGTAAGTTATTCTTTTATTGGTAAATTGATCTACACCCGTAGGGGTTTTTGGCTAGAGTCAACTTTACTAAAAGAATAAACCTAATCTCCTTTCCATGAGAGAAGCGTGAGACTTAATCATATTCCTTTTCATGAATGAGAAAGGTATGATAGGAAAATTAGAATTGTCTAAATTCTAAATACATAACTCATAGCAAAGTTTAATAGTTAAGAGAATTGCACATTTTTCATGGAGATTTCATTACCCTCTTTCGGTAATTGAATTCTCATGTAACAAATATGACATTTGGTTAACTAGAAAACATGTGTAACATTTTATGAGTTATTAAATTAGAAGCTAGACTAATTACCGTAAAATGGTAAAAGACAAACTAGTATATTTTATCTAGTTATTTTGTTTTGACCATTTAAAGGTACTACATACAATTGTTGGAATGGTAGACCTATTAAGGAAGAAATTGCATGCCCAATTTTTCAAGTTAATGGCATTGATGGATAGTCCATTATTTACATAGTATAATACACTCTTTTAATACGTAAGTAACTGTTACGTATGGGTGTCTTAAAGATGTAGGAAAGTAAATAGTACACTATTTGGTTTCACTGGTTATGAAACACTTATAATGTTGTCAAATCCAGTGGGAGCATTGTGTGTATTACTGAATAAGGAATTATTGTAATGATCTGTAATTCAGTGGGAGCTACAAGCTTTGTCATCTTGGTAGTAACCCAGATTATCTCTAGAATGTCTCAAGATAATTACTTTCAAATTGTAGACATTTATGTTTTTAAGGATAGTCATGTACGTTTCCTTACTAGACAATGAAGTGGTTCTACATCCACTAATTATGTTAATATCTATGACACAATCATATTGATCACATAAACGAATGTGTGTCGTGTTGTTTATCTGCTACATGATGTTGTTCCATGCACAAGTGGGAGAAATCTTTATTGTGTGCAAGGTACAACACATAGGAATATGATTTAAAGGATTCTCTTGACGATAAGGTAAGAGACTAACGTTCTAATATGAATTATATATATATAATCCAAGAAACACTTGGTGTTGCAATTTATGTTATGTGAGAGCTTAGCTAGAATGCAACAACAAGGTATATCTCCATGTTACGTGAGACCGTATCTAGAATAAATTTACAGTTTCTAAATTAGATAACTATTTAGAACATGTGTCAAGATAATAACAAAGACTACTTCAAAATAATTTATATATTATTAGAATGACATAAATAAATGAAGTAATTGATTAACTTGAAATTACTATCGAAACCAAGAGGTGGTGTTCATGATTACTTTAGTTAAACATGGTTATGTTTTATTGTAAAGTCACAAACATGAAGTCTTTTAATTGTTACAGGACTTACTATAATATAAAGTAAGACATATACATGAATTCATTGAAAAATGACTTATAATGTATAGTGGGATTATAGTTGTTTACGTCGTCTTGATGAGACATGGACATGAAGTGGCTTGGTCAAAAGGTACTTGGGTTGTAAAGCATGCAATTGGCTTAAAAATTCTATTATACCATTAAGATGAATTAGTTGGTAAATAGATAAGCCGAAAGATATATGTTTATCTTACATATTGTTAAATGATCTTACAATATTAATTCTAATGAAATACCACATGTTTATTGTATGTTCAGTTAGAAAAATCAAACTCTTGCAGCGTTTGATTCAAGATAACTATATCTTATTTTCTTCCAAAAGTTATCAAGGTTAGAATATTGAGTATGGATTTGACATACTTAATAAGACTCCAACCTAGAAGATTAATAAGACATCATTATATTATGGAATGTGATGAATCACATTAAGTCTTAAAATGAAATTATGAATTTGTTAAACTTCTATTGAAGTAGGTTATTAACAAACTAATGTCAGGAATTGTCATTGTGCTTTGTAATGTCCCAAAAAGAGAACATTGTATTGTTGCTCTATTTGCTGAGTATTTATAGATAGTCTATAAATTACATAAGGCAAGTGGGAGGTTTTTATATCTTGTAAAGATAAAATTACAAAATACAAAATCTTCTAAAATATAATAGTAAATATCATAATGAGGCTAAACATGTAAATGTTAGACCTCAAGATAATGGAATTCTCATTCATAGATCTGCAAGGATATCTCAGATATTTGATTAATATGCTGAGGATTATGAGTTACATGATTATGGTAAACCTCATAATCATTATGATGCAATAACAAATATTGAATTGGGTAAATTACTCATACTATGAATGTTAAGATGTTGTCCATGAAGATAATCAATATTTTGGAAACTTGGTTTATCTTGAATTATGTAGTTAGACTAGATAATGGAGATGAGTTTCTTCAAAGAGAAGGAAAACCCTAGTGGTTTAATTCTTTATGAAAAATCATATGGACGATATTGTACACATATTTAATGCATGTCTTATGACAAGATTATTGATCACACTTAAGTAATTAACTGTGATTGAACATTCTTTCCTAGACACATTAAATATATTAAGATGATAATTGTCATACTTATTTTCATTAATTTGAAAAATGACAATGGAATATCAAAATTCTTTCTTGAGTGATTACTTGAGCGAGGACGGTAAGTAATTGAAAGGAGTTTATGAATTCAACTAATATTTGGAAGTGTACAAAGTGCAATAATTCATGAATGGATTAATGCATGCATCTAGGAGATAAAGCTTTTGTTTAATTATTAAATCCATGTTTTGATTTATAATTAAAATAAGATAACTCCTAAGTATTCCTGAAAGCTAGTGGGAGTATTATGTTTAATTTCATAAATCATATATGTTGTATAACATATAGGAAGTAACATTCCATATAAGTAAAATGTTAAGTCTTGGTTTGAAATTAAACTTCACTTGAAAGATTTAGAAAATAAGACATACAACCTTGGAACAAATATTTATTATTATTAAACATGTGCGGTAAATGAATCTAATAGAACATGATATATCATTTAGAAAGTCTAAATGGATATGTAGAACATGAACAAAATCTAAGTCTGACTTAAAGATTTTTCATGAACATCATGTTATTGTTGGATTATGCTTGATTGCAAGATGATTTTACAACATTGATATCTAATTGAAAGTTATTAGATAACTAGTGTAATGAATATTCTAATAGAATATGTTTGGATATAGAATTACATCCTTAGCCTGTAGTTGCTCCTAGATTCTATGGATGAACAATATGTCAATTGTTGTGCAAATTTTCATCGTGTAAAACCCTAAAATCTAAAGTATGTAAAATGACCAAATTGCCCCTACAAATTAAAATTCTAATAAAAGGCTTATAAAGTATCATAAAAATTCCAAACTTCTGGCAATGCACAAGTTATGATCCCAAATAATTTTAAGAACTCCATTTAACATTTATACAAGCTGTGAAATTACCATTATACCCCTATGAAAGCCGTATATATATAAAGGTATTAATTATGTATTTTAAACTTTGGTAAACATGGAAACTATGTAGCAAATCAATCACATTGATGAGACAACTAATTCTACCAAAAATTTAGGTCCAAGGTATCCCCTATGACTCGGTTTACCTTTTTAAAACTCAATCCCATCTCATTTGTTTGTATACCCTAATTGCCGAGTAAAACAAAACACAAAATAAATCCTTCAAACCTCCATTCGACATTCATAAACTTCCAAAGCAATTTTCTGAGATCAAGCATCATTCAAGGAACCTTATAAAAATCATTGTGGAATTATTTGTTGCACGATCCATTCTTGGTGCATTTCTTTCTTTCGCGGCATAACAAAGAGGTATAATTCGTTATAATTCGTTCGATCATCACAAAATTCGTTTCTTATTTTTCTAAAATTCCTCATAACGTGTTCAACCTAGGAAAAATATGGTTCGAGCTATTCTTGGTCGATTTCTAATTTTGAAGAATTATTTCCTTTCGAGTGTTTAGAAACAAGGTAATTCGTTATTAATTTCCACGACCTCCATAAAATCCGTTGGCTATTTTTCACATGATCCTTATGTCGAATATGCTCTGGGAAAAATGATTGTAAGGTTTGAAGGTCGTTCGTGAGGTCGTGGTGATTTTTGGCTCGTATTGGTGTCACGCATATAAAAGAATTCGCTCAAGCCATTTCATACGTTCGAATCTCTTTGTGGTATTTTTCTCAAACCCTATATGTTATAAGAACACCAAATAAAATGTCTAATTCGATCCATGCACGTTATATGAATTATATAAGAATCGAACCAGGAAAACGCATAAAACTTGTGTAAAATGTATTACTATTGATATGGACTGTATATATAATTTATTTATGTGTATTATTAGGTCATGTGATCTGGAAAAATGTTGGAAAGAATTATCATGGACTAGATCTAATTATTTTGAATTAATTTGTATAATCGTATTTTGTTTAAAAGCGTATTAAAGGTGTAGAAAATGTGTACGACCTGATTTTGAGAATCTAGGGTTTGTTCTTGTGATTATAAATGGTGTTTAATGATATGGTAATGATTAAAAATATGTTAGATATGTTAAGGTTTGGATTTGTGGATTTAAAGGGTTATACGATTGTTATTTAAAGTATAAGGGGGTATTTTGTAACTTTTAAAACTCAAGGGTTATTTTTAGAACTCCATTTGGGCTGTGAACTTTTCGTACAAAATGTAAGTTGGGGGTACCATGTGTAATTTTTATATTTAAAGGGATTAAAATGTTTATTTGATAAAGTATAAATCAATTTTGGAAATAATTAAAATAGAGGGACTAAATATGTAATTTCTGGAAACTTAAGGTTGATTTGAGTAATTAATTATATTCAGGGGGTTATGTGCTATTTTGATAATTTAAGGGCTTAATATGTAATTATGGTTAATTATGTAAATAGATTTGTAATGTAATAAAGTACAAGGGCTAAATGTGTAATTTACCAAAAGTTTAAGGGCTGTTTGTAGCATAATAATATTGAGGGTTACTTCTGTAATTTGAAAGAATAAAAAAAGGACTTGATGTGTAATATGAATATTGTGAAGGTTAAATTTGTAAATTATGTAAGTATAAGATTAACTTGTAAATTAATAAAGTAAAGGGGTGTAATCCGTAAATATTGGAAACTTGGAGGCTAAAAGTGTAATTCTGGAAAATAAAGTATTCGAATGGTGAATTATGAGATTTCTATTTTAAACCCTGAACTTTGGTAAAGTTACGTTTATAACCCCGAACTATGAAAACTTGTCATATTTAACCCTAAACTTTGGTAACTTGTTAAAATACACCCTTAAGCCATAATATGTTTTGATAATGACTTAACCTAAATGAGAATATGGAAATCTTACTAATTATGGAAACTTTCTAAATAAGGAAACTTTCTAAAAATAGAAACTTACCAAAATTGGAAACCTGCTAAAAATGGAAAGTTACTTGAAATGGAAAGGTTTGTAATTCTTTTCTACCCCTCTAGGTGTGAAGAAGGAGAGGACCTGATCCTATCTTATTCATTTTGGTTTGTGCTTTGCTTTTGGAATAAGGTACAGATATTCTGCCCTTTTAATAAGGTGCCTTCGACCTCTTGATTTCTGATTTGAACCTATGATATGAACCTTTGGCATTTGAACCTTTGGCATTTGAACCTTTGACATATGAACCTTTGACATATGAACCTTTGATATGAACTTTGAGATTCGGACTATGACTATATGAACCTTTGCTTTGATATGAACCTTTGACCTTTGACCCCAGTTTGATACCCGAGCCAAATATGTTTCCTAGCCATGAAGGTAACATGGCCATGTCATTGATGCACCAGTGGCATGACTCTAGTGTACTCGAGTGATGTTGTACACCGTCCCCATTATGATATGATATGAGCTCACTATGATATGATTTGATATGGCCAATATGATTTGTTTGGGGGGCGTATGGATGCATCCTAGATATGTTCTGATATGATATGTTTTGATATGATATGATATGGTGACTGGGGCTGGGTGCAATCCACTCCTTTCACAAAATATGGGAGCTAGCTACTCCATTTGAAGAATGAGGACACCCCTCATATTATCTGATTATCTGAGAGGTCTCCCCTCTATATGATTATGAAGATATGATATGATATGATATGTGATATGTTATGATATGGGCTCGTGGTGGATGACTGTCCTAAACCTTACTCTTTATTTCCTTTTTCCTATATCGCATTCATTACGATATGTCTGTTCATTTCCATTTGATTTTGGTTTCCGTTTATTATATATCTGTTCACTGGGCTTTTTAAGCTCAGCCGCATTTCTTTTCCTGCGGCAGGTTTTAGTAGGAAGCCAGGAGCTTGGGTTGCTTTGGGATGAGAGATTAGCTTTTGAAGACGATACCTTAGTTTTAGTATTCATTTATGTATGACTACGTAGATTTGGTATATTTTCCTTTGTAACATTGTAAACCATTTGTATTATGTAAGTCGTATGTTATGCTTGCCTTTGATATGTCACCATTTTCGTGACACTTCTACCCTTGCCGGGTTGGGGTGTTACACATCGCCTACAAACTTGAAAGTTTGGAAGGCATCAAACATTACACAATAGATATTAAAGTTTATGGAGTTTTAATGAGCATAGTGTTGTTTGTATACAATGATGATGGTTTAATTGAGATGATACTCAATACTAGTCATTGTAGGATTTCATTCTTTGCTATGTAAACTAGTTGTGCTCACTAAGAGCATAGTTGCATTATACATTAAAGAATTAGAATACTTTAAACTTTAAAAATGTTTGAAAGTTTGATTATCATAAATTGGTGTTTGAGGTTGTCACACACTTTATGAAATATTATGTGGCAATTATTTGAATGCACACATACAAGAACTTCACTAGTTGAATTCTTGAAATAAGTATTCTCAAAATTATGATAGATCAAAGTTGGTTGATTTATGACTTGTCAACAAGTATGATTATCATGACTTGAGGCATAATTCATCAACTAGAATTATCATGCATTGATCTATTTAGTATTTGGATAAAGGATGTTAAGTATTTATTATTTGTAATGAATTTATGTACTTGGTACGTTTGTTTTCATTTATAATAATTATGTCCTAAATTTGCATGTTTAATCCGTGAATAATTTATTTATTCTAAATCATCCGTTGTCAATTAATGATATGGGAATATCATTAAACTAAGACAAATCTGAGTTTTGGTAGGATATACTTGAAAGTATATTGATACGTTGACATACCAAATTTACATGATATTCAATGAATTGAATATAGGACTTATCCCAAACTACATGATTTTACTTTATGGATATTGTTATTAAGTAAATCATGAATAGTTATCCTCATACTTGAGATACCAGAAACTGTCATGAATGTAGTGCATTTTTGTGGAACAATTTAACGCTATACGTAACTGGTAGTCATAAGGATTGTTTTCAGAAGTGTTACAAAGTTCATGGGTTTTGCTTGTAGTCAATATAGAATTTTGATAACGCTCATTTTGTACATATTAAAGTCGCGTTATTTGTATATTTTTGTATATTATTTAGTTATGTTTATGAGCATTTTGCGCTTAAAAGGTGTTAAGATGTGTTCAGGTCTAGGTGCAAGGAAATATCAAAGAATGACGAAGAAAAGCCAAGAGATTAAGAAAATATTCAAGAAAAGTTCATCGTCAAAGATATTGATTCATGTTATGATTATTTCCGATGTACAAGAGAAGGATGTGAAGATGGAGTCAAGATTAAGTGCCAAAAAGAGTGTTAAAGGATGAAGTTATATGCAAACCCAAGGTTGAAATACATGTGCCACTACAAAAAAAAGGCTTTCAGAGACTGAATTTCTAGGGACTGATATATCAGTCGCTGATACATAGCATCGGTAACTGAACCATCAGTTACTGATACTTTTAAGGACTGACCTTTTATTGACTGATTGCGGCGACTAAAAATCAGTCCTCGATTCAGTGACCCCATATCTGAGACTAAATTTCAGTTACTAATATGCCTGTACGGGAAAAAAATTTGGAGGCAAATTTGTTAGTGACTGAATAAGGGTGACAATTCAGTCCCTAGTACATGTACATCATATCTAAGACTAAATTTCAGTTACAAATATATTTGCGCAATAAAAAATTTTGGCGGAAAATTTGTTAGTGACTGAATTATAGTCACAGTTCGGTCCCTAATACATGGAGATCATAGCTAAGACTAAGTTTCAGTTACAAACATGTTTACACAATAAAAAGGTTTGGAGGGAAATTTTTTAGTGACTGAATTTCAGTCACAGCTGCGTCCCTATTACATGGACATCATACCTTAGACTAAAATTCAGTTACAAATATGTTTGCGCAATAAAAAAAGTTTGGAGAGAAGTTTGTTAGTGACTGAATTTGAATCACAACTCAGTCCCTAATACATGGACATCATAGCTAAGACTAAAGTTCAGTTACAAATACGTATGCAAAATAAAAAAACTTTTGAGGAAAAATTGTTTATGACTGAATTTTAGTCCCACATAAACCTCTTATACATGGGCAACATATTTAAGACTAAAATTCAGTTACAAATATATCTACACACACTAGTACAAAAATGGGATTTAGTCACACATGTTGTTTTCCGAACGGCCACACAATAATTTTTTTATGTGACTAAATGTACCAGAATAAAATAAACAGCTACACTTGATCCGACTTGTGTGACCATTTCAGAATTACATCTGACGCTACATCCACACATTTGAATATGTTCGTGACTAGAGGTATTTGGTAAAACTTGTTTTGATTTTTTAGTCATTTATAATTTGGGACGTGTGACGGATACAAATAAGTTTGAAACATTAGTCACACTATATATATACATATGTGACAAATATATGTCACACAATTAAAAAGTGTGACCAAAATTCATATATGGTCACATGAAGTAATTATGAATGTGGCTAAATCATATGCTCAAGTTTGTCACACATTATTTAAAAGGTGACTACTTCTCAAAATAAAATTTCACTCTCAACTTTTCACATACTCGCCTAAGGCTGCCCACACTCCTAGTCAATCCATCGGTCGGTCTCCATCTAAACCCAAAAGCGACCTCCAATTCGATCGGTCGCATGGAGTGTGAGAAGAATGTCGGTCGGTTTGGTTTGTAACTATCGATCACTAAACCGACCGATTGTAACAAACGGTTAATTCAACATTTAATTAAAAAAAAAAAAAAAAAAAAAAAAAAAAAAAAAAAAAAAACAACTTTTTCAAACTTATAAATACCCGCTTCAAACACACATTCAAACACACAATTTCAAACACAAATCAAATTCAACTTCTTATCCATAAACCATTTCAAACACACTTCAAATTCAACTTCCGACGATGAGCAATTATTCTACGTCTTATGAGCAATTATTCGGTTCTTCGTCTTCCGACGATGAGGAAGTTGAGAGTCAGTTTCTTGAGTTCACGAACTATTGTTGGAACGCTTACCAGGCATCACAGCCAAAAGCTTCACGAAGGTACATTCGCAGGGATCATGAGGGTGCTCATAATCGTTTAGTGGCGGCATACTTCTCCGAAAACCTGCAGTTCGACGAAAGAACATTCTCTCGACGATTCCGAATGAGCCGAGAACTTTTCACACAAATTGTTCGAGAGGTAACAGATCATTCTCCTTATTTTCAACAAACTGTTGATGCTACGGGCGCAGTTAGTATTAGCCCATTAGTCAAGTGTACTGCGGCAATTCGTCAATTGGGATACGGGGCCGTTCCTGATTCTCTTGACGAGAATCTGGCAATAGCTGCAACAACATCCCGTAAATGTCTCCGTATGTTTTGCACGGTTATCATCGAGTTATACGCTGCTGAGTATTTGCGAAAGCCCACGTATACTGATCTTGAAAGATTATATGCTCATCACGAGCATAAGCATGGGTTTCATGGGATGATGGGAAGCATTGATTGTACAAGTTGGGAGTGGGAGAATTGCCCAAATTCTTTGAGAGGTCAATATGCTAGGGGTGATCATGGGCCACATCCATTCATTTTATTGGAAGCCGTCGCCTCCCAAGATTTATGGATTTGGCATGCGTTCTTTGGTGTCTCCGGTATGAATAACGACGTAAACGTTTTACGTCGTTCACCAGTTTTCAATGACATCAAATCTGGGAGAGCACCAGACCTTGAATTCGAGGCTAACGATGTAGAATATAAAAGGGGATATTATCTTACTGACGGGATATATCCACAATGGTCCGTGCTTATTAAGTCCATTTCAAATCCTCCCACGGGTGATGAAAAAAGAATATTGTACAAGAGGAAGCACGAAGCAGCAAGGAAAGATGTGGAACGGGCTTTTGGTGTGTTGAAGAAAAAGTGTAAAATGCTTAAAGTTCCAGCTCGAGGGCTCTACAAAAACGATCTCTGGGATAGTATGTATACATGTATCATATTACATAATATGATCATTCGACACAAGGGAAGAGCGATATGTCCTACATGGTTCGAAGGTGAGGGCCATCAGGATCACGATCCTTTAAGAACGCATGAAGAATCGTTAGTAGTTACCCCGGAGATTGTAGACTCATCAACTCATATAAACTTAAAATCTGATTTGGTTGAACACATTTGAAGAAATCGTAGAAATCAAGTCAATCAAGGGAATAAAAACGAAGACGGTAGTGATGGTGACGATGAGGAAGACGATGAAGAGTTCTTGTAATGTTTTTTTTTTTTTTTTTTTTTTTTTTTTGTTATTTGAATAATTCTATATTGTAATGTTTTTAATTCCGTATTCTAATGTTTTTATTATTAATGAATTTTAAGTTTATTTTAAATGTTTGATTAAAAAAAAAAGAAAAAAAAAAGTCGGTCACCGAGTGTGGCAGGTCGGTCGCTTCTGATCGCCGGAGAGAGAAAGCTGACGTGGCAGCCGGTGACCCAAATCGCTTCGAGGCCTAAATTTTTCTCCAAAATAAAATTGCCCCGCCTAAATTTTTACCCAAAATCAAATTGCCCTCCACCGTCTTTTTATCTTTTCTTTTTTCTTAGATCTCACATCTCACATCTATCTTCTTAATATGTTATCCCCAAATATTTTTCTTAATCTATCCTACACCCCTCTACATGTTATCCCCAACTTCAACATGTAAACAATCAAAAGGTTAAAATCTAAACTTCAAATAATTACGATCTACAATCATAATCAAATTATGTTCAGATCTAGTTCACATTGGTTACACAATTTCGAAATGTTAATTCATGATTATATATCGAATTTATTGCTGTATATGATGTTACATTTATCAGTTTTTTAGATTTGGATTATTATATATTGTTTTGATTTTGTGAATATTTGAATTTAATGTTTATTAGTTGTTGCTGTTGTTCCGAGTGCGCTATATCGTAATTGTGTGTAATTTTTGTTGGCGAACATTAGATTGTTGTTTGTATGTTATGTTAGTTGTGTGCGGTTCGTTTCGTGAGTAGTGATATACTTAGGTTTTAATGTAGATCATCTGATCGGATGAGATGAGGTGATGATGATTTTTGTGTTGTTTTGCATTTGTGAAATTTGAATCGGATGATCGAAAATGTTACTTATCAATAACTCAATAAGGTTATGCAATAAGGTAATGTAGATCATCTGATCGGATGAGATGAGGTGATGATGATATTACAGCAGAGAACAGATAATTCCTTAAATTTTCCTAAGGTTTGGTATTTTAGATTCTAATCAATGACTTATTATATTACAGCTTGATGGTACAATAATAGCTCCAACAAATGCAAATGCATGGGGTAAAGGTCTCCTACAATGGCTTGAATTTACGAAACTTGGAGGACTCACAATCAAGGGAAAAGGCACCATCGATGGAAGAGGTTCAGTTTGGTGGACACATTCTATACTTGATGATCCTATTGAACGAAGACCTACTTGTTTCACTGTTGAATGTCACAATTACACAAAGTCCACCGGTAAATTCTATTTCCATCACTTAAAACAGTGTATACGTTGTCTAAAACAGGAACAACCAGATCATGTAAGTAACTTTATTTAAAATTGTTTGTGACAGCTAAGCAGCTCACTGGAGTCGAAAATGCCTAGCACAAAGCCAACTGTAAGGATTACTTAATAGATACATAAATAATGAATATACTCCTTAATGATGCTTGTAGTGTGACATGGCACCTTTTTTTATTTATTATACAGGCCTTGAGGTTTTATGGGAGCTTTAATGTTACAGTCACAGGCATTACGATTCAAAACAGTCCCCAGTGTCACCTCAAGTTTGACAACTGTAACGGAGTTTTAGTTTACAGTCTCAGCGTCTCATCTCCTGGTGACAGCCCCAACACTGACGGAATTCACTTGCAGAACTCCCAAAACGTGTTGATCCATACGACAGACCTTTCTTGTGGTAAATAATAGCGTATATTTTCCTAAATTCAATTACTAGAAGTTATAGGATCGGTAAATTATAATAATAAGTGGACAAAAAAGATAAAGAGATAAGTTTATATCATGACTCATGAGAAAACCAATCGTAGGTTCTTTACAAAACCATATCCATAAATCCTTTCATATCATATTTAAATTCATGTCAACCATTCGTTTTTACTCGACATTTATCCACCAAAACCTCATGAATGTGAATAGATCTAATCTAACAAAAAAAGTATCAGCCTTTTGTATGGACCCGACCAACCAAGAGACAGAGAGAATGTATTTTGTCACAATGATTATCACCTTATCCATACTTAAACAAGGGGAGTTGATATGCACACCACCAAAAGTGATGTGCACACCATAAAATCACACTAGTGATGCACATAGTACAACACCACATATGCATGATTGTGGTGTGCACATCACTTTTGGTGGTGTGCATATCAACTCCCTTAAACAAACACCAAAAAGTATTCACGCACGAAAGTAATCAGTTTAGCATTGTAACATGAACCACAATTAAGGAACTTAAGAATATTAATTATTGTTGTGTGCAGGTGATGACTGCATATCTATACAAACGGGGTGCACAAATGTATTTGTACATGATGTCAATTGTGGACCAGGGCATGGAATAAGCATTGGAAGTTTAGGAAAAGATGGCACAACAGCATGTGTCTCCAATATTACTGTCCGTAACGTTAATATGCATAACACAATGACGGTTGTTAGGATCAAGACATGGCAGGTACATATAGCAAATATCAGTTACTAAGTACATGAACCAATATTTAGTTTATAATATCCCTAAACACTTTAAATGACATGAAAAATGGAGAAAATTACATACATGATATCTGTAGTTTACCACATATGGTCCTTTTCTGAAAACATTTGCGGGTGTAGTCCCGAAACTTACTTATAACAGAAGTTATTAAATACATTTAACCTTCTTGTGCAGGGAGGGTCAGGGTCAGTCCAAGGAGTACTATTCTCAAACATTCAAGTTTCGGAAGTCCAATTCCCGATAATGATTGATCAGTACTATTGTGACCACAGCACCTGCACTAACCACACATCTGCAGTTGCTGTCTCAAATATCGCCTCAGATTACTACTGTTATGCACATCATGTTTGAAATGACTACCAAAATAGAGTTGCAATTCTAATGCTTTTATTGCTGTTTGGAGGTAAGATCGTTCAGCGGAGAAAAACGCCAAATATTGACGTTTGGTAACCAGGTTAGACATACGTGATATGCATAGTTGTCCAGATCCTCCTGTCCTAAAAATTTAGATATTAATATTATAACTGGACCTGGTTTAAGCCTATGGGAATTTCAGACATTATACAGAATTGCTTTCTCTTCCTTTATAAAAGCTGTTAGTGGACTAGTGGAGTCATCATTCAAATACCCGTCAATAAATTTTCTCTCAGACATTGCCTAAAAAGTATCTTTCGTCAATAACTTTTCTACCAATCATAGATTCAAAAGTATCTTTAAGCTTTTATTCATAGTTAAATTATATCATTCCATAAAATATAGAAAATAAAAGAAAGGATTGCAAAGTTGGATCTCCCATTAACAAGATAGTTGTTTTGGCTCAGCACAATTATACAGGCGCTGGTTATTGCTGTTCTTTCGTAACATGTACTGTCTTTCGTTTCAGATTCCTGCTTATTTCTTCTGGTATAGTCTATGGATACTATGCAATCATATTAAAGGCTGATGAAGAAGATTTCGGGGGTCATGGACCCCTTCTCCAAGAGGGACTTTTTGCGTCAATTACACTCTTGGTAAATTCCTTAATCCATGGAAAGCTTGCTGTAATTCAGTTGCATTTTACTGGTGTTTACAATCCATAAAAAGTGTTTGTGGCCGAAAAGATTATTGGATGAAAGAAGCAGCTGAATCATCTCAACAAGCTGACTCAACACCTAAACAAAACTCGACTGAGATTAATGAATTGAGAGCAAAGGTTAGTGAACTTGAACCGTATAAACGTAATTATGAGAAATTGGCAAAATTCTTGAGCCAAAAATTTCCAGACTTCGAGAGCACAATAGACTCACCAAATACTACTGAAGGTGATGGTAACGATGATCCATTCACCGATAGTGATATATAGGACGTTCAAATTTATTTATATTGAATTTGGTTTTATTTTTAAACATATTGAATTGTAAACTCTTGTTATTTGGATTGGTGATTATTATGCTTTAAAAAAATATTGTTATTATTATTGTTTATGGTTTGGAGTTTTATATACTATTGTAAGGGGTCATGTATGCATTGTGAATGAGGACTGAATTAAATTGTATTTGGTGATGATTTGAAACTAATTTTCAGTCTCAAAAAAGTAACAATTTATGGACTGAAATCGTTCGAATTCTGAGACTATTAATTAGTCTTTAAATCTTGTTATTGCAGACTCATATAAAACTAAATTTCAGTCTCTAAAAAGATAAAATTAAGGACTAAAATTGCCTAGTTTTTGGGACTAATTATCAGTTACCAAAGCCTTTTAACAGAGAATGATTTGGTGATGATTTGAAACTAATTTTCAGTCACCAAAAGTAGCAAATCATAGACTGAAATCGTTTGTATTCTGTGACTAACAATCAGTCTTTAAAGACTTTCATCGGAGACTAATAAGTTTTTAAATCCTATTATTAGAGACTGATTTGGTACGGTGATCTACAAAACAACGAAATGTATTAGGGACTATAAACAATGTTTATGGACTAATTTTCAGTCCCTAAATCCATGTGTTAGTAACTGATCAAACATAGTATTGGCGACTGACTTTTCAGTCGTCGATAATATGGATTGGGGACTGAAATAACATGATACCAACCCATAGAAATAAGGACTGACTTTTTTATTTTGGTGACTGATCTCTGGTCCTCGTTGGTTCGATACAACAAGGACTGAATTTCAGTTGATAACGTCACTTTCCGCAACTAAGCTACTATCACTGATTAGTGACTAGCAAAATCAGTCTTTGATAGACCATCCGTAACTGATCATGGTGTATCGGAGACTGATTTTTCAGTCTCCGAAAGCCTGTTTTTTTGTAGTGTGCAAAACAATTCCCAACCCAAGGTTGAAGCTGAGATTCAAACCCAAGGTTCAAAAGCTCAACCTGAGGTTGAGCAGACATCCCAGCCGCAGGTTCAAGTCTAAACCGCGGGTTGAGAAATTTCTGAGTTGAAGAGTTGCATTAACTCAAGGTTTTAACTACCATAATGACTTAAATCCGATCATTTCCTTTCTTTTATGATTATTGAAGGCTTGTGACAGTTTTTGGGAGTGATTTCAAGCATAAATATGACCCCTAATCACCCCATTATCATAGACACACTTACAATCAAGCCTTACACCATAAGGACTTGATCACATTATTTACTAAACCCGAAAGAGCTTAATAATCTCTGCCATTCTCAAGAAGATCCCAAGGAGAAACAAAGAAAGTGTTGGTGATACTTACTAGAATAGGTGAAAGATTCCCTTGTTCAATTGGAGGCCTTAAGGAGTGCTATAACTCTTTAGATTTCTGACTCATTGTAATCTTGCTTTGGGTAACTTTCTTTACTTAATTATTATGTTAAACAATTTGATGTTGAATGAAATGTTACGTTTGATAAAACTTGTTATGGAGTGATTTATGATACTTGTTTGGGAATTATGTAGACTTTCGTGTGAATGATTGAATGATTAGTTGGTTAGAAAAAGTGATTGTTCTCATAAGTTTTTTTAAATATAATTCGTGTTCTAAAACTTGTTGATTAAACATTGTTGGATTTAAAGATTGAAAGAATTTCTAATATTGTTTAATTCTAAGAAGTTGGTGCACAAATGGATTGGTATTTGATAATTGACAACTATTAAGTATTCAAGTTTTAAATGAACTCGGGAATATTTAATCACGAGATTGGGTCAATAGGACTCGTAAGAACTAATGTAACTAATCATCTTTTTCATACATTTGATAACACAAAGAGCTAGTGTAATGGGATGAGATTTTGGCCGAAAGGACTCACCCGTGAAACTAGTAGAAACATGGATTTTCTTGATATTACCCATTGACTAGAAAACCTTGTGAAAATTGATATGTGCCTTCTATGTTTCACTCAAACATGTTTAACATTCTATCACGATTAGTTTTTATTCCTAAACAAGTATTTATTCGTTTGATTGATTTAATTTGGAACCATTGTTTGTTTGTTTATTTATGGTGCTTTAGAGTGTGACAATCTTTAGTACTATTTCTTTTGCTACTATCTACATTGCTAAGTTTAAACCGCTTAGTCTCTTGGGACGATCCCTATTTACCACAAACCATATTACAAACGGACGACTATACTTGCTCGTATGCGTTTTCTTAATAATCGGTAAAAATGTGTTTTATAAATTTAAAATTTGAGTGAAACTTAGGATATAATATACAACCGGTTCACACACGCATCAAGTTTTTGGCGCCACTGTCGGGGACTACTTAGTTTTGATTAGTTTAGTTTAGTTTAGTTGTAAATAGTAGCATAGAATTTGTTCTTGTTTTTGCATGAATTTTAGAGTTAATTTTATTTTTGTTCTTGTGATTGTTTGGTTTTATTTGATTGATGATTTGTTAAGTGTTTTTGATTGATATGTTCTAGTTTCATTTGTTAATCTCATCTTTATTCTATTTTATGTTGATTGGTTTTAGTATTAATTTTGTCTTAAAAAAGAAAAAGAATTTTTTTTTTTTTTTTTTTTGAAAACTTTTGCTGTGAACCGCCAGTTCATCCTTGAACCTTGGCGGCTCAAACTTTCTGTGAACAACAAAAAAACCGAAACCGGCCGGCTCAGTTTGAACCGGACCGGTTGGACCTTTCTGTGAAGACCGAACCAAAACCAACCGCCGGTTCAATCCTGAACCGCGGCGGTTGGACCTTGTCTGTGAACCTTGAACCACCCAAACCGCCAGTTCGGGTGGTGAACCGCCGAATACTACTGTTTAAAATATATATATATATATATATATATATATATATTTTTGTTTATTTCCTTTTTCGTGTAAAGTAAATTGTTTATTTAGTTTCTTTAAATCGTTTTAGATGTTTATTAGTGTTTTTCTTATTAGAATGTTTTTAATTTTTATTAACTAACCCCTAGCGTTTGTTTTGGATTTGTTGTTTATGAATCTTTTAGTTTATTTTTAGTTATGGATTCGCCTAGTGAAGTTTCGGCTTATTTGGACAATTTGGAAATGGAATTGATGGATGTTGGAGATGTTATGGCAAGAATGGAGAAAATGGTTGATATGGAGAAAGTGGAATTGCAAGCGAAAGGAAAGGATGTTGAACTTATGGAATGTGAACCGGAAAAGCCACGGGTGATCACTTTCACTCGAGCTAAGTTAAGGGAATATGATGAACCAAGTATGAGGTATTCTACGCCTTGTGGAATAGAAGGTTTTGGAGCTTGGGATGCGGAATGTAATATTGGACAAGGTGAAAGTTATGTAACGTATGCATTTTATGAGAAATTTGGAGATGGAAATTATGAAGTGGATAAGTACAATAGAAGGATAGCAAGGGATGTTAAGATTGACATTCATGGTTAAACTTTTACTATGGATTTTGATTGCGTGGTTTTGTAACCTTACAACAGGTTTTACCTCTCGAGGGATCTCAAGAGGCTTACAACCCCACCAGGCAGTGTACCTGACCGATGTAGTATAGTGTAGTGGTAAGTACGGGGGATTGATCGTTCTCCACAGGGAATAGTGTTCGTTAGGTATGAAAGGCTACTCTAATTAGGTCTAAGGGTTGAGGAAGATTCTTTTTATGTTTTTATAATTTTATGAAAGCAAGTAAAATCTCGGGTTTGAAGGAGTGGGCGGAATTAGTTGCTAGTCAACTAACCCAAATGACTACGAATGCAAATAAAATAAAATAACAAAAATGAAAAGTGGTGAGAAACTTATGTGTAGAGAAATGTGTTTACTTAGATTTCCTTACTCCCTAACTATCTTTTACCGGTTAATTAGTGTGTATTAGTCGCGTGGATGACGGGTGTATTCCTTAATACCATTCGTGGGGTGGCGTACTTACTTCCCCAACTCTACAAGCTCCTACTTCACTCCTATGTCGAGCCGGCTAGGAAGCTCCTAACATGGGATCACTAGAATTCGCTTGTGCATTAAATACAACCATAAAAACCTTTAGTACGCGTTTGGTTCATGTTTCTTAAGACGTTCAAGCAAGTTACCGAATAGGAAGTTAGCCAGTTTTTCTTAAGCCTAACATAGATAAACAATCATCCAATACAACTAACAACACACTAACAACCAATAATCAATAGCTAGGTTTCATTAGATCTAAGCAAACACAAGATAAAATTAGCCTAACATGTTAAACAAAAGACAAGCATAAGATAGAATCAAACAACACATAGACATATTGAATGATTAATTGATAACTTATCTTTCAATGAAACATGGAAGATCTCAAGGCAAAAAGCCCTGAAAAAGTAGCTAAAATCGTCTTAGGGTTTTATCCCAAAATTCCACACACTAAGCTCTCCCTAATGACAAAAGATTAGAAAACTATATATAGATTTTTGGATCTGACGGCGTCACCTTATGCATTGTGACGCCGTCACCTCGCCGCTTTTAGGGTTCCCGGGTGACCTTCTTGACGCCGTCCCTCTTTAGCTCTTCAAAAATCCATTCTGGCCTATCAAGGCTTGACGCCGTCGGATCATGAACGTGACGCCGTCCCCTTATGATTTAAGCCGTGACGCCCTTGATTTAGTTAAAGCGTGACGCCGTCAGAATTCACATGCTAACTCACTGGCCCGTCATGAGTAAATTTCACATCCAACTTTTCTTGCCAAGGCATGACGCCGTCCAGAGTAAAGTCTGACGCCATCAAGAGTAACTTTTAGCCGATTCTTGAGACTTTGCCGTTTTCTTCACTTTAATGCTCCAAAAACGTCCAAAATGCCTCCTTTTCCAGATTTCTCCTCAAAAGTACCTAAAATGACAAAAGGAACGATTTAGGGCAATATTTGATCAAATAAATACGATTTCGGGCTTAAATGACCCCTTAAAAGCGGTACACTTTTCGCCTCATCAAATACCCTTACACTTGAGATTTGCTTGTCCTCAAGCAAATGCGCTTTTATTCTAATCAAAATACAAGTTAGGGGTCATTTAATGCAAACATAAAAGTAATTACAACAAATAATCGTTCCACTTCAATCATAATAAGCACGGAGATTACAAACTAGCACCTCACAAGCAGTGTTTAGATACTCACATCTCTCAAGTGTCATCAAAATAAATCTCATAAATGAAAACGGAAAATATCTCTCACTACCTGTCATAGCAAATAGATTACCATAGGCTTGGGAAAGGATCGAAAACCTCCTCCACTAGGCGTAAGCACCTAAGATAAACTATCAAAGAGGGCTTTTAAATGGGTTATAACGTTAGGTGTAGGGAAAAGGAAAACACGGTTTTGTTGGATACGGGATATTTTACTGGTGGCGAGTTAAAGATCTTGATCAATTACATGTACTATACAATGTTGCTAAGCCAAGACTAGACTCAATTTTAAGCTAGAAACAAAATAACAAAATAACAAAAATATAAAGCAAACATAAAATGAAACGGGATGGTAGTCCGTATGTTTTTTTTTTTTTTTTTTTTTTTTTTTTTTTTTTTTTTTTTTTTTTTTGACATACATTCTTGCCCTACCATCCAAAATAATACATCATAGGGGCGTTGCATTCCCCTTACACTTGAATTTTTACATAACTTTACAAATACTAATCTAATGACTCGAATTAAGATAATTGAAAAACTTGGAGTACTTTTAAAACATTTAGCACATATGGGGGTAATAAATGATGTTCTTCCCCATTACTCCATTATACTAGTACTTTACCCATGAGTCCCAATCGTCCCAAAACAATATGTACAAGGATATGACTCGACTTAGCAACCATGTAATCAATTAGATAATTAACTTGGGTTTAAACAAATGTTGACACAATAATGCACTAAAGATGAGTGCATACAAGGTAGGCTAAGGCGATTTGGGTGTACATTTTAGTGGGGTGTAACAAATTCTTCCTTTAAGTAAGATGCTTAAAGGTCGAAACGAAAAGATAGGCTCTGAGGGGTGTACTAGGGGTATCGTGTACTAAAAATGAGTACAACGCAAAGGGTGTGGGAGAATTACTTGACCAATGTAGCCAAAGTAATTATAACAAAAACACAGGTGTAAAACAATGGGTTAATCCTAATGCCTCTTATCATGTAGTAAATCTAACTACACGAATGTAGTCTCACTTGTGGCCTTGGAATGGTCCTAACGCAAGTTCTAGAATCTAAGTGCTACCGGTACACACATCATAGCATAAATGCTTTTCCTACCAATTCTAGGGGCGAACCTCACATATTTGGGGTGGAAAAATTTTTAGTGGTACGGTTTTTTGTGCTAGTCATATAACTCCTATCCGTGAGACGCTCATTAAGATCAAAGTTTCACTCCTATATGTTGTAAAAAATTTTAAATTTGGCACTAAAATTACCCTAACAGGTATTTATCTCAGTTTTATTACACATCTACTATTAAACAAACAAAAATCAAGCGTAATAGCATTCTCTAATCGTACTTTTACCCTCCCCTTACACTTAAGATGAACATTGTCCCCAATGTTCAAATAACAAGATGTAAAAGTAAATAAGGTAAAAGAATGAAATCAAATACTCCCCTGATTCGCTCGTTGGATAGTGAAATCACACGGTTAAATCTTCTTCCAAGGAGAATGTTGAAGCTCCATGACTAATGCATCGCCATAAGCTTGATTCCATAAACATTTCCTTGTCCAAAATAACCTGTTAACCTGAGAAAACAAACACGAAAACCTGCATAACATCGGCGGGATAAAATCTATATATAAGGATATAATGCTTGTGGACTGATAATTTTGCAGATTCCTGGAGATTATAAGTTGGAGATTTTAATAAAAACTTTTTATGAAAACAAAACTTTCAAAAATTTCTGGAAATTAAATCTGACGCCGTCAGGTTATAACCCCTGACGCCGTCAGAAATGACCTGACAAAAATTTTCATTTTAAGTTTCCGGAAAATTTCTGGAAAAACCTTTACCTTACTTCCTGGAAATCCTGCAAAACATCATTATGACTCGATACAAGCATTTGACTCAAACAAACACTAATATGTATGCTAATTTATTATTATTACGATTCATGTTCATATGTGTTCTAATAAACCGATTTAGATTTCCCTTACACTTATCTTTTGCAAAATACCTTTATATGTAGTTAAGACGAAGTTAAAAACAAAATAAAGCATTTTCACAATTTAGTCTTGAACATGAATCAATAAGAATAAAAATTAAACATACATACGGAAACAAATAAAATCAAACAAACAAATAAATAAACACATAAAGCAAATAAAGCAGATAAAGCTTGGGTTGCCTCCCAAGAAGCGCTTTTCTTTATTAACGAGTCTTGTAGCTAGACTCAAAGTAAGGCTCATCTAGTGTCGCTTATGCTCACGTATCCGAGTGTGAGCCATCTAATTGTTGCCTCATCTTTCTTGTATTCATCATTTAGCTCCAAACATCCATGATAGTATCTCTTATTTTTCTCATGTGGATATTTGAGCCCCTTCCCCTTATCATTCTCACTTAACAAGTCGATAGGCATAATTCTATTGCAAGCTTCAATGGGGTAGTTCTTAAACCTAGGATGTGCTCGGGGCATTTGATAGACAAAATCTTCATCCCCATCCGAGAATGTAATTAACCCGTCCACAAGTTTTTCGTCAAGGTTGGTCAACCTTTTGAAGGGTTCTCCAAAAATGACTTGGGTTAATTTGTCATCGATAAATTCTCCTAAGTTCTCCATAACCATAAAATCCACCACATACACAAAACTTCCTACGAACACGTGTAGTGGCTTAATCCTAGCAACAATGTTATCTCCTTGATATTCAAGCTCATCTACCATGATTTTATTATAATTAGCGCGAGAAATAATGTTCATAGGCAAAGACGAGTTAAGATAAGCATAAAAATCATGATAACCAATTTTACACGGGAATTGCATGTTAAAGAGGCTATCCTTTTCGATCTTAGTCCTAGGGTCAACATACTTAAAGGGGTCAATTTCCTCTTTTCCCCATTCCTCGTTAACTACTTCTCCATTACCGATATCCTCATCGGAGTCTGAGTAGTAAAATGGACTGACATAGTCATTCTCATGGTCAGACTCCTCCATCTCAGAATTGTTACCAAAGTGGTGGTCGGGTGAAAGGTTGTTGTTTGCTACTATGGGGGCGGGAACGGGTAGTTGAAAATTTGCACGGCGAAAAACACGAATAACAGGGATCAAATGACCAATGTTACTCATGAGGTAAGTGGAAGTTGTCACAAACAAAAGTACAAAGAAATAAGATAGACTAAAGAAAACCTAGAAAAATAAAATAAAAATCTCACTAGAAAGGAATCTAGTGAGTAGACCTAATAGAAATAAAAATTCAACCTAAACAATAACTATTCCCCGGCAGCGGCGCCAAAAACTTGATTGCGTGGTTTTGTAACCTTACAACAGGTTTTACCTCTCGAGGGATCTCAAGAGGCTTACAACCCCACCAGGCAGTGTACCTGACCGATGTAGTATAGTGTAGTGGTAAGTACGGGGGATTGATCGTTCTCCACAGGGAATAGTGTTCGTTAGGTGTGAAAGGCTACTCTAATTAGGTCTAAGGGTTGAGGAAGATTCTTTTTATGTTTTTATAATTTTATGAAAGCAAGTAAAATCTCGGGTTTGAAGGAGTGGGCGGAATTAGTTGCTAGTCAACTAACCCAAATGACTACGAATGCAAATAAAATAAAATAACAAAAATGAAAAGTGGTGAGAAACTTATGTGTAGAGAAATGTGTTTACTTAGATTTCCTTACTCCCTAACTATCTTTTACCGGTTAATTAGTGTGTATTAGTCGCGTGGATGACGGGTGTATTCCTTAATACCATTCGTGGGGTGGCGTACTTACTTCCCCAACTCTACAAGCTCCTACTTCACTCCTATGTCGAGCCGGCTAGGAAGCTCCTAACATGGGATCACTAGAATTCGCTTGTGCATTAAATACAACCATAAAAACCTTTAGTACGCGTTTGGTTCATGTTTCTTAAGACGTTCAAGCAAGTTACCGAATAGGAAGTTAGCCAGTTTTCTTAAGCCTAACATAGATAAACAATCATCCAATACAACTAACAACACACTAACAACCAATAATCAATAGCTAGGTTTCATTAGATCTAAGCAAACACAAGATAAAATTAGCCTAACATGTTAAACAAAAGACAAGCATAAGATAGAATCAAACAACACATAGACATATTGAATGATTAATTGATAACTTATCTTTCAATGAAACATGGAAGATCTCAAGGCAAAAAGCCCTGAAAAAGTAGCTAAAATCGTCTTAGGGTTTTATCCCAAAATTCCACACACTAAGCTCTCCCTAATGACAAAAGATTAGAAAACTATATATAGATTTTTGGATCTGACGGCGTCACCTTATGCATTGTGACGCCGTCACCTCGCCGCTTTTAGGGTTCCCGGGTGACCTTCTTGACGCCGTCCCTCTTTAGCTCTTCAAAAATCCATTCTGGCCTATCAAGGCTTGACGCCGTCGGATCATGAACGTGACGCCGTCCCCTTATGATTTAAGCCGTGACGCCCTTGATTTAGTTAAAGCGTGACGCCGTCAGAATTCACATGCTAACTCACTGGCCCGTCATGAGTAAATTTCACATCCAACTTTTCTTGCCAAGGCATGACGCCGTCCAGAGTAAAGTCTGACGCCGTCAAGAGTAACTTTTAGCCGATTCTTGAGACTTTGCCGTTTTCTTCACTTTAATGCTCCAAAAACGTCCAAAATGCCTCCTTTTCCAGATTTCTCCTCAAAAGTACCTAAAATGACAAAAGGAACGATTTAGGGCAATATTTGATCAAATAAATACGATTTCGGGCTTAAATGACCCCTTAAAAGCGGTACACTTTTCGCCTCATCAGATTTGATTGTTGATGAGTATGAAGACACTACGGACCCTTCCGTTGTGTTTGGAAGGAATTTCTTGGTAGCAACAAAGTGTACTCTTGATTTTGGTTTAGGAGAGATGCAAATTAAGATTGGGGAATTGCAAGATGATAAGGATGTTGATTGGTTGATTGAGCAAATGGAAGAGGCTTGTGAGAATGAAGATGGTACTTTAGGGAGCACGGAAATGGTCAAGATGGGAAAAGCTTCTCGTCTAAAACAAAAATACCCACCATTCAAAGGTCTTATACCTTCACCATCATCACTACCACACCCTACTACACTACTCAAAGGAGAAAATTCTTCCAACCCAACACCCTCACCAAAAGAAACACCACCCAAAGAAACCATTGATGAAGCCAAATGTGTTGAGGAAATCACCGCAAAATTCAAGGAATTACTTAATGAGAAACCCATACTCCATGTTTTGGAACACTATGCTCATTATAGGAAGCTACTTGATGAAATTTCGGTTGAAAAGATGAAACTTGACAAGAAAAGTGTGATTGAGGAAGAGGAAGAAGAGAAAGTTATGGAGAAAGGTTTGCCTAAAAAGAAGGAGGATCCGGGAAACTACCTTATCCCGCTCAAAGTTAATGGAACCATTGCAATAAACGCCTTGGCCGATACCGGGGCAAGTGTGAGTATCATGCCATATAAACTTTATAAGCTTTTGGAGTTAGGAAGAGCTTGTCCTTCTAATGATGTTTTGTTGATGGCGGACAATACCATGGCTAAAGCCTATGAAAAAGTTAAGAACGTAAGGCTACAAATAGGTTTCCAAACCTACTTGTGTGACTTCTTGATCTTACATATGCCTATTGATAAGGAGACGCCTATGTTGGTTGGTCGTCCGTTTTTTAGTACAATTGGAGCCGTGATTGATAATGGTAAAGGAACGATGGAGATTGATGATGGAGTTGCTAGAAGAATTTACCATGCTAAGAAAAGGAACAAGATTCTAGCGGATGAGGAATTGGATGAGGAAGATTGGTTGGATATGTTTGATACTAGCCATGATAATGAAGGAAACCCGAAATATGGAATAACCGCACCATCGTTTGAACATATTGAGGATGATATGAAACGTGCATTGGCTATGGAAAACTATTTCAATCCTTTCAAAAACATAATTGTGTACAAAAAGATGGTTTATTTTCTTGGTTCTTTGCCAATCAAACTCAAGAATATTGAGTGGACATCCGATGGCTATAGCAAGTATCAAAAAGTTGAGGGAGACAAGGATTGGCATACTAAGATTGAGATCACTAGCCCAAGTGGACGTCGTTTCACTCGTACGTTTAAGACAAAGGAAACCGATAGGGTACTTTCGGGAAAGTTTAATTCGGAGGATATTCTACGGTTTGGGAATTATTTTGATTGAAGAAAGAGTGTGGAGGAATAAAGAAGCTTATTGCTAAGCTTCCGCTCATTTTGTCTTTGATGAGCCTTATTATGATTATTTGCATTTTAATTACTTTTGTTTATTTCGTTATGTTTTGCATTTCTATGTTATTTTTAGTGTGTTTTAGCTTTTTAAGCTTTATAAGCTTGTTATTAATAAGAAGTCTTTTAAGGTTGAGTTTTAGTTGTTTTTAGTTTGTTTAGTTTGTTTAATTTAAGTTTATTGGAAATGTTTGAAGTGTTTATGAGTTGTGGTAATGATTTAAAATTGTCAAGAAATTGAGGAACGGTTTTATTTGAGTCGGGTTTGTGCTAAACATTTTATCAACCCGCGGTTGATAACCAAACCCACGGTTGAAGTACCCAACCTATGGTTGAGCCCTCATTTTTGCCAAACAAGGAGAAAAGGAAAAAATACCACAAACCACCAACACTCTCAACATCATTCCAAGATTGAAGTTTGATTCCTACATTAAGTTTTTAGGGATTCAATGGCATCAAAAAGGGTAAGTAACACCATCCAATTACTTTAATTTGTTCTTAATTCGACTTTGATTTTTAAGGTTTTGAATTGGGCGAATTTTATAGAGTTCGAATTGATTGAATTTCTTTGATGGGTTTACTAGAGGATTGATAATAGGTTTGATTGCAAGTGAAATTAGATGAATTGGTTGAGTATTGAATGAGAATTTGATGTTTTGAGATTTAGGGTTCATGAGGGTCGAATTTTTGAGAATTAAAATCAAGATTGATTGGATTTCTTGTGGTATATGGTTATGAATTAGTGTTTGTATTTTTGATTAATTCTATGGACCACTTCTTTGTTTGATTTTGATTTGATTCAAGGATTTTTGAGGTTTAGAAATAAAGAGGATATGGAGGTTTAAGCATCTAGAATAAGCACTAATAAGCCAAATGGAGGAAGGTAGTAACTTGTTAGGAAATGGGGAAAAGCTAGAAAACAAATTTTGTGATGTTGAGTTGCTGCGAACCGCCGGTTGAGACACCCCAGACCAGCCCAAACGCCGGTTCAATCCTGAGCCGCGACAGCTGGATGTTTCTGTCCCACAAACAAAGTTGAACCGCCGGCTGAGATCCGAGCCGCGGCGGTTCAAACTTTCTGTCCCACAAAATTTTTTGAACCGCCGGCTGGAAACCCAACTGTGGCGGTTCAGACCCACTGTTCGTAAAATAAAATAAAAAAAAAAAAAAAAAAAAAAAAAAAAAAAAAAAAACTTTTTTTTGCTTTGATATTTATCTTACAAGTTAACCTTTAGCTCCAACATTTCTTGTGTGCTTGTTTTGTTTTGTTTTGTAGAAATGTGTTCGTCAAGAGGAAGAGAACCCGTTGATTGCTTTGTATGCGAAACAAGGTCGAATGACGAGAGAAGCAAGTCTCATGCCAATAACTAGTGAACATTTGAAATGGGGAAAACTAAGTAAGGAAGCTAAAGCTTGTTTTAATAGCCTTTTGGCTAAATTACAAAGGAAGGAGATTGCGGTACCAAAGTTGGTTAGTTGGAAATTGATCAAGAAGTATAACCTCTATGAGACTCTAGAAAAATTGTTGGAAGTTAGCACGACGGAGGAGTTTTTGAGGATTTTAGTTTGGAGCTCGCTTTGAGAATCAATGAAAAACAAATCTACAAAGAATGGTGCTTAGAGTTCTTTTCCACCATCTATTTTAACCAAGAGGTAAATCTGAATAACATCATGAACGAAAAATGTGTTTGGTTTAGATTCTGTGGGGAAAATCATGTGTTAACTTTGCCGGAGTTTGGGAAGTTACTTGGGTTGTATGATGACAATGACCTTGAAGAAGATGAGTTTGTTGTTCACTTTAGTAAGTTAGAAAGGGAGCCACCGAAGTATGTTGGTACGAGGATTTGGAATGAGATTGGAGATCCCAATAGTTCAAGACCAAAGGTGACAGAAATACATTCACCGATTGCGAGGCTTTTACACAAGATGCTTGTGAACTCGTTTGTGCACCGGGGAAATAGTCAGGACAAAGTTCATCAACCGGATTTGTGGTTGATTGAGATGATTATGGGTAATCGTGATGGACAGAAATTGAAGATGAATGTGTTATGGACTTTGGCGGTTTATTTGTCTAAAGAGCAACAATTATGTCCGAGCATGGTTATATTAATGGGGGCCATTATGTGACCAAGATTGGAAGTAGTTTGGGGTATCTTGAACCAAGTGAGTTGAATAGGATCACGGTGGTAAAAGATTGTGAAAAGCTTGACAAGAAGAGTTTGACAGGTTTGCTTGACCACGATAGGATGTGTTTGGTCGAGTCTATTGCAAATGTAGCTCGTAGCCAACCACAACCACAACCTCAACCACAATGTATGGAACAACCTTCTGGGTTAGATTCAGGATGGGGCGATTGGCATGCAAACTTGCTACAGGTTGAGAGAAGAGAAGTTTGGAGGGATATGACTTTGATGAGGATTGGACACCAAATGGACTATTGTGCATCGATTCTCACACACCTTGGTCAACATAGTGATCCGCCATATTCGTTTCCAATGGCTTATGCACCACCTAGTGTTCCACCTTACCCATACCCATATACACCATATCCATCGGAACATGTACCTTACCCAACATCTAGTGCATTTCAAGGAAATGAAGGGTACAATGTCAATCAGGAGGGGTTCATGGGTCATTATTCTTCTGATATGGGATCAAGAGGTTATGAAGCGGGAACATCGTCGGGAGGTTTTGGCATTGGAGCATTGGTTGATTATCAAGGTGATGATATGGATGATGAATGATATTGACTATCATTCAAGGTTTATTTATGATGTGTGACGAACAATTATTTTATCTTCTTTCGTACTTCATTTCTAATTATTATTCTTAATATGTTATGTAGGATTATTATTATGTTTTTTTTAGGAACTACTTTTATTTTTAATATTTGATTAGGATTATCTAGTATTATGGTTATTATTATTTTTGCGTGTTTGTCTTTGTATGTTTTGTGTATTTGTTTATTTTTCAGGTTTTAGATACCATGGAATTATTGCTCGTTCATATGGTTGGTACATTTTGGAGTTTGGAGTGACCAACTCATGCGTTAAATACCAAATATGGATCTCGCAAGATTTCTCGGTGATATCATTTACTATTTTATTTTCCCTATTTCCTTTGCTTTGAAGTTAATTTTTCACATTGAGGACAATGCAAAACTTAAGTGTGGGGGAGGGAAGTAAATAGTGAAAATGATCTAGTTTTTAAATTTTTTTGTGATTATTTTGGAGTTTGTTTTATTGCCCTTAAGGAAGTTAGTTGTTTTTGCACCTAAAAGATTATATATAATTGAAACAACTTGAAATTTTCCAATAGCATAAAATGGCAATTTGAAATTTGTAACGTATCTCGATTAAGTGAAACGATCCGTTCTTGGGATTGATAACATTACTTGTGCATTTATAGCCCATTCTACAAATATGTGAGGATTTGAGCCTATCATTTGAAGCATATTTTCTATGCTTAAATTCTATTTTCTTGCTATGAGTGTGCCGGTGATTGAATTGATTCTAGAACTTGTGCTTGTCATGCATTACGAATTTCAAAGTAAGGTCACATTCGTGTGATATAAATGAATTTAAATGATAAGAGGCAACTTAGGATTTCAACCAAATGGCCTTCCATTTACATATATTGATATATTAGCTAGCCACATTGGTTAGTTAACCACTTTTTATGGACCCATTTGTTAGCGCTCATTTTTAGCGCTAGATACCCTTAGTTCACCCCCTTTGAGCCATTCTTTTCGTTTTGTTACATCCAGAAAATACAAAAAGATTTTACACCTTTAACTTTAGCCTAACCTTTTTGTCAAGTCAAATTGATGAATTACTTGTTGTTGGCATGAAGAAGTTTTTGATGATTATGAGTTTACACTTTGTATTTCGGATATACCTTTCCGACGAAGACGAAGGTAGCTACTTCTATTTGTATTTTTGAGGTATATGCTCATCCAAAGTGTGGGAGATGTGAAAAAAAAAATATATGAAAAAGAAATATATAACCAATGTTCTATAATTATGAAGTGAGAAGAAAGAAGAAGTATTGTGAGTTATCGAATAGCCAATGTGCTAAGACGTGATGTTTATATATATGGTGATCGATGAAAGAAATAAAAGAGAAAGGAAAAGTTGATATGGAGGCTATAATCATTTTGGGATACATGGTTCGATTCTTTTTGCAACAAGTGATTTTGGTATTTGACTTGATTATTGTACATTAATAATTCCACTAAAATAATCCCATGCCTTATCCTAACCCTTTTTGCTTTGTGAAGATATCGACTGTACGAATATTCTAGTGACCATCCGGTTCTTGAATAATCGAATAACGCGCTAGCGATCTAAGGTATTTTATTTTAGTGACCATCCGTTGTTTGAGTAAATCAAGAATTCGTGCTAGCGATCTATTATGTTTGTACAGAAGTTATTTGAGCATAAGTTGATATTAACCCTTAGCCTAACGTTTCAACCCGAATAAAAGTCCTCTTTGATAAATTTATTTATTTCTTACATGATTTGGATTAGTTTTGATACTTGTACAAGCTTATGGTATGAAATGAAATCATGACTGAGCAATCGAGTGAAATACACCACCAACAAAAGAAATGAGTGTGAGTGAATTATATTATTCTTTTCTTTTCGTGAGGAGCTTAGTTGTGTTATCTAGCTTGATCGAGTATTTCGTTTAAAATTTCACATATAAATTGTAAAAATCACTTTTTGATCTTTTGCTTTGGCAATAAGGAAAATTAGTGAAATTTTTGAGAATCATGATTGTTGGCTATTGGAAAACAATTTTTCAAAAGATTACTTTGCTTGAGGGCAAGCAAAACTTAAGTGAGGGGGATTTGATAACGCTCATTTTGTACATATTAAAGTCGCGTTATTTGTATATTTTTGTATATTATTTAGTTATGTTTATGAGCATTTTGCGCTTAAAAGGTGTTAAGATGTGTTCAGGTCTAGGTACAAGGAAATATCAAAGAATGACGAAGAAAAGCCAAGAGATTAAGAAAATATTAAAGAAAAGATCATCGTCAAAGATATTGATTCATGTTATGATTATTTCCGATGTACAAGAGAAGGATGTGAAGGTTTTCAATGAGAGATGGAGTCAAGATTAAGTGCTAAAAAGAGTGTTAAAGGATGAAGTTATATGCCAACCCAAGGTTGAAATACATGTGCAAAACAATTCCCAACCCAAGGTTGAAGCTGAGATTCAAACCCAAGGTTCAAAAGCCCAACCTGAGGTTGAGCAGTCATCCCAGCCGCAGGTTCAAGTCTGAACCGCAGGTTGAGAAATTTCTGAGATGAAGAGTTGCATTAACTCAAGGTTTTAACTACCATAATGACTTAAGTCCGATCATTTCCTCTCTTTTATGATTATTGAAGGCTTATGACAGTTTTTGGGAGTGATTTCAAGCATAAATATGACCCCTAATCACCCCATTATCATACACACTTACAATCAAGCCTTACACCATAAGGACTTGATCACATTATTTACTAAACCCAAAAGAGCTTAATAATCTCTGCCATTCTCAAGAAGATCCCAAGGAGAAACAAAGAAAGTGTTGGTGATACTTACTAGAATAGGTGGAAGATTCTCTTGTTCAATTGGAGGCCTTAAGGAGTGCTATAACTCTTTAGATTTCTTACTCATTGTAATCTTGCTTTGGGTAACTTTCTTTACTTAATTATTTTGTTAAACAATTTGATGTTGAATGAAATGTTACGTTTGATAAAACTTGTTATGGAGTGATTTGTGATACTTGTTTGGGAATTATGTAGACTTTTGTATGAATGATTGAATGATTAGTTTGTTAGAAAAAGTGATTGTTCTCATAAGTTTGTTTAAATATAATTCGTGTTCTAAAACTTGTTGATTAAACATTGTTGGATTTAAAGGTTGAAAGAATTTCTAATATTGTTTAATTCCAAAAAGTTGGTGCACAAATGGATTGGTATTTGATAATTGACAACTATTAAGTATTCAAGTTTTAAATGAACTCGGGAATATTTAATCACGAGATTGGGTCGAAAGGACTCGTAAGAACTAATGTAACTAATCATATTTTTCATACATTTGATAACACAAAGAGCTAGTGTAATGGGATGAGGTTTTGGCCGAAAGGACTCACCCGTGAAACTAGTAGAAACATGGATTTTCTTGATATTACCCATTGACTAGAAAACCTTGTGAAAATTGATATGTGCCTTCTATGTTTCACCCAAACATGTTCAACATTCTATCACGATTAGTTTTTATTCTTAAACAAGTATTTGTTCGTTTGATTGATTTAATTTGGAACCATTGTTTGTTTGTTTATTTATGGTGCTTTAGAGTGTGACAATCTTTAGTACTATTTCTTTTGCTACTATCTACATTGCTAAGTTTAAACCGCGTAGTCTCCTGGGACGATCCCTATTTACCACAAACCATATTACAAACGGACGAGTATACTTGCTCGTATGCGTTTTCTTAATAATCGGTAAAAAGGTGTTTTATAAATTTAAAATTTGAGTGAAACTTAGGATATAATATATAACCGGTTCACACACGCATCAAATTTGTTCCTTCAAATTTATTTTGGAGTTTAATACTGCTGGGCCCCTCGTAGGGTTGACAAGATGTTTGCGTGGCCACGCCCAAGATTTTCTAGAATACGTTCAGAAGATTTGGTAATCTTGCTCAATCACAAACAACGAGAAACAGAATAGTTGAATAAAGAATGACTTAGATCCATATCTTTATTTAACATGGTATTAGTGACAAAAGGATAATAATAATGATGAATCATTAAAAGGTTTTTTCAGGAGACCTTACTCGAGTTGTACTAGAGGCATCGGCGTGTTGCTAGACGCTAACCGATGTGATTACACTATTAAGATATGTCCAAGTAGGAGCTGTTAGTTTATGGACATAAATTAATAGATGTATGTTAGGATCGAACTCGAGATCACGGGATTGCACACTTTACGTATGAAGAGTTAATGATTAATAATTTAATATAAAAGGTTATATTTAATTATTGAATACACAAAACGACTAATGGACGTTAAGTAATTAACGATAATTGACTAACGACCGTTAACTAATAAAAGGAAAGGACTATAGATAGAAATTAAGGTCAAAAGGGTTCCGAATCCCCTCTTTGGGCTCATAACCGATCGGTGGGAGATTGGGGAAACCCAATCCTACACCAACTTGTCTTCCAAGTTTTCTACACTATATATACAAACATAGGGTCATTGTTTTGGTACCTTTTGTGCACACACAATACCAAACCCTAAAGTTTCGTCTCCTTTCTTTTGGTTGAGTGCCGATCGAACTAAACCCTTCTTAGGGATTCGATTGGTTGTTTTTAATAAGTAAATTGTTTTCTGTTCTTATTAACTAGCATTACATTAACTTGGTATTAGTATGTGTGTACAAGAACGTGATACTAACACACTATTGTTAGTATCTTGGATTGAATTACAAAACGGTAAGGGATAATTCTTATAATCCACATAAACCTTAATTAGGGTTCATAAAGTTGACTGATTGAAGAATTGCTAAAAGGTACGCATAATTTTATATTCGGTTAATTAATTACATGTTATATGATCTATACGCTTCTGCAATACTTTGATGTTTATGTGTTTAATTATGAGTAATCATGTTATTAAATTCAAACAGTTTAAAAGTTGATGATGTAAAGTAAAAGACTTAAAAGTTCACATACCTTTATCTTTATTGCCTAAATCCTCAATTTAAACATAACACTTGTTAACAGTGGCGCAGCTATTAAGGGAGGGAGGGGGGGGGGGGGGGGGGGCGACCCCCCGAAATTTTTTTTGCGATGTAGGGGTATATAGTTTTCGTGTAGAAAAATATCGGTATATTCGGTTTCGACCCCCCGAAAATTTCGGTATACCTGAAAAATAACCTTAGGAAAAAAAAAATTTAGATCCCGACCCCCCACTTAAAAATTCCAAGCTTCGCCACTGCTTGTTAAGATGTTGCGTACCTCTAATTGTCGACTACTGTAAGGGGCATTGGGCGCCATGATTCTTAAGATCTCGCATATGCAACATGCAACTGAGATATTCACATCTATATCAGGATGTCCCAATAGAAAAATATCGGTATATTCGGTTTCGACCCCCCGAAAATTTCGGTATACCTGAAAAATAACCTTAGGAAAAAAAAAAATTTAGATCCCGACCCCCCACTTAAAAATTCCAAGCTTCGCCACTGCTTGTTAAGATGTTGCGTACCTCTAATTGTCGACTACTGTAAGGGGCATTGGGCGCCATGATTCTTAAGATCTCGCATATGCAACATGCAACTGAGATATTCACATCTATATCAGGATGTCCCAATAGTTCGTTAGCAAACAATGCTTCAATTATTGGATCAAGTGCTTTAATCATGATCGACTCAGATGGCCATTGATCCACCCTATCCAGAAGTCGATTCATTTGCTATTACAAAAACACACCACCAAGTTTGAGCAAGATAACTCTAAACAACATTACTAATGCTATAAACAGGTTACAATAAATAAAAAATATGGAAAATATGAGTACACATAACTAATCCAAATTTAACAGTTTAAATGAAAAATATGCAAAACATGATTACACATGTCATAGAAACAATGAAACTTTATGCAAGAAAACCCTAACCACAAGAACGTTGAAAATCTCCGAACTTGTAGACGGCATATGTAACAGCTTCATCCCGGCTTCCTTTAGCTCAATTTCAAGCTGATTGACTAAAGTCCGAGAAAATTTGGACGCCATTTTAGAAAACCAGTTAACAGTTCACTGAATGAGCATTAAAAAAAAAAAAAAAAAAAAACAATTAGATCGACCTGCAACTTTGATTTGCATGTAATTTTTTTCTAAGATAAACAAGTATAACAGCCTAAACAAAAAATGCGTACAGTGAAAGATATACAACAATTAACAAGTTTAACTATACTAACATCATAATGACCATGTTTGAAATTACTGTACAAGATACTATGGATACCGATCTCGTTGATGTGCTTGTGTTGCTACTTGATCTTTACATGTGTTACCAGGTATAGACATATATCTAAACTCCACATAACATAGATACGGGGCATAATATTGTACACATAATCACATTTCAATGCAGGATAAAATCGAGCTCCATAACATGGACGAACGATGAATGCTGCGCGAATCTCTTAAAGAATCGAGTTCATATGGAGATAGAGTTCATTTTGTACCGAATGAAAGCTATTCTAGCTATTGTGAAATATTATGCTCTGAGTTTAAGTATAATAGCACAAGGTGTGGTAACACCATAACTCATAACACCCAACTTTTTGTTTCACCTCAACGCCACCTCAACATTCTTACCTTTTAACACCGACACACCAAAATACCACGCACTCATAACTCAAGCCAAAACACCTCTTTTGGAATACACCATACCCAATTAAAACTCAAAAAACCAATTAAGACGAATACAAAGAAAACAATTTTTTTGTCTTTTCTCCCCTCCAACGTGAGTTGGTATACAAACTTGGGGCTTAACGGCGTTGGATTTGATGAGGGACGGTGTGGTAAGATGTTGCTAGATGTTGTGCACACCAGCAGTTGAAACCAATTACACCTGTTGGGTTGGAGTTGGTGATACTACAAATTAATTAGCATTAAGAATCTGAGCGAACTTAAATGAACTAGAAGAAGAACCAATTTACAATTATGCATAATCATAAAATAATGACGTGGCAGTAATGTGGCAGTTACGTGGTAGTGACGTGGATGGTAACATGAAATACGTGGCAAAACCGGCTAGGGAGATTAGAATTCGCACACATTAACAGGGAAAAAAAATTGAATTATGCTCGAAATAATCAAAAAAAGTAGACGCTACACATAATTACAAATGGGGAATATATTAGCTACAATTTATTGTAGCTAATTGGCTACAATTTTGTATTTTAAATGTGGGTCCCTGATTATTTTTTTAGGTCTCTGATTCTTTTCTGTAGATCCCTGATTCATTGTATGTATATATTTTGTGAAGAATTGTAGGGCTACAAAAATTGTAGCAAAGCTATCCCATTACAAATGATGTCAAGTATAACACACTTTTGGGTAATTGTCCCAAAATGAAACAATGATTAAAGCTTTGCCAAAAAAAAAAAAAAAAAAAAAAGAGTTCCACATTTGCCTCACCCAAAATTAAATGACTTATGCAACTTCATTCAAAATTTGACATGTGTCCAATTGGTTTGTGGAATTTTTTGTGCGTCTTATCAATTTTTGACACGTGTCAACATTTTTTTTGCGAAGTTTTAATCGTTTTTTTTTTCATTTTTTGGGTAAAAATGGAATTTGCTCTTTATCTATACTACATATAATAGAGGGATGACTCTCTATCCAAAATTTTCAGACTTACAAGTAATTAAGCATAGTGTACACCACTTTAATGCACATAATTTTCAGATTTACAAGAAAATAAGCATAGTGTACAACACTTTAATGCACATATTAAAAAAGAAAACATGATATTAATGCTATTAAAGTGGTCAATGTTTTTAATGACTACTATTTACATAACAACCCATTGAATTGTAAGTTGTAACCAAGGTTGTCAGGATCGCGATCCTGCTCGTAGAATCATACGATGCTACGATCCTACACACACAAAACGAGCAGGATCGTTACGGGATCGTAAATTAGGTAGGATCGTTACAGGATCGTGAGATCGCTCGTAAGATCGTAGGATCGTGAACTATCCGATCCTGTTGGTAGCCCTTTTTTTGACTTTTTTTTGCTATATTAAACCTTTTTTTGACTTTCGTTGGTAGCTCTTTTTTTGACTTTTTTTTCTAAATTGCAATGAATTATGATCAGCTCCATGTACACACGTTATTATCTTAAAGCAAATTTGAAGCAGAAAAAGGTTATTATAAGAAAAAAAGTATGGCTTATATAGATTACGTTATTATCTCATTATATAGCAAAAAAATAATGTATACACGTTATTATCTCATTCATGTATGTAGGTACGAGGATTATTAAGCAAATTTGAAGTATGGCTTATATAGATTACGCATCTCATTCATGCATACACGTTATTATCTTAAAGCATGTTTGAAGTATGGCTTATGTTTTTGAGAGGAAGGTTTTTAAAAATGTTTTGTATACATATGTAAAGGAAAAGCCGAAAACGATCCTAGGTAGGATCCGATCCTACGATCACGATCTTGCAAAGCTGAAAACGATCCTAGATAGGATCCCGATCCTGACATCCTTTGTTGTAACTGCTCATTGACACCATCATCACCATGTTTACTCCCTCCCGTAACCTCCAAACCCCAAACCAAAAAATAAAACACACCAAATCACTTCTACCCACACAACCACATGTCACGACTGTGTTTGGTATTTGTGTCTTTTCGGTTGTCCTACAGTCAAAAATGACACAAACTTACAACAACTCACATCAATCCCCCAACTCACGAACAGTCAACAAAAACAATAAGAAAGAGAAGACGACAAAAAACGAAAAACAATAACCACTCACCAACAACAAATCCATCTAACCTAAAACCCATCACCACCTCGTTTGGTGTGTCGTTTGTATGTACTAAAATGAGAGAGAAGACAATGGGGGCGGATGGTTTGATGTGTGTTTTTTGTGGTGATTTGTTTGGACCGAGTTCACAAACGGGCTGGTTGGGCCGATTTTTTATTTATTTATTTATTTATTTTTTTTATGACACCATCCCAATAGTGATGGAATTGATATTTTTGGGCTGCAAATGTTATAATTAGCGACAGATTTGTATTTGCATCACTCTCGTACGGTCGTACCCTATTATTTTTATATGAAATAGTTTGTTATTCCAATTTAAAACTATCATCATCTGTAAAGTTATTGTCACGAAATATGTATAATCATGAAACATTGCACACCAAGAATTTTAGTTTCAGGGTACCCGCCGTCGCAACGTGCGGGTACCCTGCTAGTAACACATAACATATTCAACTACGATTGAAGATATAAACAGAAGAAACTTAGTAAAACATGATTTTCATTTTATCCGATTGACTCGGCTAAAAAAAGACAATTCAAACTGCTATTGAATTAGTAGGAAAAATAACTGAAGCTTGAACATTGTAAAATGACTTTAAAATAGCAACAAACATAGCCTTATTAAAAGCTACTTACAAGCTAAGAGCTCATGATTTTTTAAATGTTTCATAAGCATATAGTCCAAGCAAGTTTATTCTATCTAGCTTAGCATAAAAGATCAAGCTATCAGAAACTACACGTCAAACAAAACTTGTTTTGAAAGCTACACGTACGTCAAACAAATAAGTGTATGACCTAATATATTGTGTGTTTATCATTAGTTTTCTGCTTGAAGAGATCCTTGACAGAAAATGAAAATTACTACGAAGATAATAACAAAAGAACTGTAAAATTTAACTTAAATGTTTAAGGAGAATCTTCAACAAATTAACATGTTTGATGCAGCAAAGCATATAAAAAGGATGATGTGATAAAAAGCTAGCCACAACTCCAATTGATTTTTTGAACGTCTGTTTAGGAAAACTTAACCAGGCTTTTAAAAAGGTTCTCGCGCCATAAGATGTGTCTGAAGTAATGGTGACAAAATAAGGTTGTAGGTGTGACCTTGTCGGTCTTCTACAGAATAAAACCGCATGATGCAATTAGACTACAAAATTGGTACGTTGTTTTACCGGTGCAAGTCATAGTCAACCTTTGATTCCAAGATATCGTTATCAAGCTTCCTTTCAACAGCATAGACTACTTTCACACGCCTTTCTGCTTCTTCACACAGGTGTTTTGCTTTCACAAGCTCTAAATTTCTGTGTCGGAGATCCTTTTCAGCCGCCTTTTAAAAAAAAGTGATGCTTGTTTTCATTTCCATAAGCAAAGCCGGCTTTTTTTTGGCCTTGTTCCATTCACGAATGGCTTCCATGTGAGATCGAAGCCATGAGGCATTAATGTTTGCCGCCTCTGCATCTGCCACCTTGCACTCTATTTCTCCCAAGTTAGAAATGATGGTTGTAGCACTAAAAAAGTTAGTTTGAAGTTGCTTGACAACTTCACAAACAACCTCAAGGATAGATTGTGTTGGTATTTTAGTGTAAAATAGATTGAGTTTAATATGCAAATAAGGGTCGACACTTATTTGGATATTAATGGGACTAACGGGGGTTCCAAGGGGGCGTAGCCCCCTTGGTGGGGGTTCGGGGGCAACGCCCCTGAGAGAAGCAGGGTTCGGGGGCAACGCCCATGGTATAACATTGCTATGTTAAAAATTCGTTAGAATTTGTTTTTCCACCAAATAATACATATAAAGTTGATGTGGTTTCTGCTGCAGTTCCTGCTGCTAGTGTTAGACACTGCTGCTCGTTCCTGCTGCTAGTTGTGCAAATTCTGCTGCTGGCTGTTTTATGACAATATAACTGTTTTACAGTTATTGGACCCTAATAACCGCCTCCATAAACCGTCTTATATATTCTCTATTCAGTTAGAGAATAGAGAAGGCTGATCAACCATATTTTGATCACGTTTTGCTGCAAACATACAATCATTCACAAACTTGAATCAATTAGATTTTATCCGGTCGTTAATTGGTATACACTCCAATTTAATCGATCTGAAAGCGTTCATATTCGTGACTTCTAATTGCTATTAGGATACCAATTACCCCAATATACCACTAATTACAACAGATTGTCTCACAGAAACTGTTTTGAAAACGCATTCAGATGCAATGTCACCGTGTTTCTTGAAAATGGCTTCAAGAATTGGTGCAACACTTTGCTTTACTTTGTAGCCTTGGACACTTATCAGGCCACAATGGGGAGACGAAACCTTTCTCGACTGTACAAATGAAACATAAATTAAGTTAGCGGGTTAAACAGGTCAAAAGTAAACCAAAATTACTTAAAAAGGAATCATGTTTGAATCTATTAAATTGTTCTATTTCAAAACTAAATTTTCAATAAAAATAACTTAAGGACTAATAAACCATATCTATCACCTCTAACGTCTCAGAGTATTTCCTCTTGCGAGGTGCATATGTCCTTAACGTGCTTGTATCATTTGTAGCTGGAATAGTTTCTATAAACTTCTGAAAAAGAAACATAGTTATTGAACATTGGACAATAACACTTTTTCCGTTATCATTTAGAAATAATCGTAAAGAAGCGGAATGCTCATACACATTACCATTACATAATCTGGGAATGGGAGATATTGTTGGACTTTAGCAGCAGACTTCAAGAGAACTCTTTTCCCTAATTTCCAACAAAGAGGCGAAGTAATCTAAAAGAGTAACAATATTTCAGTATTTAAATCATATCGTACAGGAAATGTAACTAGTGATAAATGAAAGCATAATTATCACCTTTCGCTCCCTTTTCGCACTTTCGTATGCGAGATGTACAAGCTCAACTGTCACGCTTTTATCTATCATATTGATCATAATGTCCTCCATCATGAGTACAATACTAGAGGTATTCGAGCTTGAAAGCCAAAGTGAAGATGAAAGAAAAAGCTCAGTTGTATTCTTGTAAGGAAATTACTCATATAAAAAGCACTTTCATGATATATATATACATAGCCATAATTAATCATATAAAGAGTCAAAGAGACTTTCAAAATTCATAGTAAAAGGGGTTTTAGAATTCTTACTCAGCATCGGTAAAATATTGCTTAAAGAGGCGAATTGCAAGACTCATCTCTTGCAGTTCCATCATCACATTGGACAATCTGACTTTCGAAAATGATTCTAGAAATAGAGTCATCTTTGCAAGACTCATCTCTTGCAGTTGTTAGAGTTTATGGATAATAATTAATATTCGTATGTCCAGTTTCGAACACGAGACTTCGGGATTGCACACATTACGTATGAGTTTCAATGTATTAATAATTAATATATTTAGTTATGATTAATTATTAATTTCACAAATAAACACTTAATGGGATATGAAGAAAATTAAGGCAAAACAATGGAATCCCACATCGGAAACCATTGTAAACTTGATCTCAACCCTAAGGCTATAAATACATCCCTATGTATTCATCCCTTAGCACACTTGATTTCAATGGAAGGCCAAACTTCTTCTTTTCTCCTCTCTTGCTCATGGTCGACAAGTGAAACCCCTAGAAAGGGATTTGCGAGTAACCTTGAGCATTGCAAAGTGTTTGGTTAATCTATTGTGAATCAAGAACCTAGCTTTTCACATTGAAACGCTAGTAATACGTGTGTACAAAAACGAAGGACAAGCTTACTTTAGCTTGTGTTATTTTCCCCAATTCGATTGATGTAGGTCGATTCATATAAACCCTAATTTTAGGGTTTATACCTTGTTCTTGGAGTACACGGTTTCTTGTTCTTGCTAGAAATCAAAAGGTACGCATCTATTTAATTTTATGTTAATTAATTATATGTTATGTAGATCCATTCCGCTGCGTGATCTTTGTGTTTATGTGTTTATAGTATTATTATGATTCACATATTCCAACAGTGGCATCAAGAGCCGGGTTTTTAACATGTAATTGATTACATAAAACCTTAAAAATTGAATCTTTAATTAGATACATGCAATTGATTAATCTAGTGTTTAATTTTTTTTGTAAACCCTAATTAGGTCGACACCTAATTAATAGATTTAGGGTTTTGGTTTTTGTAGAGAAACTTGTAGAAAACCCTAGGATTGCATGCAATTTTTAGGGATTAATTAATGAGTACCTTATGTGACGTCGTTAATTAATTAATTAGATTGCGTACAAGATATATTGACATGATAATATGTGTTAACATGATTATATGTGCAATATGGGATCCATGACAAAATCTTGCATATTTTGTCATGGAATTGTTTGTTTGATTTTGTATTGAATTATTTGCTACATGATTTAAATAAATCTTAAATTGGGGAAGACCCTAATATATTAATTATAATTGGTTATGTGCAATGTGGTATCTAATTGATCAAAACTTACGCGGCCAAATTTATTTGGCGTCTGTGGTCCATTGGGTACAATGAGCTCGAAAACCAATGGGAGTTTTATTGATTAGATACATGAAAATTCACATAGATAATTAATAGGATTTATCAAAAAGGTTTGCATGTGGCTATATGATATTGTTAATGATCATATATGTGTTATTATGTGTTTATTTATTTTTTAAATTACTTGTTCTTTGTGTATTTAATTATGATGGATTGTAACAACAAAGAGGGTAATTTTTCAAAATAAAAAATAAATGAACCTAATAACTATGAAACCTTTGTAGTAAACCATTTAATTGCCAAGTCTTATGTGCCGACAGTGGTTCGCTTCGCACGGTAATTTGCTCCCAGGCGAGACTAGCAATTAATAATTTACTACATAAATTGTTTTAAGCAAGAAAATCATAAGTTTTAGTTGATTGATGCGACTGTACAAAAGTGGTCGAAGCGGCGGACCTATTATTGACAAACTATAAAGTGGGTTTAAGGTTGGTTCACATTAAATTGTGACCTTAGAGGGGCACGGTTTTAACCAGCTTCGGCGGCTGTCGTCCCTCCGCTCGCCTGTGCGTCAATAATAGACTTACCAAGTACACCATGAAAAAGTACGAAGCATCTTAAGGCAATGTTGTAATTTGCTCAACGCCTCAATTAAAAACTTTGATGATTTGAGCTTACGAATGAGTAAACGGTTTTGTTTTTGAAAACATATATGATACAAAGATGAATGCATGACATCTTTGTACATATTTTTTGATTTAACACATCAAAATTTATTACCCTGATAAATTTAAGTAATATGCCACCCAACTACAAAAAGAAACACCTAAGGTTTCATCCTACATCACTAGCAGCCAAAGCTGAATGTTGATGTTCAAAGGGTGGTCATCTAAGGGTAAATTGAGTACTTTATTGCTAGCAGCCAAAGCTGAATGCAATAAAGCGACGTCAATTTACAGTTTCTTAAGTTGGTGAACTTAATTGGGCACTTTCATTACTAGCAGCCAAAGCTGACGTAATGGGACGGCGCCAAGGCATAAAGATTTGGGATGAAACATGCTTACATTTTGCAACCGAGGTTGGCAATATAATGTAAGTCCCAAGATTTCTAGGAATTGCAATTGGATATTGGCAATTGGGTGATCCCGTACCTTATTGAGCACTTTCATTACTAGCAGCCAAAGCTGATGTGATGAAACGGCGTCAATTTGGATCCTAATTTTCAATGAAAATTAAATGTTGAAATTTTATTTACCATGGGTGTTTAATTTTCTTGAAAAGTTATTATCAATAATACTAAATTGAATTTTGAAAATTCTTTTAAAGTATTTAATGCAACGTTAAAACCGTAAACATGGGATATTCTTTTAGTAGTAAGTTGATCTACACCCGTAGGGGTTTTGGATAGAGTCAATTTTTGCTGAAAAGAATAGACCGAGTCCACTTTCCGTGTGAAGAGTGAGTCTTAATCCTATTCCTTTTCATGAGTGAGAAATGTATAATAGGAAAATTGGAATCGTCTAAATTCTAAGAAATAACTCATAGCGAATTTCTTAAGAAATTGCATGGTTAGGAGTTATTAAATTAGAAACTAGACTAATTACCGCAAAAGTGGTAAAAGGCTAACTAGAATAGTTGATCTAGTTGTTATGCTTTAACCATTTAAAAGGTGCTGCATTCCATGATAGGGATGGTAGACCTAACTAAGGAAGAAATTGCATACCCAATTCTTTCAAGTTAATTGCATTGATGGATATTTCATCATTTACAAAGTAGAATACATTCCTTGAGTACCTTAGTAGTATTACGTAAGGAATTCATCAAGGGTGTAGGAAAGTAAACAGCACGCTATTTGCTTTTACTGGTAATGCAACACTTACAATGTTGTCAAAGCCAGTGGGAGCATAGTGCTGAAATTACTGAATAATGAGTTCATGCAGTGATCTTAAATTCAGTGGGAGCTACAAGTCTTGGTAGTTACCCGAATTATCTCTAGAATTTCTTGAGATGATTACTTTCCAATTATAGACACTTGTGGTATTAAGGATAGTCGTGTACGTTTTCTTACTAGACGAGGTGATTCTATATCTACTTATATCTATGACACAATCATATTGATCAAATAAGCAAACTATTGACGTGTTGTTTATTCGATACGTGATGTTGTTCCATGCACAAGTGGGAGAGATCTTATTGTGTGCAAGCAACAACATAAAGGAATATGATTTAAAGGGTTCTCTTGACTGCAAGGTCAGAGATTGATGTTCTAATGTGTTTTATACACATTCTAATTTATAGAACACTTGGAGTTAATATCTACTTTCATTACTAGATATTAATGACAAGGTAAATTACATACTTTCATCATTGCAGCCTCGGCTAAAATAATGAAACTATGTTAATTATACAAGTTTCTAAAAATTAGATAATTATTAGAACAAGTGTCGATATGATAATAAGACTACTTCAAATGTAAATATTTATGTATTGTTGTAATGACATAAATAAATGAAGTAATCTTATACTACTTCATATTTAGATGTTTATGTATTCTTGGAATGACATAAATATATGAAGTAAATAAATTAACTTGAAAAACTATTGAAACCAAGTTGTGGGTTTCATAATTACTTTAGTTATGCATATTTATATTTTAGTATAAAGATATAAATATGAAGTCTTTTATTATTATAAGACTTATAACAAAGTAAGACGTTATATTGTTATGGTTTTTTAATTAAAGACATATACAAGAAGTCATTGAGTTGATCAATGACTTATAACGTACATTGGGATTATAACAGTTTATGTCTTTTTGGTAAGACATAGATATTATGTGGCTTGGACAATAAGGCACTTATGTTATAAAGTATGCAATTGGCTTGGAAAATCTATTGTACCATTAAATTGATTTAGTTGGTAAATAGGTAAGCCAAAAACGAAATGTATTTATCTCACATATTGTAAGATTAACTTTACAATATATTAATCCTAATGAAATACATAAGTTTATGGTATGTTCATTTAGGAAAATCAAACTCTTGAAAAATTGTTTGATTAAAGATAACTATATCTTCTAATCTTCCTAAAGATATCAAGGTTAGAAAATTGAGTATGGATTGGATATACTCAATTAGACTCCAACCTAGAAGATTAATAAGACACCATTGATTATGGAATGTGTTAAATCACATTAAGTCTTGAAGTTCAGAATTTGTTAAACTACTTGTTGAGTAGGTTATTAACAAATTAATGTTAGGAACTGTCAATATGTATTTGTAAAAGTCCCAAAAGAGAACAAGTTTTGTGTTGCTCTATTTGCTAAGCATTTATAGGTAATCTATAAATTGCAAAAGGCGAGTGGGAGTTTTATCTTCAAAAGATAAAAATTACAAGATACATAATCTTCTAAATACACTAGCAAAATCATAATGAGGATTTAACATGTTAGTGTTAAATCTCAAGATGATGGAATTCTTATTCATAGATCCGTAAGGGTATCTCAAATATTTGTAGAATATGTTGAGGGTTATGAGTTACAGGATAGTGATATGCCTGTTAATAAATTGCAAATGTTATTTGGCAAATTACTCATACTATGAATAATTAGATGCAGTCCAAAAGATAACTAGTTTGGAAACGTAGTTAATCTTGAACTCTATAGTTACACTATAGAATGGAAATGAATTTCTAAAATGGAAATGAAAATCCTAAAGATTTAAATTCTTGTGTAGAAATCATAATGGACAAATTTGTATACATATTTAATATGTGAAAAGATTATCAATCACAATTAAGCAATTAAATGTGATTGAAATTCTTTCTAAGCACATTAAATATATAAAGATTATGATTGTCATTATTAGTTTCATTTATATGAAATTAATAATGGAATGTCAAAACTCTTTCTTTAATAATTACTTGAGCGAGGACGAAAAGTAATTGAAAGGAGTGTTTGAATTCGAAATAATCTTTAGTAGTATACAAAATGCAAATCATTTGAAAATGGATTAATGCATGCATCTTGAAGATATACTTATTTTTAGTTATTAAATCTAGTTTGATTTATAATTAAAATTAAGATATTTCTTAACATTCCTGAAAGCTAGTGGGAGTGATGTATTTATTTTCTTATTTCATATATGTTGTATAACATATGGGAAGTAACATTCCATTGACGTTAACATTAAATGTTAAGTCTTAGTTAGGAATGAAACTTCACATAAAAAATAAAACCTTGAAGTATATGTTTATTTGATCATAAACATAAGCGGTAGATAATTGATTCTAAAAGAACATGATAATCTATTAGTATGGATAGATAGATACATATCTTTGGAAAGATATGACATGAACAAAAATCTAAGTCTGACACAAGGATTTTTCATGTACATCATGTTGCTTGTTGTATCATGCTTGAATGAAAGATGATTGACAACATTAATATCTAATTATAAATTATTAGATAGCTAAGTGTAATGGATATGGTTTAGAATTTACATCCTCAACCTGGATTTGCTCCAAAATTCTAAATTAGAACCATATAGCATATTGTTGCATGATTGATATAGTTGACAAATCTTGATAGATTTGGAGATATCAAAACATTACACGATGAATGTTAAAGTTTACGGAACTTTAAAAGAGCATATTGTTGTTTGATACAATGATGCTAGTAAGATTGAGATGACACTCAATACTAGTCATGGTGGGAGCTCATCCTTATTAGAAGACCATGTATACTAGTTATGCTCAATATGAGCACAGTTGCATTATACATAAAGAATTAGAATACTTTAACTACAAGGCTTGGTAGTTTAATTGTCATAAATTCGTGCATGAGGATGTCACGCATTTTATGAAGTATGTGGCAATATCTAGATAGATGAATGCACACATACAAGAATTTCATTATTGAAATAAGTATTCTCAAAATTCCGATAGATCAGCATTAGATGTTTTATGCCTTGTCAACAAGTATGTGGAACATGACTTGTGGCATAATTCACTAATGAGAAATATCATGCTTTGATCTAGTTAGTATTTGGATAAGGGACGTGTAAACAATTATTATTTTAATAAAATAAAGTGCGGATAACGTTTATTCTCATTATTAATATTTGTGTCTTATATTTGCATGTTTAAATCCATGAATAACTAATGTTATTCTAAATAGTCCGTTGTCGATCAATAATATGAGAATATTATTGAACTAAGACAAATTTGAGGATTGGTAGAATGTACTGTAAGGTTGAGACACCAATGTCACATGATATTCAATATTAGATAAATTGAATATAGGACTTATCCCAACTACATGATTATACTTTATGGATCGTCGTCATTAAGTAAATCATGAATATTTATCCTCAGACTTGAGATACCAGGTGACTGCCGAGGATGTAGCTCATTTTCTATAAGGTAGTCTAACGCTATCCGTAAAAGGTAGTTATAAGGGCTATTTTCAGAGGAGATGCAAAGTTCGAGGGTCACGCTCGTAGTCAATAAAGGATTTGTTCCTTCAAATTTGTTTTGAAGTATAATACTGTTGGGCCCCTCGTAGGATTGACAAGATGTTTGTACGGCCGTACCCAAAGTCTATCTGGAAGACGTTCAGATGTTTTGGTAATCTTGATCAATTATTAATAACGAGAAACATAATAGTTAATTATGGAATGACCAAGATCCATATCCATATTAACACGGTATTAGAAACAAAAGGATAAGTATTATGATAATATCATCACGTGGTTTTTCCAGGAAAACCATACTCGGTTCGATCTGGGGGCATTGGGATCTGTTAAGCTAGACTAGCCCATGTCATTACGATATTAATGAATATCCAAGTGGGAGCTGTTAGAGTTTATGGATAATAATTAATATTCGTATGTCCAGTTTCGAACACGAGACTTCGGGATTGCACACATTACGTATGAGTTTCAATGTATTAATAATTAATATATTTAGTTATAATTAATTATTAATTTCACAAATAAACACTTAATGGGATATGAAGAAAATTAAGGCAAAACAATGGAATCCCACATCGGAAACCATTGTAAACTTGATCTCAACCCTAAGGCTATAAATACATCCCTATGTATTCATCCCTTAGCACACTTGATTTCAATGGAAGGCCAAACTTCTTCTTTTCTCCTCTCTTGCTCATGGTCGACAAGTGAAACCCCTAGAAAGGGATTTGCGAGTAACCTTGAGCATTGCAAAGTGTTTGGTTAATCTATTGTGAATCAAGAACCTAGCTTTTCACATTGAAACGCTAGTAATACGTGTGTACAAGAACGAAGGACAAGCTTACTTTAGCTTGTGTTATTTTCCCCAATTCGATTGATGTAGGTCGATTCATATAAACCCTAATTTTAGGGTTTATACCTTGTTCTTGGAGTACACGGTTTCTTGTTCTTGCTAGAAATCAAAAGGTACGCATCTATTTAATTTTATGTTAATTAATTATATGTTATGTAGATCCATTCCGCTGCGTGATCTTTGTGTTTATGTGTTTATAGTATTATTATGATTCACATATTCCAACAGCAGTTCCATCATCACATTGGACAATCTGACTTTCGAAAATGATTCTAGAAATCGAGTCATCTTTGTATAGCATCCGCCATATACAAAAGATACTTTCTCAAACGTCTTCACTACCATTTCAAAAAACTCCTGTGCATTATAATTAACAAGGAAAAGGCCGGCAATCACTGGGGAGTTTGTGTATCAAATAATGAGCTTAATTAATTAGACTATAAAGTGGCAATACACTTTACCGAGTCTGAAAGTAGAAGTGTTTAGTGTTCCAGTATCATACGCATGCTAACGTGTCATATATAACCGTGAAAATTACTAGAATACCATCGACACGTTGATGTAATTAATATGATATTGGAACACTGTTTAAAAGTTGATGATGTAAAATAAAAGACTTTTATGTTCACGTACCTTTATCTTTATTGCCAAAATCCTCAATTTAAACATAATACACTTGTTAAGATGTTGCGTACCTCTAATTGTCGACTACTGTAAGGGGCATTGGGCGCCATGATTCTTAAGATCTCGCATATGCAACATGCAACTGAGATATTCACATCCATATCAGGATGTCCCAATAGTTCGTTAGCAAACAATGCTTCAATTATTGGATCAAGTGCTTTAATCATCGACTCAGATGGCGATTGATCCCCTATCCAGAAGTTGATTCATTTGCTATTACAAAAACACACCACCAAGTTAGAGCAAGATAACTATAAACAACATTACTAATGCTATAAACAGGTTACAATAAATAAAAAATATGGAAAATATGAGTACACATAACTAATCCAAATTTAACAGTTTAAATGAAAAATATGCAAAACATGATTACACATGTCATAGAAACAATGAAACTTTATGCAAGAAAACCCTAACCACAAGAATGCTGAAAATCTCCGAGCTTGTAGACGGCATATGTAACAGCTTCATCCTGGCTTCCTTTAGCTCAACTTCAAGCTGATTGACTGAAGTCCGAGAAAATTTGGACGCCATTTTAGAAAACCAGTTTAACAGTTCAGTGAATAAGCATTAAAAAAAAAAAAAAAAACAATTAGATCGACTTGCAACTTTGATTTGCATGTAATTTTTTTCTAAGATAAACAAGTATAACAGCCTAAACAAAAAATGCGTACAGTGAAAGATATACAACAATTAACAAGTTTAACTATACTAACATCATAATGACCATGGTTGAAATTACTGTACAAGATACTATGGATACCGATCTCGTTGATGTGCTTCATGTGTTGCTACTTGATCTTTACATGTGTTACCAGGTATAGACATATATCTAAACTCCACATAACATAGATACGGGGCATAATATTGTACACATAATCACATTTCAATGCATGATAAAATCGAGCTCCATAACATGCGATGAATGCTGCGTGAATCTCTTAAAGAATCGAGTTCATATGGAGATAGAGTTCATTTTGTACCGAATGAAAGCTATTCTAGCTATTGTGAAATATTATGCTGTGAGTTTAAGTATAATAGCACAAGGTGTGGTAACACCATATATAACACCCAACTTTTTGTTTCACCTCAACGCCACCTCAACATTCTTACCTTTTAACACCGACACACCAAAATACCACGCACTCATAACTCAAGCCAAAACACCTCTTTTGGAATACACCATACCCAATTAAAACTCAAAAAACCAATTAAGACGAATACAAAGAAAACAATTTTTTTGTCTTTTCTCCGCTCCAACGTGAGTTGGTATACCAATTACAGTTATGCACACCAGCAGTTGAAACCAATTACACCTGTTGGGTTGGAGTTGGTGATACTACAAATTAATTAGCATTAAGAATCTGAGCGAACTTAAATGAACTAGAAGAAGAACCAATTTACAATTATGCATAATCATAAAATAATGGGCAAATGATAAAAAAAAGTATCATACTTGACATCGTTTGTTTTTATAGGTAGCGAACAAATTTTTTTGTTTTTCCGGGTATTTTTCTTTCAAATTCACCTTTTTAGGGTATTTTGCAAAATTTTATGACATTTTTGCCCGTACCAGCTAATAGAAAAAATAAAATTGAAGGGCAAAAATGTCAAAAAAATGTCGTAAAATACCTCAAAAATGACAAATTTAAAAGAAAAGTACCCATATAAGCAAATTTTTTTGTTCGATGCCCAGAAAAACAAACGATGACAAGTATGATACTTTTTTTAATCATTTGCCCTAAAATAATTGCAGTAAGGATCAGTTTATGTTTTATTTTTGTGAAATATTTGTACTCCTTGTTGTAAATTCGCAAGGATTAGCTGGACGATCATATTTCACAAAAATAAAACATAAATTGATCCTTACTGCAATTATTTTATGATTATGCATAAATGTAAACCGGTTCTTCTTCTAGTATATTTAAGTTCGATAAGATTCTTAATAGTTAATACTAATTTATAGTATCACCAACTCCAACCCAACAGGTGTAATCGGTTTCAACTGTTGGTGTGCACAACATCTAGCAGCATCTTCCTCCTTAATCATATCTTCTTTTGTTAATCTTCTTGCATTTAGACTCTTAGGATCAGTTACAAGTTTCTTCGGTGCAACACCAAATTTCATAAAATGCAAAGCCAGGACAAGGTCATTGGTCCTCCCATAATAACTGTGTATCTCCACCACCTCCAGGTGTTGATGGAATGATGGGTGGGCATATTCAATTCCTTCAAATTCCTGATTATCATTTCTAGTGCCAACCAGATCAGCTGCAACAATCTTAAAAACGTTGGTTATTGCTAATGCTGATATAATGTCATCCAACACATATTTCCAATTTACACAGATGTTGGCCCAAATATCCAAGATTTATCCGAAACCTTGCAATTTTTTTCAAAGAAAAATCGCAAGATTTGTGAATTTTTTAAATAAAATTTGCAGGGTTGACGTTGCTAAGTTTGGTAGTTTTCAGAAAACTAGCAAGGTTTGACTTCGCAAGGTCAAACCTTGCAATTTTTCTATAAAAAATCACAATGTTTGACTTTGCAAGGTCAAACCTTGCAAGTTTTCTAAACATTCACAAATTCTCGCAAATCTTGCTAGTTTTGTGAGTAATTTGGCTTCTTTTTTTTTTTAATGAAATTTGAATATTTGGTGAAGTATTTTTGTAAAATTGATTATTTTTGTCATTTTTCGTATTAATTCATTTTGGTAATAGTTATTGTATTAGAGTAACTATTGACATTTTTACTGTTGTAGTTATATTTATAAGTATTACATTTGTTAATTATACATTATAATTTTTAAAAACTCAGTGCATGTACAGAAAACTTGTTAGTAAGAAAAGCATTAGTTTAATGTTTATTGCTATTCAATTCAAAATAAAATCCAAATTTTAGAAGTAACAATAAATATAATACTGTAGTTATTCTTGTGACTACTTAAAAGAAATAAAATATTATTGTAAATAATAAGTTACAAATACGGTAATAATAATAACACTGTTCTGAACAAGAATTGAGGGAATGAATATTCTTCTTATTGATCATTAACTATGAGATTTACAAAGAGTATATATAGACAAACATTAGGGCAAAAACCCTAATAACTAACATGGGCCATGGGCCTATTATGGGTTATATGGACATCCACTAATAATTATCCATAACACTCCCTCTTGGATGTCCATATTGTTAATACGCTTAGGGAATGCTGCCTCATTAAAAACCTTGCCAGGAAAACCCAGTGGGACAAAACCATGACTAAGGACAAAAAGAGTGCAGCGCGTATTATCTCTCTCTGATGACTACATCACTTGGTATCTTGTAAATAGGTCAACGAAATCATCACTGGAATGAGAAGTGTCTTGTCGCCTTTGATGTAACGTTACTTGAATATAGCAAGGTATGCTACATTATCTTCATGCAATAGTTGCTATCTCCTTTCCAGAATTTATGTATGGTTTGATGAAGTCGCCTTGATTGTTTGCTCTATCAAATGCCAGGAAAAATATTCGCCACTTGTAACAATATATCCATGTTGAGATCGATCATTGTAAGTTAAACATATATCCTGCATCTGCAAAACTAACTAAACTTGTTTTGACGGGTTAGTAAAATATAAACCCATATCCTTTGTACCTTGAAAATATTGAAATATTTGATTTACTGTGGTTCAATTTGATCAACTACTATTCTCGAGAATTTTAAATCAGGACACGTGTTCCATGCATTCTATATTCCTTAAGGAATCTCAACAAAAATGAGCTCTTGTTTTATAATATTAGACGCATACAACTTATTTCTCATATTGCTAGACATAACATTAAATATCCTTTCTCATAACATTCATGTGTATGGATTTCACCCAATAATCACGTTTCATCATAAGAGACTTTCATAGTTCATTAGTTACTTGCGTCTTTATATTCTTTGGCCATTCATTTTACAACTACACTTCTTGTAGATATCCAAGATCCTCACCTTGTATTTATCATGCGCATTATTATATACAGTATTATCGACGTCGTTTCAGTTCTTTTCGATTCTACACTTTACTAGACATTATATTCTATCATTTGTTGAGATCTCAAAGTTTTTTTTTCATGTACCCGGGGTTTTCAATATCCTTTCATGTCTAGTTTTTCTTTCAGAGACTATTATGGGGTCTTTATTACCTCGATTCGACCATCTTAATTTATTGCTCCATTTTATCTATTCATTCGAGGACTTTTTATTTGGAATCGATTCGTCTATCACGCTGCAGACGTGCCATAGACTTACTACCAATCAATGATTTTACTGTTGGGACACACATTGTAATTGGAGCAATAGCAGCATAATATGATCTAGTCACTTTCTTTAGGTCACTAAATATGTCTGGCATTTACTATATCTGGAATGTTATTTGTCCCTTGAACTTTAAGTTCATATTCATTAATGTGAGGATCAACATCTATATCATAATTCATTCCATATTTCTCACTGCTCATTCTCTCCCCCTGAATGAATTATCAATTTAAATATCCCATTTTGTGTGTTGTGGTGTATTTACTATATATCACACAATTACAAAATCTCACATGGGAAATTTGGTTTGTGACCAAAACCATTCTAACGGGGAGGATTCATTATAGATTGTTGGCAAGATGCGATTCGTATGTCATAACATGCCCCATAAACTAAAAGTTTTGTTCTCACAATATTATTGGCTTTGCAATCAACTGAAGACGTTTTATAAACGTTTCAACAAAAGCAATTCGCGTATGAACATAGGCTACTTTTATGTTCAACACTTATTCCAATAATCGCCCAATACTTGAAAGTTTTCACCACCATTTTTAATAATTTAATTTGGAAAACCGTGCTCGCATTTTATAAGCCGAGCCATTAATCACGCTAATCTTAAGTTGCGTCTTTGATGATCATTTTGACGATGCATCGATTTTATAAATCAAAATGATCCATATGGCACATGTATAGGCCTACATACATGCCATTTATATTTTTCCACAATTTAAGGAAGCAAGTCCTTATTTGTATTTTATGGTGATAAGTAAATAACCAACTTCCACTGAGAACAATAAAAATTTATCTTGGAAGAAACACATCATTCTTCTATATATTTCGCATCATCACTAAACCGGAATGGTCGAACCGGTTTGCCAATCAATACAAGTTGCACAATATTCTTAACACATATACATCATATATCATAACATAATGTCCATTAAAGAATTTACAGAAACAAAAATTAATAAATAAATTAAGCACGTTACTATGCTTGGCCACAAAACAATAATATGTAAAATAAAATCTGTATACGTCATTCAACTATATTGCTATAAACATGTTTATAACTCAGATCACATAACAAACTAGATAGCCTTAAATAGGTTATGTGTTATTATAAAATTGGTATGTGTCAAGTAAAGACATATTGAAGTCTTGAAGCATTTATCAATTCGAAAAAAATATAATGGACACCAAAGAAATAAAATAAATAAAATAAAGCCTAATAAAACATTCATAGCCAAAAATAATAGGAATCCAAACATAATCAAGAAAGCCTAAGAAAAACACCTAAATAAAATTCCAAACCAAACACTTAAAGAAAATTCCTAACAAAACACTGAAAGAAAAATTATTTATGGCTTGACTCTACCAATTAATCATCTGTAAGAAAATCATCAGCTTCCAAATAAGTTTCATCATCAGTATGGTCTTTAGGACCATCGGGGATATCATTTTTATTATCATAAACAAAGTTTGACTCTACCCCGTTTTCCTTGTTCTTGATAGAATTTTGATAAAGTTTAACTAGATGCCTGGGTGTACGTCATTGCTTTGCCCAATGACCAAAAGTGCCACAACGATAACATGAATCACATTTTCGTTTGCTCCTTGCTTATTTTGCCACTAATAGTGGTTTGTCAATTTCATATTACCTTGACCATATCCTTTACCATGATAAATTATCTTTAGACATTTATCATTATATTTTCACATTCACTTAAGGGAATGGAGATCTTACATTGATCGTTAGAGCTCGTCGTATATAAATTCACTTCAGATATAAACTTAATGTTGCTGATGATGCGACTAAAAATAATATACATGTATGATGCAAAAACATATGCACATATTACTTGAATGGAGAGATAATATATGAAAATTAACTGATGAGCAATTGAAATAATAAACAACATCATAAGACTATAGGATAAAAAGAATGTGAGGTTAAGTTTATTAGTGACATGGATAATAAGCCGCTTGCAATACCTTGATATATATCTTTTTCTATTTTTATTCTTGAACTATCATAGTGCATTAAGACACATGTAAAGAAACTTTATCTATTTATTTATTAACATGAAAAGTTAATAAATATTGTATCATGCATTCTCTTTAAAACAATTAAATATTGTGAGAGCGATCCAAATTTTATTGTGAGAGTGAATTATCATTTGGTCACATAGAAAAGAAGACCTATACGTGATTATTTTTCCGGTGGTAACGATCCAACTGTGTTGTATATATATTACTTAATAAACCGGTGGTAACACAGATTTAATTAATGGGTACAAATGTGAAAACTAGTAAGAATAACATAGTACTATCACAGAAAAATATCAAAGATTTGTATGCTAATGACACACAATTTATTGACGAACAGTTTAGACTTTTTATTTATTTATTTGTTTGTTCAAGTCTATTGAGGCATAGCATATTATATTAATTCCTTTTCCAGTAAATGAATACTAAACAAAGTATTTATCCTACCGACTTGAATCCATGATGATATTACCCTTATGTATTTTATCTTGCTAATATTTAACTAGTAACACATTTACAGTATTCTTGTAATATAAAATAGAGTTAAATACTTACACTTTGTTTTGATCCATGAAAACTTTAACGAGATAACATAATTTATTTGCAGCCCTCCACGTCTGTCTATCTTGACATCATATCTCTTTTTTCTCGTGGAACTGAATAATCATAATGGTCGACTGTTACATCGGTCTTTCTTTTGAGACATTCGTGCTGATAACGTGTTCTGAATAAGAATTGAGGGAATGAATATTCTTCTTATTGATCATTAACTATGAGATTTACAAAGAGTATATATAGACAAACATTAGGGCAAAAACCCTAATAGCTAACATGGGCCATGGGCCTATTATGGGTTATATGGACATCCACTAATAATTATCCATAACAAACACATATTATTGCGTTATGAAAACAAGAATTAACAATAAAAGTAATAAACTTCAACAAATAAAAATGACATATTCAAAAATAAATAAAGGTTGAATAACATAAAGGTTATTCAGCTTATACCAATTTCAATTTTAATGTCTATTTTTTTCTGAGTTTATAATATCTAACTTTTTTCACTCAGAACTATGAACAATTATAAGTTATCAGTTAACTTAGCAGGATACCCTCTTTTCGACGACCTATGTTCGATGACTTGTTTTTCGAAGTCACTTACCTCATTTTCTTTTTTTTTTTTTATTTATTTATTTATTTTTACTTTTTTGTTAAACCCACCTACTTTTCAATGAAACTCATGTTGGTCACGCAAAACTCACTTTTTTTTTTTCTTTTCAATGTAACATACTTACTTTTTATAACAAACCCAGTTAGCGATGCTGGTGTTTTGTTGGTCTGATAAAAATAAGAAGATGGTGATGTGTGTTGGTCGGAGAAGAAAAAATATGACGATGTGTATTAGAGTTGGTTGAAAAAGAAGAAAGGTGGTGGATGTGGTATGTGTAGTGTTAGTTAAAGAATTTGAAAGATGGTGGTGGTGGTGGTAGGTGTTTAGCTGGTAGTTGACTAGATTTTAGCCGGAGAATATTAAGAAAGGTGGTGGTAGCTTGCAATCAATTTTATGGGTAGATATTTCTCACTATTGTAAGCAAAAGAAAGTTAAACACCTTAAATTAAAAAAAAAAAAAAAAAAAAAAAAAAAAAAACAAAAAAAATCTTTCAAGTTAAATTCTCTGTATATATACAATTCACAAAGGAACGGAAACCAAGGCAATAAAATATTATTTTTTACTGTTCATGCTACAGAAGCCAAACTTTTTTTTTTTTTTTTTTTTTATTATTATTATTATTATTATTTTTCGTACCAAACGGGCTCGAAAAATTATGAAACTTTCGCCATTATTAATGAAATAATTTTCCCAACAAAAACGAGTATAAATATGCAATACTTTCTCGAAATCAATATATTTGTCTTTGTTTTTTTTTTTTTTTTTTTCGTACGAAACGGCCTCGAAAAATTATGAAACTTGCGCCATTATTAACGAAATAATTTTTCCAACAAAAAAAAGTTGGGGAACACCCCCCACCCCCCCCCCCCGCAATGCGGGGGGTCGTCGTCCCACTCGTTTAATATAAGTTGAGTAACTGTACGGATTTGCTAAAAATAAAAATATAAAAGAAAACAAAATGCTATATAAAAAAAATTGAATAATATTTGCATATGAGCCAAAAAAAAATCATAGCGGAATCTATTTTTCAATAACTTACTTTAATAATAATAATAATAATAATAATAATATTATTATTATTATTATTATTATTATTATTATTATTATTATTAAATATTTTTTTTGAAGTGTTATATTTTATGGTTCATAATTATAATGTGAATACACATGTAAAACTCTAGAAATTTATCGGACTACAAATATACAAACGGGCTTAGGCCCATTTATCTATCAAGTTAATACCCCATCGTAGTTCGAGTAGCGAAATAGAAAAAGGTTAGATTTGTATTTAAAACTTAAAACGTTATAGCAGTGAAAGACAAATTAATATTAGAGTAAATTGCAAATTATGTCCTTAACGTTTGCCATTTTTTGCGAGAAATGCCCCTAATTTTGAAAATTTGCGAGCTGTGTACCTAACGTTTGGGGTTTTTTGCGAGAAATGCCCCTTAGGCGTTACTGTAGTTGCAAATTCCCGATTTTTGCTAACGCTCGTTATTAAAACCCGTTAGTGTAATGTGCGGCGACATTGTTTTTGTTGGGTTATGTAGAGAATTCAAAAACTAAGATATTTACGCTGACGGAGCTGTTAACCCGAACGGTTTGGCGAAAAGTTAATCATGTATGGTTTTGGCCAAAAATTTCATATATTCTTTTAGATGATAGCGACAACTCGTGACGACCAATGAATAGGTTTTTAGAAGGAAGGTTGGGCGGGGTGACATATAGACAACGGCTTGTGACGGCCAAATAGGTATGAGAATCACACCCGCTTTGATACCATGTTGAATGATATAATTCATGATATTATGCTTTATTGATCCACAATTTATAATGCAACTACATTTAAAACTCTAAAAATATAATAGACACTAAACGTACAAACGAGATAAGGCGTATTTATCTGTCAGCTAATAACTTTAGCATTAAAAGTAGCATATTTAATAATAAATAAAAAGATATCCTAATATTATGCTTTGGCGGGGTGGCATACAGACAACGGCTCGTGACGGCCGAATAGCTATGAGGATCACACCCGCTCTGATACCAAGTTGAATGATATAACTCCAAACATTATGCTTTATTGATCTACAATTTATAATGCAACTACATTTAAAACTCTAAAAATCTAACATAAACTAAACCTACAAACGTGATAAGGCATATTTATCTGTCAGCTAACAACTTTAGCATTAAAAGTAGCATACTTAATAATAAATAAAGAGATATACACGGTTAGATCGTTATTTTTAAAATTTTCAAAGTAATCAAATTTTAACTGACTAGTCTTTTATAACGAAAAAGCCATCGATAACGCAAAATAATTTACCATTTAACTTTGTTTTTTTTAACTAAAAAAAGTCTACAATTAAATCCGCAAAAGCACTTCATGCTTCATAATTTAAGAACCAAATTTTTGAATAAAACATTTTACTACAAAAAGGAAAAAGCGATTAGCACTGATAAAGATCTTAAGATATGAGATCAAATTCAAGTGTAATTTCAAATTCTTTAAACCAACACGGGCAATCAATGAAATAATTAAGTCCTCAAAGTTGTTTACGAAATAGATGACTAAGTTGTCATAAAAACAATTTTATTGGATAGATTGTAAAAATACAAACCATTTTTGTCAAGTTTGACCAATTCCATGTAAATGATAATCGTTTAGATCAGATTAAGTTCATATCAAAATTATTTCAAATTCACATTACTCAAACTTCGTTTGTAAATAAATAAAAGTAGAGATATAAAATACGATAATATTATATATGTAAGAATCTATCGTTATGATTACATCATACCTGCTATGTTTGATGATTGAAAAAATATGTGCGCAATAATTAAAGGGGAAAGTGGTGAGAAATTAAGGGTAATGGGAGGTGGAGGCGCAACGGCTGCGCAAAGAATTAATAGGGTTACAATTAGGGCTCACGATATTTTTTCAATATATAAGCATTTAAAGGGTTAGTTAGTAATTTACTACATTAAACAATGATGCGTTTCTACACGGCAAGTAATTAGGTTGGGCTTGATGTGTTGTTTTAAAACAAATGTTCAATATTTGTGCGCTAACGAGTTAGTATCGGTCGCGGTTCACTTCATTAGAAAAGAAAAATCGAATTAATAATGTGTTTTCAGTTTTATACGAAATACATCTTCTTTTATAAATACTAGATTCTAAATCTTATTTTTTGTAAATTTTTTGAGTTTCTAATAGTGTCATTTATAATAATAATAATAATAATAATAATAATAATAATAATAATAATAATAATAATAAACATCGACGCTGGTATTAAGCATCGGCATAACGTGGTGCGCGATACCCTGGTTGACATTTGTTCTCGGTCTGGGATTTCAGCCAGTAAAGAAGTTGATATCAGGCTTAGTAAAGAAAGGGACAACCCCTTACGCCCAGCTTATATGTTGCTCTACTCGTGGGACGGAAGGCTTGATGTATGTGTCGATCTGACAGGGTCATCGCCCTTGACACAAACTGGTATGGTTGATTTTGTGCCTAGTCGTGTGGTGATAGAGGCTAAGTGCGCGGATAATGGATATGGGTTTCTCCCCTTCTCGTTCTCTTCTTTTGAGGAACTTGAGAAGGATGTGGTGAACTTACTGAAGCGGATCTGAAAGTTCTTTGTGACTCAAGACATTGTGCCACGTGCTGCTATTCATATCTTTAGTTGGATTATCTCTACTATAGCTAGAGAAGTAGGGGCCCAGATCGTATCTCGGCTTCCCACTAATTTTTTATAAATCATATGAATTTATAATAAAGTGATGTTTATAATAATAATAATAATAATAATAATAATAATAATAATAATAATAATAATAATAATAATTAATTATTATTATTATTATTATTATTATTATTGTTATTATTATTATTATTATAACTTCTCAATGCCCGGGCTAGGAATGGGCTATTGTCAGTTGGCTATTTCAATTGCATATGTGCCCCGCATGCACAAGATTTCCTTTTCACCATCCCTATTGACGGCTTTGGACAAAGGATAAACTATCGCCAATTTCGATATGTGTTGTGTTATAGGCTCGCTTTACCCATGTTCTCTGAAGGCAGCCTTTGCCCGAGTTGCAATGTGCATCGTATGGAGCAATGGGGAGATCATGTGGTCCACTACTCTAGTGAAGTGGGTGTGAAGTTCAGGCATAATCTGGTGCGTGATATACTTGTTGATATATGTTCCAAGGTTGGGATCATGGTGCGTAAGGAGGCTCCAATGAGGTTCCTTTCGGAGGATAGGAAGGAGCTACGACCTGCAGAATTGTTATTATTTAATTTACACCAAGGTAAAGATGCATGCTTGGATGTGACCGGTATCTCTGCATTTGTTGGTATTGGGGCGACTTCATGGGCTCCTGGGGTAGCCTTGTACAATGCTGTGGAGAAGAAAATGAGAAAGTATGCGTCCAAATGTGAGGACAACGGATACAAGTTCATACCATTTGCTTTTTTATGTTCGGGGAATTCGATACGGAGGCTTTGATCACAGTTTCACGTATTAAGTCTATTGCCATTAGTCACTCAAATAATGCTAAGAGTGATATTTTTATCTTTCATAGAGTTAGCTTTTGTATTCAAAAATGAGTGGGAGCACAACTTGTGTCTAGACTCCCATCTAACTTTATGTAAAATTATTATGTTTTAATAATAAATTTTGGTTTAAAATAATAACAACAACAACAACAACAACAACAGCAGCAGCAACAGCAACAGCAACAACAACAACAACAATCATAAAAGTATTTTCTCATAAAAGTATAAATACTAGACACTATATGTTAAATTTATAAACTTATTATTAAAAACTAAGAAAACTGAAAATTTTATACTTAGATTAATTGCACAACATTTTTATAACCTTTGATTTTATTGATTACCAAAAATATAAAATATTGAACAATTAATCTCTTTAATTTTATAAATTTCTCGTCTCTTTAAACTTTCATATACTTATATGTTTTTAGGACTTTTTTCCAGAAAATATAATTGAAATCAATTTTGGACCAACTGAGCACGTAACAAATTCGACCTCTCATATCGGTCTAACTTGGTTTGGCCTTTTTTTTCCTTTCCCGAAACGGCCTCGTGGCCTCAATTATGGTGGTTTATTTTAGGGTTAACACACACAAAAGTCACTAGTCAATGCACTTTGTATTTTTATTCAATTAAGGGCTCGTTTGCTCGGGGGGGGGGGGGGGGGCAATTTCTAATTATGTCCAGAAAACAATGAACATTGATCACTAATCTCCGGAGGGCACGAACCTCTCGGAGGGACCACTTTCTACTTATGTTCGGAGAGTAATAAATGATTATGCGGCCACCCTTTTTGGGTGCCGTTCAGCCTTTCCGCCAGGATTATGGCAACCCCTTTTTGGGTATCAACCATCTTTGGACATTGACCACACACTCCCCGGAGGGCGTGAACCTCTCGGGGGGGGCCATTTTCTAATTATGTCCAGAAAACAATGAACATTGATCACTAATCTCCGGAGGGCACGAACCTCTCGGAGGGACCACTTTCTACTTATGTTCGAAATACGACAAATGATTCAGCCTTTCCGCCAGGATTATGGCAACCCCTTTTTGGGTATCAACCATCTTTGAACATTGACCACACACTCCCCGGAGGGCGTGAACCTCTCGGGGGGCCATTTTCTAATTATGTCCAGAAAACAACAAATGGTGCGAGAGTTCAATGTATAACATGAATCGCTTCCCTCCAACTGTGGGATAACTGCACTTTGTCATTTAAAATAGTCAAACAACTCCTTTCGGATGTTTACATTAGGCATATTTAAGTCATTTACAAAAAACATTTTCTAAGGTTGACAGCATGCCAAGTTCGTGGCACTTCCTTTTCTTCCATTGTCTCTAACTTGTAAGATCCGGTCTGATATGCTTCCACGACCCGGTAGGGTCCCTCCCAATTGGGTCCTAGCTTTCCCTGATTCTCAACCCTGCTTGCTTCATTCCTTCGGTACACAAAATCACCTACCTTATATTGTTAAGGTATTTTTATTTCACACGTTAGTCAAAGTAGAGACAAATTATAATTGAAACGAAATAATTAGATATTTGTAGCAACCTTTGATTTCAAAGAAGTTATGTGAATTCTTACTTACCTTAAATGATTCGGCACGAACCCTTCGGTTGTAATATTGTTCTACCTTCTTCTTGTACTTCGCCTCTCGTATCGCAGCCATCTCCCTTCGTTCCTGTAGGAGGTCGAGGTTCAAATAGATCCCTTCGTCGTTTTCTTTTTCATTGGTCACCATGGTCCGAAAGGTTGGCATCCCTATTTCTGCCGGTATGACCGCTTCGCTACCATACGTAAGGCTGAATGGTGTTTCTCCGTTGCTCGTTTTCAAAGACGTGCGGTGTGCCCACAAGACATTCGGTAGTTCATCCACCCATCCGGCTCTTTCCCTACCGAGCCTTGACTTGAACCCCTTCATCAAACTCTTGTTTGCTCTTTCTACTAATCCGTTGGCCTGAGCATGGGCTACGGCAGTGTTTATCTGGGTTATATTCAGGCGCTCACACCAACTTTTGAAAGGGTCGTGAATGAAATTGCTTCCATTGTCCGTGATAATCACCCTTGGCAAACCGAACCTGCATACTATGTTCTCCCAGACAAACTTCTTTACTTCTTTCCCGGTCGTACGAACCAATGGCTTGGCTTTCATCCACTTAGTGAAGTAGTCGATGGCCACGATAACAAATTTGATTTTTCCTGGGGCCTCTGGCAGGGGGCCCAGCACGTCCATGCCCCACTGATAAAAGGGCCATGGGGCCATTATTGAAGTTAGTACGGTTTTTGGGAGTCTCGGAACGGGTGCATGTATCTGACAAGAATCACATTTCTGAATCACTTCCCTGGTGTCTCGGTGCATGGTCGGCCAGTAGTATCCCTGCCGCATTAACTTTGCCACGACGGATCGCGGCCCGGAGTGCATCCCACATGCTCCCTCATGTACTTCTCGGATGATATAATTAGCTTGGAGCGGTCCGACACATCTCAACATCGGGCCCAAATAGGATTTCTTGAAAAGTACATCGTCTACCATAGTAAACTGGTTTATCTTCATTCGGAGAGCCCGAGCCTCGTTTTGATCCTCCGGCCAAATGCCTTCTTGCTTGCACCGAATGATTGGGGTCATCCAATTTTCCTCCTCTTCTTCTACAATGGCGCTGACCACCTCTTCCTCCGTTGATGGCTTTTCTAAAACTTCAACTGTGGTTTCCTTTGTTAGGTGGCCGAAAGCCATGGATGCTAATTTACTGAGTATATCGGCTTTCTGGTTCTGCGCCCTTGGGATGTTCCGGATTTTGAACTGATCGAAGTATGCGATATACTCTTTGGCTTTGGCTAGGTATTTTATCATGCTATCCTTGGATGCCACGAATTCCCCATTGATCTGGCTTGCTACCAAATTGGAGTCCACTATGACTTCCAATATCCGGATTTCCATCTTTCGAGCGACTCTCAACCCTGCAAGCAAGGCTTCGTATTCCGCTTCGTTGTTGGTGCTCTTGAAGTTCAGCCGGATGGCATAGGTGTACTCCGTTTGATCCGGACTAATCAATACCAAGCTTGCTCCGGCACCTGACTTACTAGAGGCTCCATCGGTATACAACACCCATTGTTACTGATTGGAGATGTTACATATCTCCTTGCCCTCCTCTTTCATGTCATGACCGGACGTCCCCATGGGTATTTCCGTTATGAAGTCCGCGAGGACTTGTCCTTTGACCGCGTTTCGGGGCACATAAGTGATGTTGTAAACTCCCAATTCCACGGTATATTTGGCCATTCTCCCGGATGCTTCCGCCTTATTCAGTATTTGCTTGATGGGCTGATCGGTGATGACTTTTATTGGATGGGCTTCGAAATACCTCCGAAGTCTTCTAGACATGTGCAGCAGGGCCAGAGCTAACTTCTCGACCAGAGGATAATTTTGTTCGGCTTCGTGCAACGTTCGGCTAACATAATGTATTGGGATTTGCTTCCCTTCCCTTTCCACCAAAAGCACTCCACTCATTGCCCCTTTTGATGCCGAGAGGTACGCGTATAGGTCTTATTTTGGCCTCGGAGTTGCCAGGTAGGGAAGCTCGAGAATCATCTTCCTCATCTCTTGAAAAGCTTCTTCGGCCTGATCCGTCCATCGGTATTCGTCCTGATTTTCTTTTGTAATATTTTTTAACGTCTCAAAGAATGGAAGCGCCCTTTCTGCTGACTTGGATAGGAAACGGTTCAAAGCTGCCAGCTTACCGCTTAAACTCTGCATCTCTTTGAGCGATTTTGGGGACTGCATGTCCACAATAGCTCTCGTTTTCTTCGGATTTGCCCTAATTCCTTCGGATGTCACCATGTATCCAAGAAACGTTCCTTCCTCTACCCCAAAAGAGCATTTCTTGGGATTCAACTTCATATTAATTCTCCGAAGGTTATCGAACGTCTCCGCTATGTCGGCCAGCAACTCCTTTTCAGTCTTGCTTTTTATTACCATATCATCTACGTAGGCTTCGAGATTTCTCCCTATCTGCGACCGGAAGGCTGAATCCACTAACCGTTGGTACGTGGCTCCAGCGTTCTTTAGACCGAACGGCATTTTGGTATAACAGTATGTCCCGTGCTCGGTGTAGAAAACTATTTTTTCCTCATCCTCTTTGGCCATTTGCACTTGGTGGTATCCTTTATAAGCAACCAAGAAACACTTGTACAGGAATCCCATAACCGACTCTATCTTCCAATCAATGTCGGGTAGCGGGTAGTAATCCTTTTGTCAAGACGAGTTGAGGTTCTTAAAATCGATGCACATTCTCCAACTACCGTCGGATTTCTTTACTAAAACCGGGTTCGAAATCCATGTAGGGTATCGCACTGGCCGAACTATTCCAGCCTTCACCCATTCTTCCACCTCTTTGGCTATGGCCTGGTTCTTTTCGGCCGAGTAGGTTCTTTTCTTCTGTGCTACCGGCCGATCTTGGACGTTCACGTTTAGCGTGTGTTCGGTAATCCGTCGGGGTACCCCTGTCATATCCGCAGGTTCCCAGGCGAACACATCCTGATTGTTTTTTAGCAACGTGATCAGCTGTCTTCTGCATTCCGAGGAAAAATTTCCTCCAATGGTTACCACCTGGTCCGGGTAAGCCGGATGTACCATTATTTCTTCCGTTTTCCGGGGAGCTTTCTCTGTCACTTCGGCACTCCGGGGTTCACTCCTTGCTCCTTTTTCTATCATCTGTTTCTCCTCTAACTTGCGGCATTCCGAGACAATTACTGACCGGGTAACTAAGGTCGCTATGCCCTTCGGGGTGGGGAATTTCATCATCGAGTGGATGGTTGAGGGAATGGCCCGCAGCTTCTTCAAACCCGAGCGCCCCAGAATGATGTTGTACGGAGAAGGAGACCTTATCACGGCGAACTTCATCATAGTCCTATGCAACAAACCTTGGCTCCCAAAACAGACTTCCAATTCGATCTTCCCTAATGGCTTTATGGACTCCCCCGCGAATCCTATCAATGGAGTGTTGGTTTCTTTCAGTTTGGCCTTGATGGAGGGGCACAAGTGCTCGAAACAGTGTTCATACATCACTTCAACCGAAGCACCCTGGTCTACATAGACCCTCCGTATAGTAAAGCCTTCCACCTCGGCTTCGACTATTAAAGGTTCGTCCGACACATCTCCCGGAAGGATGGCCGGAAAACTGATCGGGATATTCATCCACTCCTCCTCGGCGTCTATCATTTTCCTTTTTTGGTGTGTAGGACCAGCCATTTCGACCTTTGGGTAGATCGAGCAGTTGGTCCCACGGATGGCGCCAATTTGTTGAAGTAATTTCTTGCAATCACTTCGGACAAATAAAGGAAGCCTTTCGGTTGAACTGGATGAGGGTTCTTCCGAGAGGCTTGTGTATCGATCCCTTCGATATCCAAGGATCCTTCGGTATCTGCACACAACAATACGCGTTAGGCTCGCCCAGGGTGTTATCCCAGGACCCACCTCCGGCGTGAGAGTAAGTATCGGATATACCGAAAGGCTATCAACAGTAATAGATAGTAAAATGTGTATGGTAAAAAGGTCCTGTGAAAGTAGTAAATGGGCTGGGTATTTATAGTAACCAGCCTTGGTACCTGTAATGGCGGCGCCGGATTTTCTGGGAACATGTCTTGGACATAATCCCGTGAATCCTGGGATTATGTCTGCTGTTGCCATCTGTCAAAAGGTAATGCCACTTGTCCTATTGTTGACAGCTGTTTTATCCGAACGATCTAGGTGCCTTCCGGCCATTGCCGGATGGTTTTGCTTCTTCCGGCGTCCGGACGAGTTAGGCCGTCCGGACACATACGCCAACAGTTTGTAGTATATTTACCGTTGCATATAATGTAAAGAACCTATGGACAACGAATTGCTAGATGATCTAACTTTAGTTCTTGAAACATGACAAAAGATTATACTTACTGCATTTGTAGTTAAATTAAAATAAATAAATAAATAATCATCTTTTTTGGTCTTTGAATTTCGAAAGCATTCAAGGATTTATGTGGGATGAAGAGAAGGTGAATACAAACTAAAGAAATACATGACGTTAGCTTTCCGTGACATCATAAGTTGTTTTTGCTCATTATAAGTTGTTTTTGCTCATTATAAGTTGTCTTCGTCCATTTTAATTTGTTCTTTGCACATTATAAGCTATATTTTGCCCATCCTAAGCTGCTTTTGGGCCCATTATAATTTGTCTATGTATTAAAGGGGTGTTTAGTTGGTGTTAAACTAATCTACCGTTGAAAGTTATCATTCGGATCACCCACAAAAGTTTTAGTCTGTAACTTGATTATGGGTAGTATTTGAGTTAGATTTTATCTACAGGCTACAGCGGGTGAATTTTAAATTCTTACCTAAAGATTGGTCAAAGAGGTTGAAAGTCACCAAAAGAAAGGACAAAAAATATTGGTCAAAGAGATTTTAATCGAGTACTCTACTTAATTAATGATACGCTCACACAATTAATTCTAAATTCTAAATTCTAAATTATGCATGTTTAACAGGTAAGTTTCCTGGCAAGGTCCTTCGAAGTTAGATTTTTGTCAAGTTAATATTATGAAGCGAACCCATCAATCGGATGGGAACGTCAATTTCATTGAAGGCAAAATAATATCTGGTGGAAAACTTGGTAGTATATGTTCAATACCTAGAATGATCATTACACCTACGGACAACACGATGCCGTTCAAATTGAATCGGAGACAGATCAAGTTTGTTTTGGTATGACGATCAACAAAAGTCAAGGTTAAACGTTGTCGCAGGTTGGTCTATTTCTACAAAAGCCGATATTCTCACACGGACAACTATATGTTGCTGTTTCAAGGGTGAAGACGAAAAAAGGACTGAAGATTCTTTGTTGTGACAAAAATGGCGAATACGCTAATTGTACAACAAGCATTGTCTACAAAGAAGTCTTATTTCGCATATGAATAACCCTTATGTAATTAATTTATTATGATACTTATGATTTTTTTTTTTTTTTTTTTTTTTTTTTTTTTTTTTTTTTTTATGTATAATACATGAGCAATATATTTTATGATTTTCAACTTTTTGCCTTCAACCTATTTAATTATTCATTACTTATTTTACGTGTAAACAAGATTTGACAAACAATTAATTTTATGAAACGTACCCGCTCATCGGGCGGGTCATGAAGTTAGTTAAAATATATAATACTTAGTTTTAAATATGAATCAAATCAGTTTATATAGAAGACGAATTTCAAAATGATTCAACTATTTAGAAATTGAGCTTTCCTATTAGTTCAATTAAAATGACGAACTTTAACTTTGGGTTTCTTTTATCACATAAATAATTTTTAAAACTAATATGGAAGTAATTAACTACAGTATAAACCATTCACAAAAAGCTAAAAGATTACATATGTAACCTTTGTACTTTATCATCTTTTTCACATCACCATACCTTCAAATATTTACACACGCAGCATACACCGTCTCAAAATATACACATACCATTAAACATTTTAGTTTAGTGTAGCCATGACGATGTCGGACCATTATTCAGGAAATATCGTTGGCGACAGTGTGGTAATGTCGGCGTTATCCACCGTCACTTCCAGCAAAATGTTACAACACTCAATACTCTAAGGTCCCGTTCGGTTGGGCAAATATGAGGGGTTTTGGGTAGATTTGGATTATAAAATCCCATAACAATTGTGGTACGTTGAAAATGAGGAATTTGGATTTAACTCCATAAAGTTGAATTTAAAATTAGTTGATTTTAATTAAATTTTGAACTTAATTGTAAACTTTATCAACCAGTCAATAGGGTATGGATCAACTAAGAAGAAATAAGAAGAAAATAAAAATAAGAAGAATGAGAAATGTTTTCACCAAACATTTTAAATGAAAAAGAAGAATTTAGTGGGAGATGTATATATTTTTATAGATGCATATAAAATGTGTGGCTGTTATTATTTCTCATCATTTTCATTTTATATAGGGTTAATACATCCGGAGGTTACTAAAGTTTTTCAAAAATTTGAAAAAAGTTACTAAAGTTTTTTTTGGTTGAACCGGGTTACTATAGTTTCCCAAAAATTTGAACTAAGCTACTATAGTTTCTCAAAGATGAACTAAGTTACTATAGTTTCCCAAAAATTTGAATTAAGTTACTATAGTTTCCCAAAAATTCAGTAAAAGAACTGAGAAACTAGTGAAAATAGGCAGGCTAGAAGGGGAAAGACGAACTGGGAAACTATAGTAACCCGGTTCAACAAAAAAAAAACTTTAATAACTTTTTTCAAAATAGTGTATTCTTATATCATGTTATAAAGATTACATTAAAGTATAATATAATGTTAACATAACATAATGTAATATATATAATCTTTTATATAATAAAACAAAACCCCTAGTGGGGACTTTTACATTTCAAAAAAATCAAATCATACCTTATTAAGTAATAATCAAATTATTATTATTATTATTTTCTTAAATATTAAATAAGAAAAGCCTAAATACTTCTAAATTTATCCATATTCTACAAAAAAAAGAATGTGATTTGTAATCATTCAATAAAAACTTACAAAAATATATGTGTCAAAATATAAAAAATTAAAACTTGAAAATGGTGGAGCAAGTTTTTCAAAGATTTGGGCTGAAACTTAAAATTCAGTATCATTCCCACTAAATATTTGAAGTCCCAACATTCTCAAATTCATTGACGCAGAAACATCTCCTCCAAATCTAATTAATATTAAAACCCACTACATTCGTAAATAACCCTAATTCAATACCTCAATCAAAGTACAATGGTTTTGAAGGTCCTGTTATAATAATTAAAACCCGAAATTAAAAATAATAATTTATTTAAATGATTAGAAAAAACCCCGCGCGTGCGCGGGCATTATATCTAGTAAAGTAATATAATGTAATATAAATTAATATAATATATTACAACACAATTTCTGATTACGTCTTAACAAATTACAAAATATATAAAATGTAGACAACAATACTCCTACTTACCATAAAACTTATTATAAATAGCAAGTAATCAAGTTCAATATGACAACATAACTCTTCATATAAGTTTAATTTATAAAAAACAAGTTTATAATGCATAAGAATATTGTTTGTTCTTTCTTCTTTTATATATTATTCACAAATGTTATAATTGAAGTTATTGCCATCCAACCAGAGTTTTGCAAAAGTGTAGGTAATACTTTCTTTAATTCGATTCTTTTCGACTATATTGCAATTGGCGAAAAACAAATTGTTTTAACCAGGCTTTATATGTTTATTATCATTTCAAAGTTGATAATTATGTTAGTTGTCACACAGGTGAGGGTTTGAGATCATATGTCTATGATCTTGATCCAAATCAATGCGAAGAAGAAATGTGTTCTCAGTTATGCTATGATCTTCCGCGTAACGTTAACGATGTAAAAGTAGTACTGTTTTCAAAATGTTATAACGAGGCATGTCTTTGTTGCGCGAGATATAAATGTTAATGATATAAAGCAGTCGTTTGATATTTCGTAATAAGAAATTTCTAAACTAATATGTCTTCTTCATATATTATCTTGTTAAGAAGTAGTGTTATTTTTTCTCTCTGCGTATGAACGAGTCTTATTACCTCTTATCATCCTCTCACCCGTCAAAATGTAGGATTTAAATATTTATTAAGCCTTGTATTATTATATTTTGTGGTTTTGCGGTATCATTAAAATGAATGTACAATACATTAAATTTTTTTTTTTTTTTTTTTTTTTTTTTTTTTTTTTTAATGTAATTGTTTCTCAAATTTAATTTTGTGCTAATTTTATAATTAATTCCTTTTGATGATTATGTTTTATATCAAACATATATTTTAGAGAACTAGCAGGGTACCCGCGCGATGCGGCGGCGGGTACCCTGTTAATGTAAATTTAACAATAATCGTACAAATGAATGATAATCTAAATTTAATTTATACAAATACAACTAATTAAGCTACATGTACAGTTAATTTATGCATTAGCACATACATATATTAACTTTTAACCAAGCCACTTTTTATTATAAATAATTTTTGGTTAGAACATAGTTTGGGCCCATTAAACGAAATACACAACCCATTAGCTATAACAAATTTTCAGATCAATACCGATTAGTCAATTTAAACTTTAAAAAATGTGATTTGATCCAATATCTTCCCAACTGGCAACAACACTAAGCAAAGCCCAAATCCATTAACCAAAATCCTATAACCCTAGACTATGATAAACTCATTAACCCTTCACATATCATTAACAGCCACCCTTATTCCTTCTTCGCATTCACACGAATGCAGTAACAACAACTGCTTTGAACTTTATTTTTTTTCTTCAAACCTCACACAAAGACAAACCGCAGCTTCTCGATGATGGGTTAAGAGGGTCTCGGGTAGATTTTTTTCTTTTTTGTTGATAGATCAATGATGGGTTAACTTTCGAGTTGTTAAGATCTTTAAAGATCTTAACACTATCTATGAAATACGAAAGAAAAACTGAGATCTGTGTGGTTATTGTTTTCTGTTTCGAGTCTTGTATTGTTTATTTGTGATGGAGAGTGACTTGAGGCGCTTTGGTATTTGGTGTCATGTTCAATGGTTGGTTATCTATACTACATATAATGTAGGGATGAATCTCTCTCCTCTTAGTCTTAAAATTCAGACTTACAAGAAATAAAGCATGATTTACAACATTTTAATGCACCCAATTTTCAGATTTACAAGAAATAAAGCATATTGTACAACAAAAACAAGTGTGGTGTCATTTTAAGACCAAAATTCTATCAAACAACATTAATGCTATTAAATGGTAGTTATTAAAATACCCCCTATATAAAAAATACAAATTATCAAGCATTGTTTACAACTATTTGGAGCACAAAGATAACTACAAAAGTACTATCCAACACATATAATTAATATACTATTTAATTTACCCTCTCACTAAAATACAAAACCATTTTACCGCAATGTACAATCAAATTAAGCTTCCAAAATATTAACCTTCCAAAACATAAATCTAAAATCCAGTAGTCAAAATGAAGGGAAAAAAAAAGGAAAAAAAGAAAAAAAAGTGAAAGAGCCTTGGAAATTACAAAGAAAGAACAATCTCAGTATTCTCTTTAATATTCATAAATTTGTTTGTTAAAACAAGAGTATAAGAGTAAATCATCATAGATCTTGAAAGTAATAAGAGGACAACAAACAAACAACCTACCCAAGACCTCTTTAATGAGATCTTGACGAACATAGTGTGCTTCGGTTATGGTTGAAATAAAGAAGGTTTATGCTGCGTTTGTGATAAGGAGATGGAAGAAATGTTATTATGATGCTGCTTTTTTGATATGTAGGAAGACGAGCTATTTAGGTGTGTGACTGCCATGAAGATATAAGGGTGGATTTATTTGACGTGTTGTGTTCGTTTGTTAAGGAGTTATAAGGTTGGAAAGATTGAATATGCGTATTATTTTGGAGAAGGAGATATTTGGTGATTGCATGTTTTTTTTTAGATGGAGAGAAGGTTGGATGGGGACCTTGAATGTGCGATGTGTGTTTAGGTTTCCATAATGAAGAACTTATATTCTAAAGGGTGTAGGGTTTGCTGTGGATTTGGGTTGGACATTAGATAATAATTATGGGCTAGGTGGATTTTTTAAAGTTGAGTTGCGAATTTTTAGTTAGTATGGGCTAAATCTGAAAATTTTGTTGAATTAATTGTGAGGTTGGGCTTATCTAACTATCTTCACTATATTACCGTGTATCGTTTTTATATTTTAAAAAGTATCGCATGTGCACCCTACAATTTTTGTATGAAATATTTTTTTTTACTTAAAATCTCGCTATTTGTAAAGTTATTATCACAAAACGCATATAGCTAAAAAACGTTGCTCGCCAAAATTTTAATTTCAGGGTACCCGCCGCCGCATCGCGCGGGTACCCTGCTAGTGTTTTCTTATAGAAAAAACCAGGTTTGTGTCTTTTATTTATTTACTTATTTTTTGTCCAGATCGAAACAAAGAAAGAGTATAACATATTTGTTATATTTCTGTACATAGAGCTACAATTGATCGATGATGCGTTATTTTGTTCATGTTTAAGAAAAATCTATACATAATTGTATAAATGATGAACAATTGAACACAATCCGAGATCTTTGTTTTAGATGTGGTTTGATGTTGTTTGTTTTGGTTAATAGTATAATTAGATTGTACATTGTGGTTAAATAATTGTATATTTTGGTGAAGGGATAAATTAAATTTGTACATTGTGCTTTACATTTTGTATTAATTGGTGATGAGGTGTATTAATTAATAGCATTAATGTTGTAAGTCTGAAAATTACAGCATGCTTATGTTGTTGTACAATATGCTTACTTTGTTGTAATTCTGAAAATTGGGTTCATTAAAGTGTTGGAAATTATGCTTTATTTCTTGTAAGTCTGAAAATTTTGGAGAGAGATTCATTTGTGCGTTACTAGCATGGTACCCGCGCGTTGCGGCGGATACCATGGCACAGGCTTCAAATGATAATATTTTCGACGAATAAATTGACGTTCCAACCCATAATTAGTAGTACTATCGTTGAAAACAACACAATCCATAAACGGTTTGTTGTTGTACGTGTAAAACTAATCGATATTCAGAATTTCAGTACTGCCTCCACACGATTTCTCGCTGGAGTAATAGCCGGAGTAAAACCGGGGTCAGGCTCAGACTCGAACTTGCGCCCTTTGCAACAAGTTCTTATCTTCATTGCCAATGCCAACTGAGCTAAGCCCACTGACTTCAAAACGTGATTTGTGCAAGATGGTTACACCATAGGAACCATAACATAACAACAAAAAACATCTTGATATTATAATACCAAAATAATATCAAAAGAGAATAAAGTTTTTATATAATAACATATCTTTGAAATATAAATTAAATACTTTTTAAGATTTTAAAAACTTGTTCCACTAATATTCGTTTATGTTTACATGTACCAATTTTTCATTTCCACTTTTATAAGTTTAGATATACTTTACATTTTTATTTTTCGAAATTTAAAATTTTTAGTTGTTTCAAAATTCAAAATATGTAAAAAAAAAAAAAAAAAAAAAAAAAAAAAAAAAAAAAAAAAAAAAAAAAGTATTAGGTCTTCACCTACTTTGTCACATGCGTAATTAGTGGACACATTATTTTAGTTGTCACATGCGTAATTAGTGGTAGAGATGTAAATACCAAGAATAGCCTCAAAAAAGTATTAGCTGTAAAGATGCATTATTTTAGTTGTCACATGCGTAATTAGTGGACACATTATTATAAAGGAATGAGAATGGGCAGTGCATGGGCAAGCAAGAAAAGCAATTCAATAGTCATTTCCCATAAAGTCTTTGCCAAGTCCCATAAAGCAATTCAATAGTCATTTCCCATAAATTTACTTTATTTTTTACTTACCTAAGGTAGAACTTGAATAATACAACATGGTAGAGATGTAAATACCAAGAATAGCCTCAAATTTTGTAAAAAATTTAAAATCATTTAAATTTAAATAACTTTGAAATTTTCAAAATGGAGTTTCAAAAAAATTTTAAAATTTTAAACTTAAAAAATCTTCCAAAATACTCCAACGTAACAAAAACTTTACTTTTCGTGATTCTTTTACAATTTACACATTTAATAATTCACAAATATCAACTAAACGTAAATTTTGATAGCACAGGTTAAACATTTTAAGAAAATTTAATATTTTATGTACCAAAAATATACTAACAATTTATACAACCAAAACTAACAGACTAATAAAAAAAATTACCAACAAAAATAAGAAAAAATTTACAAAGTAATTAGAAAATAAACTATTCATTTCCGGCAGAGGAGCAATGCGGATACAAGAAGAAACCTTCAAAACTTAAATCTGTAGAAAAATATAGAACCAAATTTATAAAAAGTCACCACTAATAAATAATGATATGGTTAACACCACTAATAAAAAAGATTAAAAAAAATATTGGAATCTTGGGCTTATCATTCACAGAAGAACACAAAAATAAAACAAATAGATCCAGTTCATACTTGTTTTCTCTTTTCAATATCATCAAGAATGTGAGCAAGCTCCACATGAGTTCCAATAATCCATTCCAGTAATCCTTTGACCATCTTCAAGTAACTCTTGCTCTAACTTCCAACTTCCCTATTAAAAATAAAAATATAAAAACACCAATATCAAATTGATAAAATCCTTTCTTTAGCAAATCCATATACAAATTTGTACCAAAAAACTATACCGATCGTTAAAAGATATATGTAGATCGATATAACACTCTACGAACTCAAAACACTACCTTACCATATACCGAATACAAAACCATACAAAACCACCGAAAACACCACCACCAAAGTCTAAAAACAGATCCGGCTAGATCTGGAAAAAAAAAAGGAGAAAAACAACAAAAGCACCTAGCTCTGGAACAAAAAAAAACCTCTAAATATGAAGAGAAAAAAAGACCTTTCGTGTTGTAGAGGTTTGTGTGGTAATGTTTTCTGTGGTGGCTGGTCTCGGTGGTGGTGGCCATTTCTTTGGTGGTGACTAACTCAGGCGGTGGCTAGCGACTGCAGCAACAGATCCGGAGATGGCTGCATCAGATCTAAAAAAAGGAAAAAAAAAAACATATTCAAAAATGTTATAACAACTAAAAAAACCATGAAAATTTTAAAAACACAAAATAAAAAAACCTGAGAACCCCTAAAACGTTGGATGAGGTATCGTAGGTGGTGGGTTACGGTGGTTGTGGAGTACTGTGTGTTTTTAGAGAGAGAGAGTTATGATTATTTATGAGATGAAAGTTAGAGGTAATGTGTGTTTTTAGAGAGAGAGAGAGTTTTTATCAGATTTGAGAGTTTTTGTGAGTTATGGTGGGCTTTTATATTTGATAGATAAGATGGAAGGGCATTTTCGACATTTCGCAACTCTTTTTTTTCTAACATTTTTAACAGGTTACATAATCTTTATAAAGGAGTTAAGATATGTAGTATAGATTAAACATCAATACTAAAGTTGTACTATATGTTTAATGGAACATAATCTAGACTTTTAAATGATCCAAGTTTAATGTGACAGCATAACTTTTTGTATTTCTTCTTCAGTGTCAAAATAATTGTTCGTAATAATACATATTTTTCTGATTGAATCCATTTTAAAATTTTAGTTTATTTTAAAATAAGTATTATTTCGAAGTTTTAACCGATCAAAAATAAAAAGTAAATAACACTAACTTTTATAAGCATATGAAAATGAGAGAGTATTGTACAGTAGAAACTCTATAAAATAATACACTTGGGACCACCAAAATTTATTAATTAATCGATAAATTAATAATTATTAATTTATATATTAATTAATATTTTATTAATTTATAGTAGAATACTTAGTTTACAAACACCTTTCAAGCTTCCACTTAATTATTGTATACAATGCATGTATATCAAATGAACGACCCAATTTGAAAGAAACCTTCAATCTCCCACCTTATTATGCTTCTTGTGTTCAATGTATTACTTTATGGACATTAAAAATATTTTCTATATAAATACAAGATCAAAATAGGTTAACACAAACAAATCATACACACAACATGGCTTCCCATCTTAAAGGTGTGAAAAAAACAACAATGACAGACGAGATTCGAAGAGCATTATGCAAGCACAACAAGGATAATCCAAGTCTCACTCAAAAGCAATTGCAAGAATGGGTTCATAGTAACTATGGTTTGCAGGTGAGTCAAGCGACAATATCGAATACATGTAATGTGCTATATATAAGGAATTATTAATTTATATTTTATATGGGGTCTAAAGAAATTATCAAAAATGTATTATCTTATAATTTTAGCGAATTATTAATTTAGCACCCTATCCCCGAGTCGGGACCGGCAAAAAATATTATCTTAGAGAGTTTATTAAATAATCGAGTATTAATTTATCGAGTTTCTACTGTACTTTATAATTTGAGTTAATAATGCAGAAAAATATTGTTATCCTTACTATATTATAAAGCATTAAGGCCTACTAATAATGGAAACTCTTAAAATTAAGTAATCCAAGTTATAAAGCTAAAAGTACAAGTAATTAAAACACATTTTCTAACATTTACAAGTTCTTAAGCTCAAAGTACAACTAATTAAAATAGAAATACTAACATTAAATACAATAAATAAATCATTATGTACATTAAATACAATTAATTAACGGGTCAATAAATACAATTAATGCAGTTATTAAAACACCCCTTACATAAGAAATACAAATTATCAAGCATATTGTACAACCAACTTAAACACAATTCCTTCATTAAATGTCACTAATACAAATAATAAAGCACATTATACAAATATTCAAGCCCGAACGGGCAACGGGCCAAATGGGCACGGGCCAAACGGGCTCGAGCCCGAACGGACACGAGCCAACGGGCACGAGCTAAACGAAATTCTTGATATCCGTAAATTTATTGTCAAAAAGAACATAATAAACTAAAATACATGATTCACCGAAAAATTCTATTTCAGGGTACCCGCCGCCGCAACGCGCGGGTACCCTGCTAGTCCTTATTAGTATCTCAATTGCTACATTTTAAGCAAAGCTTTACTTTGCAATTCAATACTCAGTTTGTCAGTTTTAAGAAATCAAAACTCACATAAAATGTATAGAACTGTGTAAATTTTATTTGTAACATACTAGTAAAAGAGTAACAAAGCAAGATATACAATTTATCTCATAAAAGTTATTTACATGAAGCATTATAGAAATGCCAAAATATTGAAACATATACATATCGAATGTCAAAAATGCTTTCGTTTATTAACTATCCTCACAACCCAATTTGGTTTCCCTTAATGAACATAAGGCTGGACACAGTAAGGGAACCCTCATTTTATCCGCCATATTAACTTTCTCTCTCCTGCGACCTACAGGCGATTGGTTGCTACAATAAGGCGACCTACACTAAAATAAACATACCCCACAAAAATACATTTTCATTTAATTTAAACACATAAACACACACACTAAAATAAACATACCCCACTAAAATGAAGGTCGCAGGGACGACCCTAATCTCCCAAAAGTGGAGATCGGTCGAGTTGTGATTTTGTGCCACAATAAGGCCGACTAACATTTCAATCGATCGACCATATGGCGATCGACATTACTGTGTGCAGCCTAAGAAAGCCTAAGCCTACACCAAGTACAATACCACATCCATATCCAAAGACAACAGATTGCTATGTAAATCCATCAAAAAAAGCTGAATCTTCTTGTTTTGGTGACGACACAGTGTGGGGTAGAGTTTGTTGCTCATCGTCATTGCATTTTTTTGACAAAGGAAAACCACACAATTCGGAGTTGTGTTGGTACGAAGTGTTTTCGAATGTGTTGAATTGTCCCCCTTGAGGTATGGCTCCAGAAAGTTGATTGCTCGAAACATTAAAGAACCCCATAAATGTTAGCTTAGTAAGCTGTAACGGGACCTTCCCTTTGATCTGGTTTGGCGACAGGTCTAAAGACTCGAGTTTTATCAAGTTTCATCAAGTTTCCAATTGTTGTAGGAATTGTTCCATTGAGATGGTTGTGAGATAAAGAGAGTGAGCATTCCAATGTTACTGGGAATATCACCTTGAAAAATGTTGTTTGAAAGATCAATAGTTGTCAACACAGTGATAATTCTTTCATAAATTCTTTCATTTCCTTTCACCACAAGCACAAGGGTATCTTCATATGTACGATTACCCATGTATTCTGGCACTCGTTCTTGAACTTTTCCATCAGTATCCGTTATCGCTTTAAAGTTTTCAATATACTTGGAGGGCAAAGGACCCTTAAACAAGTTTCCAGACAGGACAAGAATTCGTAATTTAGGAAAGGGGAACTGATGGCTTGAGCTAGACTCAATTGCACCACTAAACCTAGTAGTCTAAGGACAAGAACTTGTAGCTGTGGAAGAGCATCAAGCCAAGTGGGAAACTGGTACGAACCGGATTCGATTAAGAGATATAAAGAACAATAAAGATAGAATAATTGACGTTCGGGAAGTCGAATAAGCTCTCTCAATTGACACGAAATCAATAAACCATAATAGTATTCAGCATAATCCTATTACAGCCCTAATATCCTCTATATATAATAAAAAGATATCCCATACTTAACTTGCTCATTAAGAAATTATAATAAAGGAAACTAACTAAATATTAATTAGGAAAGTACTAATCGGGTTCGTATCATTACTCCCGCCCCCCCCCCCCCCCCCCCCCAAAAAAAACACCTTGTCCTCAAGGTGTGGCCGCAAACATTCTTGATTCCGAGATCCCATGTTCTTCGTTGTAGTTTCTGCTTGTGTATACCATAGTGAAACAACACAAAAAGGCCAATAAAAAACTCAATTTTATGTTGATAATAAGTTGCAGGCTGCAACTTCTCATCATCTGCATAAAAACTCTTTTCCATATCAACATTAGAGCTATATAACCAGCCTAGTTCCAGTCCTAACTTTACTCGAGCTTCTCTTTTAACAAACCGGCCAACACAATCCATATTACCCTTTTCTGTGATTTCTCCGTTGATGGTTCCCAATACGCTATAATCTGGTACAACCAAATTGTAGTCGTCTCCTGTGCAACAATCACCATGATTAATGTCCTTTCACTGGTCAACAGTGTCACGCTTACCTAAGTGAATATCACCTTTACCATGAGCTTCTTTCCACAACAATGGCTCCCTAGGCACATGAGTTTTTTGGTTATTGCTATCTTCACAATTATGTTCTTCTGTCGTGGTTTTGGTTGGAACCGGGGTGATGATCTGACTTTTCTTATCACTCTCGTCCTTCATCTCCCTTAACCTTAGTTTTAATAGGGAAAGTTGTTGTTGGATCTCCCCAATATCCATGTGAATGTCTGGTTTAGTCACCACCATTCTTTGCCCATATGCAACTCTTCCAATTCGTTGCAACTGTGTTTGGATTCGTCTGACCTTATCATCCCATTCTTCTTCAAACGCGATCCTGTGTTCCATTGATTCAAGAAATCAAGTAGGTATACTTTTTCCTGACAAACAAACAGTAATTTCCCCGCTTGGTGAACAGTACCTCTGATGAACAGTAACTTGATGAAACAATTTTTTATTTTTTATTTTTTATTCGGATGAACAGTAACTTGATGAAACAATTTTTTTATAACAAAAAGATATCCTATACTTAACTTGCTCATTAAGAAATTATAATAAAGGAAACTAACTAAATATTAATTAGGAAAGTACTAATCGGGTTCGTATCATATTTTTACCAAGATCAACAACCTGTAGAAGCTTAAAATTCATCAAACTTCTTGGCACCATCCCTTGTAATTGATTGTCATAAAGGTTTAGGCTAGTCAATCTACTTCCGTTCAGGAAACAATCTGGGATCATACCACTGATGTTATTACATGACACATGGAAAACCTCCAGAAAACTTGAACTGCAAAATGAACTAGGGATCCCTCCTGACATTGTAGTACTCTTCATAGAATATACAATCATGTTTATAGGTATTTCTGGGAGGTTTCCGTAAAACATTATGTCATCAAGGAACAAAGTATTCAATCTGCTACAATTTCCTATGGATTTTGGTATCTCGCCTAAGAGACTATTATTACAAACACTCAATCCTTTGAGCATACCATTGTAACATAGATTCTTTGGTAAGTTTCCAGTGAAGTTGTTTTCGGAAACCTCAAATATCTTCAGTTCTGAGTACCTTCCAAAATCCGGTGGCAATTGACCCGATAAATTATTCCTGAAAACTCGAATATCGTTCAGTTTAGGCAAACGACCGATACCCACTGGAATTTCACCGGATAAATGATTGATAAAGAGTGTCAAGTTTGTTAAACTTATCAGATTCCCAAAACCGTCAGGTATTTTTCCGGTCAATTTTTTTGCAGAGAGATCAATGATCTCTATATTCCATGCTTCAATAGAGTTTGGAATTGCTCCTGTTAGATTGTTCCCATAAAGATTAACTTGTGTTAAATTCTTTAACAAGAAAAAATCACTTAGTATTTCTCCAATCAAGTTAGTTTCCGTCATGTTAATAGCTCGAACGTTTTTTAATCGAGTAAAACTATCAGGGAGTCTTGATGGTTTGAAGTCATTAAACCCCAAGTACAAGTATTCAAGATCACTTAAATTACCGATTTCCTCAGGGAAATTACCATTGAATAAATTCTAGCGTAGATCAAGATATGTAAGTTTTGACAATCTTGAAATATTTACTGGAATGTCACCTATGAAGTTATTGCCTATGAGACTTAAATATTTAAGCTCAGGCGATAACCGCAATATATCATCAGGGATACGTCCGACAAGGTAGTTTTGAGAGAGATCAAGGTACTCAAGACTAGTACAGTTATAAAGACCAGTAGGAAAATGTTCACTAAAACAGTTCCAATACAGATCAAGGTGAGTTAAGTTTTTAATGTCACAAATGAAAGGTGGGACAACACCCCTGATGTCTTGATTTATTATGGTGATACCTGTTATGGTATTTGCAATACATGTAATCTCGGGCCAACTGGTGCATGGGTTGGAGGATTGGTTCCAGTGGCTGAGGGAAGGTGGATTGGACCAGAAGTTTTTGAGGTTGAGAAGCGTGGTTCGATCATTTTGGTTGGTGTAATGTCGCGAAACTACATGAAAGGGTGTGAGGAAGAGCAGGATGAGAAGAGAATATTGGTATAGTATTGACATCTTTGTTTTCTGGCATGATGGATGAGGGTGGTTGATTATGTTTGATGTATCTGGATAACTGAGTTGAATAAGTCATGTGGACGCAAAATTGAGTTTGAGTTTCCACTCCACATTTAACTTGATCTACTCTTGTTACTTATCACCATTATTGTTTTGACTTGTCTTCTATTAGAAAAAGGTGCAACACCCGCAAAATTTTTCTAGGGAAATGTTTTGAAGAAAATTACCTTAGGAATTCCTACAATTTTCCCATAGATTATGTTCGTAGTTGTTGGTGACACTTATCTTGGTGACTTCCTAGCAATTAGTGACAAAAATTCACCCTAGCTAATCCGTCAGAATTTCCTTGTGATTTCACAAGGATTTCTTATGAATGATAATTACTAGAAAATCTCTAGGTGAAATATAGCTATCCCATAAGAATTTCCTAATGACTTGTCTAAAGAAGTAGTCAAGAATACTAAAAATGAACATGATGTATATTATACATATGTGTTTATATTGGATGGCTATTTTTTTAATTGGTGTCGTAGTAATAAATGACTTAGCGTTTCGGCTAACAAACTTAGTCCATTTACAAGTGTGATTTTGTCATTAAGCTTCTTGGCCAACAACAAATGACTATGTCCGTGCAAGAACGCGGATATTCTTAGCACCTGAGGTACGCCCTTGATGTGTGAGCTCTTTGCTTTAAAACGATCCATAAACGCGTAAAGTCCCTCATTCAGCCTCCGTTTGATCCCATGGATCTCAGGCTGGTCCTTTAAGTATCTCTTTTGCTGCGAGAATTCTTTCAAAAACTTCTGGCTCAATTCCTCGAATCCGTCCACAGTCTTTAGGTCCAGATCATCAAACCAATTCCTACCCAAACCCCCCAAGGTCTGGCAAAACATCTTGCACCATACCGGCTTTGCTGCAGCAGAGAAAATGTTGAGGAAATCTCCCAGATCTTTGTTTCCTTCATACATACGGATGTTCTGAGGAAGCTTCGCCCTCCGATGATACCTGAAGTGCATGATTCGAGAGGTGAACATCATGGGCTTGGGTAGTTTGTAAGGCATGCTTAAATCTTTCGAGCTATCTCCAGATCTTGCGGAACTAGACCTTGATCTAATGCTTTTCGTCCTTGACCTTCTCCGTCCCTCCGACCTAGCTGAACGATGGGACTTAGAGGTGGCCTTTCGTTTCGAAGCACTCCTCTAGTGCCTTTTAGCGGATCTGGATCTACTCTGACTTCTCCCGGACATAGATGATCCATCGAAGGAGAACCACCAACCTTTTCAACTGGTGGACTTTTTTGAGAACTCTCTGATCTAACACTTTCTGAATCTCCGTAGGAGAGTCTTCGAGGAGTTGCCTTCTCTTTGCCCCAATTGTCAAGTTCCTTGATCATACTTTGCAACAAATTGATGTTTTCCTTCACATATGCTGATGAAGGTCCTTCTTGAACTGGCCCGTTAGGAGCGGATGGTCCTCCCAGCCCCTTGCATTCGGGTGTTCATTTTTTCCCCTTCCCTAGATGAAAATTCCTCATTGAATCAACCGTTAGCTTAGAATAGCTAGATTGAAATAAGGTTCTCACAGATGGCGCCAATGTTTGAGCAAATTTCCATAAGTGCACTTTAGCTTTGGTCCTTTAGAGGTCTTGAGGCTGCGCTCCTTTGTCTCTAGGCTGAAATAAGACAAGACAACGTTAGCTCGCCCTAGGTGTTTAGTCCAAGACCAAGCTCTGAGAGTAAGTGTTTGCTTGGTATGAATAATTATAGTGAGAGAAAGTAAAGAGAGAAAGTGAGTATCGGAATGTATGTGAACATGTGTCATTCATTTGTGTGAGAGACTCAATTTATACTACCTGGACTATACTCCACGACACAAGGATTGTGGAGACGAGGTTGTCGACTTGGTGCAGCGAGGAAATCATTGTTGGGTATCAGGCGGTGCCTTCGAAGCTCAGGTTGTCGCGATGTCGCAAGTGGTCGTTGTGGACCATGTACTGTTTCATCTGTACCTCATCGTACAATAGTTTCCAGCCTTGTCAGTGGAGATCCAAGGTAGAACAACGTACATCGTCATTGGGACCTAGGGCAACCTTCGTCCCCCTTGACGGAGGACCGTTCTAACGTGAGATGGTAACTTATTGATCTTCTGCCAAAATAAGTGATTGAAACATAATTGTCTCCTTCGGTATATCCGGAGGAGACTATACCTCATCACCTTTAACTATTGTTTATTGTTTTAACATAGTTGGTTAAGGAACAACATTACTAAAATTGATAATTGTTTTTGTTTTAGTCCTGTTTATGTTTTGTATGTATGTTTTAAGTATGAAATCACTTGAATTGATAGTTGTTTAGGCTTTAAGTTTCGACTTTGCTAACTATTATACAACTTGTGTATGAATTGGTTTGTAGTTGGTTATACAACTTGGTTGTCCCATGAAGAAACAAAAATGTATTCTTTATTAGTTAAATGTTATTGTGATGATCATTATATAGTATAAAGTACCTAGTTTTCTATATGGATGACTTAATAATTTGGCTATCATTCTATCAAGTGTATGTTTAAATTTTTTATAGTTGTTTACTTAAGTATTTATGATAACCAATTATTTCACCTTTTCATGTTTCAGATAAATCATGTCAAATAGAACATCAACATGTAAAACTAAAGAGAAAGGTCCTATTAAAGATAGACTCGAAGGTAGACCTCCTAATCCACCCACATATCAACCTGGAGGTAGACCGACAGGTCATCTAGTTGCTAGACCTAAAGGTGCTAGTTCAAGTACTGGTGGAAGAGGGGGTAAGTAGTAGTGCTTCTTGGAAGGGTAATCGGTTTGCTGATTATTCGTGGAGATGTAGGGGAGTATCTTGATGAGAGTCTTAGACCCAAAGGTCGACCTCGTTATCCACCCAAATATCAACCTAGAGATAGACCAACAATCCATCTTGTTTCTAGACCTAAAGGTACTAGTTCAGGTAGAGGTGGAAAAGGGGGAAGTAGTAGTGCTCCTGGGAATGGTGATCAGTTTGCTGATGATCCGGGTAGATGTAGGGGAGTCGGGAGTATCTTGACGGGAGTTTTAGACCTGAAGGTAGGCCTACAAGAAGAGGTGGTAGTAGTAGTGCTACTAGGGAAGGCGATTCGTGCGCTGATGATCATAAGAAGGAGTACCTTGAGGAGAACATAGATGTGTTAGAGATGGAGTCATTGTTGATATTTTAACTAACCGATTAACCATTAATCACCACGACTACGCAACGGATGGATCTAGTTTGATGTATATGAATTAACAAATAATTAACACTTAATTACTAACCTTTGTTACTCAAATTACTAAGGCAAGTAACCCTCTTGAATCTTGATATTGATCTTGAATCTAGAAACCCTTTAGTTACTAAAGTAAGCAACTTCTATGGTTGCTCACACTACACGTCGCGGTAGAATACCCGAATCATAGTTCTACCAATTCACGAATTAAGCAACGAAACACTATTCTTTTGCTTATCAATATCGAACCAAAACAAACCTTAAAAGGCTTTTAGTTTTGTCGAACAGTGAAAAGAAAGATTCCTTTGTGGTTTGTTTTGTAGAACATTACACAAGGAAAAAAAATATCTATGTCACTAAGTAAGAATCACAAAACCTATCAATACATTATATATTGTTCGCAAAACTTGGTGAACAAGTTTTGTTTCTGTTAGGAATGCTTTTAACACGAAAATGTGACAACATATGAGGGATTACATTTGTTATTATGTAAGCCTCAAACACAAGGACTAGAAGAGTAATTATTGTAAAGTTAGGTGTTTGATGGACTATAAATACCCCTCCATACTTCCATGGAGGGGTGAGCTTGTGTGTTTATTGTTATCCTTTCACTCACATTAATAAAAACACCAAGTTTAGTTCTCTCTCTACACTCTCTCTCTAACTATGGAGATGATGTTCTTCCATCATCCCCAACCTCCCGATTCACAATATTCAACCAAAATACGATCCATCAATTGGCATCAGAGCTTGGTTATTATTATTGGTTGATTTTGTGGTCCATCTTGTCAAAAACGTACTAATTTTAAATCTGTTAGTATACGCTTTTTACTGTCCTACATATTTTTGTTTGTAACAGTTTAAAAATAGTCTTATCTGGTCTGTTGTTATCTCGGTTTATGGTCAAAACGTCACTTAACTGGTCGAAAAATCTGGGTTTTTTCTGGGTTTAGTTGAAGGTCTTCGAGTTTGTTGGTTTTTTAAGTCTCCGAGTTAGGATATCTTAAAATCCTTCGACTTTGTATTCTCCGAGTTTGTACTCTCTGAGTTTGTACTCTCTGAGTTTGTACTCTTCGAGTAACTATCTGAGTTTGGTGGCTCCGAGTATATTGATGCGTGGTTTTGCGACCTTACAACAGGTTTTACCTCTCGAGGGATCTCGAGAGGCTTGCAATCCCCACCAGGCAGTGTACCTGACCGATGTAGTATAGTGAAGTGGCAAGTACCGGGGGATTGATCGTTCTCTAGGGGAATAGTGTCGTTAGGATTGAAAAACTACTCTAATAGGTCTAAGGGTGAGGGAAGATTCTTTTTGTATTTTTATATTTTTATGAAAGCAAGTAAAATATCGGGTTTGAAGGAGTGGGCGGAATTAGTTGCTAGTCAACTAACCCAAATAACTACAAATGCAAATAAAATAAAATAACTGAAAATGAAAAGGTTGTGAAACTTATATGGAGAGAAATGTGTTTACTTAGATTTCCTTACTCCCTAACTATCTTTTACCGGTTGATTAGTGTGTATTAATTGCGTGGATGACGGGTGTATTCCTTAATACCAATCGTGGGGTGGCGTACGTACTTCCCCAACTCTACAAGCTCCTACTTCACTCCTATGTCGAGCCGGCTAAGAAGCTCCTAACATGGGATCACTAGAATTCGCTCATGCATTAAATACAACCATAATAACCTTAGTACGCATTGGTTCATGTTTCTTAAGACGTTCAAGCAAGTTACCGTATAGGAGGTTAGCCATTTTTCTTAAGCCTAACATCGATAAACAATCATCCAATACAATTAATAACACACTAATAACCAATAATCAATAGTTAGGTTTCATTAGATCTAAGCAAACACAAGATAAATCTAGCCTAGCATGTTAATTAAAAGACAAGAACAAGATATAATCAAACAACACATAGACATATTGAATGATTAAATGATTACTTATCTTCAATTAAACATGGGAGATCCAAGGGTATAAAACCCTTAAAAATGGCAGAAAATTCGTCTTAGGGTTTCTCTTCACAAAGTTGCACACTAATGACTAAAAATTGCAAAACTATATATAGAGTTTAGGGGCTGACGGCGTCACGTTGTAGGAGGTGACGCCGTCACCTCGCCGTGGCTAGGGTTCCCGGATGGTCTTCCTGACGCCGTCCCTTTTTAATCCTCCAAAATCCGCTCTGGCCTATCAAGGGTTGACGCCGTCAGAATAAAGCTTGACGCCGTCTCTCATTAACTTAAACCGTGATGGCCTTGATCACCTTAAAGGGTGAAGCCGTCAGACTTTCCATTGTAAAACTCTCTGGCGCGTCACGTGTATTTTTCATATCCACCTCTTTTGCCAAGCCATGACGCCGTCAGGAGCAATACTTGACGCCGTCATGTGTACTTTTCCAGCAGTTTTGGAGACTTTGTCGTTTTCTTCACTTTTATGCTCCAAAAACGTCCAAAATGCTTCCTTTTCCAGATTTATTCTCCAAAGTACCTAAAATGACAAAAGGAACGATTTAGGGCAATATTTGATCAAATAAATACGATTTAGGGCTTAAATGACCCCCTAAAAGCGGTACACTTTTCACTTCATCAAATACCCTTACACTTGAGATTTGCTTGTCCTCAAGCAAATGCGCTTTTATTCTAATCAAAATACAAGTTAGGGGTCATTTAATGCTAATATAAAAGTAATTACAACAAATAGTCGTTCCACTTTAATCATAATAAGCACGGAGATTACAAACTAGCACCTCACAAGTAGTGTTTAGATACTCACATCTCTCAGGTGTCATAAAAGTATATCTCATAAATGAAAACGGATAATATCTCTCCCTACCTGTCATAGCAAATAGATTACCATAGGCTTGGGAAAGGATCGAAAACCTTCTCCACTAGGCGTAAGCACCTAAGATAAACTATCAAAGAGGGCTTTTACATGGGTTATAACGTGAGGTGTAGGGATATGATAAACACGGATTTGTTGGATAAAGGATATTTTACTGGTGGCGAGTTAAAGATCTTGATTAATTACATGTACAATATGGCGTTGCTAAACCAAGACTAGACTCGACTTAAGCTAAAAACAAAATAACAAAAACATAAAATAAACATAAAATGAAACGGGATGGTAGTCCGTATGTTTTTTCAACTTTTCTTTTTCTCATTTTTTTTTTGTATTTTTCATGATTTTTTCGATTTTTTTTTTTTTTTTTTTTTTTTTTATTTTTTATTTATTTTTTTTTTTTTTCATACACTCTTGCCCTACCATCCAAAATAATAAATCATAGGGGCGTTGCATTCCCCTTACACTTGAACTTTTACGTAACTTTACAAATAACTATTCTAATGACTCGAATTAAGATAATCGAAACACTTGGAGTACTTTTTAAAATATTTAGCACATATGGGGGTAATAATGTTGTTCTTCCCCATTACTCCATTACACTAGTACTTTACCCATGAGTCCCAATCGTCCCAAAACAATATGTACAAGGATATGACTCGACTTAGCAACCATGTAATCAATTAGATAATTAACTTGGGGTTTAAACAAATGTTGTCACAATAATGCACTAAAAATGAGTGCATATAAGGTAGGTTAAGGCGATTTGGGTGTACATTTAAGTGGGGTGTAAACAAATTCTTCCTTTAAGTAAAATGCTTAAAGTTAGAAACGAAAAGATAGGCTCTGAGGGGTGTATTAGGGGTATCGTGTACTAAAAATGAGTACAACGCAAAGGGTGTGGGAGAATTACTTGACCAATGTAGCCAATGTAATTATAACAAAAACACAGGTGTAAAACAATGGGTTAATCCTAATGCCTCTTATCATGTAGTAAATCTAACTACACGAATGTAGTCTCACTTGTGGCCTCGGAATGGTCCTAACGCAAGTTCTAGAATCTAAGTGCTACCGGTACACACATCATAGCATAAATGCTTTTCCTACCAATTCTAGGGGCGAACCTCACATATTTGGGGGTGGAAAATTTTTTAGTGGTACGGTTTTGTGCTAGTCATATAACTCCTATCCATGAGACGCTCATTAAGATCAAAGTTTCACTCCTATATGTTGTAAAAAAAATTAAATTTGGCACTAAAATTGCCCTAACAAGTATTTATCTCAGTTTTATTACACATCTACCATTGAACCAACAAAAATCAAGCGTAATAGCATTCTCTAAAGTATCGTACTTTACCCCCTTACACTTAAGATGAACATTGTCCCCAATGTTCAAATAACAAGATGTAAAAGTAATAAGGTAAAAGAATGAAATCAAATACTCCCCTGATTCGTTTGGTGGATAAAGAGGTAACATGGTTAGATCTTCTTCCAAGAGAATGTAGAAGCTCCAAGACTAAAGCATCGCCAAAAGCTTGATTCCACATACATCTCCTTGTCCAAAATAACCTGTTAAACCTGAGAAAACAAACACGAAAACCTGCATAACATCGGCGGGATAAATCTATATAAGGATATAATGCTTGTGGAATGATTATTTTGCAGATTCCTGGAGTTTATAAGTTAGAGATTTAATAAAAACTTTTTTATGAAAACAAAACTTTCAAAAATTTCATAAAATTAAAACTTGACGCCGTCAGGTTGTAATGCCTGACGCCGTCAGAAATGATCTGACAGAATTCTCATGTTAAGTTTCCGGAAAATTTCTGGAAAAACCTATACCTTACTTCCTGGAATTCCTGCAAAATATCATTATGACTCGATACAAGCATTTGACTCAAACAAATACTAATATGTATGTTAATTTATTATTGTTATGATTCATGTTCATTTGTTCTAATAAACCGATTTGGATTTCCCTTACACTTATCTTTTGCAAAATACCTTTATATGTAGTTAAGACGAAGTTAAAAACAAGATAAAGCATTTTCACAATTTAGTTTTGAGCATGAATCAATAAAAATAAAAAATAAACATACATACGGAAGCAAATAAAATCAAACAAACAACTAAATAAACACACAAAGCAAATAAAGCTTGGGTTGCCTCCCAAGAAGCGCTTTTCTTTATTAACGAGTCTTGTAGCTAGACTCAAAGTCACCGTACATTACGTGACTCCATCATTGGTCACGGTTTCTAGGTTCCCCTTTGATTCTCTATCAGAATCACTTTCATAGTAAAGGTATTTCGGGTCCTCAAGATCAAAAGGATTGTTTTGGTATTTAGAACTAAGCTCCTTAACATGCTTGAAGAATCTACTTGACAGGTCAAAAGTGTCCTTACATCCTCTTCTCACATCATCATCACATAACACGAGTTGGGAACTTAACCCATCGAGCCCTCCATAATCGATCTCCTTGAATTCTCTCATCTTGTAAGGCGTTTGGTATGAGATTTCCCTAATCCCATCGGTGAAAGTCATGATCCCATTGAGCTAGTCCACAACCAAGCTTGTGGCCTTGCAAAAAGGTGCCCCAAAAACAACTTGTGATAACCTGGGATCGATGTACTTTTCGATATTATCGACGATTGCGAAGCTCATAGTGAATGTCATATTTCCTACAAACACCTGTACATCATCATCTATGCCAATGTCATCCTTCCCTTTATGAATCATTCCCCATCTGCAAATGTTGTTATAATGAAACAAGGACATCACATTTTTGGGTAAACATGTGTCAATGTAAACATTATTAAAATGCTTGTGACCAATCATGCAAGGTATTTTGAGATTATTCGAATCACGTTGCTTAATTCGGCCAGGCCTTCTACCGTGTAGCCCCCATGTGTTGCAAATTGCTGATGGTTGATACTCATACACTTCTTCACTGCCATCTCGAAAAATCACTTTCCTGACACCATCGGTAAATAATGCACTACTATCATCCTCATCGAGTATTACTCCCGTTGCTTTTATGAATGGTTTGCCTAGAACAAGGCTAGTTAAGGATGGGCTGATGATAGAGTTCATGTTATTAAATACAGTTAGCTCGATATGAAAGAGGAACTTTTCTATCACAATTGGTACCCTTCTTATTACCCCGATGATATTAAACCCTTCATATTTGACCTGTTTGGTGAAGGCTTCGTTATATAGAGAAAGGGATATTGCATTCATAGAAGAGTTGGGGTTTATGTAGGCATCTTTTATAAACTTTTTCCTAGTGGTGCAAGATATCTTAAAGACCCTGGGAGCGTCATCCTCTATTCTCTCTCCAAATTCCATAGGCAACTTTGCTGTGCCCCTCTCAAGTTCCTCCACCAGGGGGCGGTCTAGCAGTCCTGGGAGCCCATGAGGCATTTCGGATTTCTCTTCCGAGTCCTCCTCATCACTCACCTCTCTTGTACTCGAGTTATTTGGTGAGTCTAGATAGTCGCCGGGCGCCGCGGGGTTCTTTTCGGGAACTTCACCCTCCATTTCATTGTCCACGTTCTGGGTTGATTGTTGGTCCAGATTGGGTTTAGGAATAGGTTTTGTTGTAATGGTGTTCACGAAGTGGAGTGGTTTTGAAGGGGTATGAGTATCTCTAGTTTCTTTTCCGTTTTGTGATATGTGTTTGAATAGTTTACTAGGGTGCTTGATTTTTACAGGAGGGGGTGTTTGGTGAGTCACCGTGACAGATTTGATCTCATTAACTCGTGTCAACTCACAAGTTGACCTGCCAGCAATGCGATCATTGATAACCTTTAACAGGTTATCAACCTTGTTGTTCATATCGACTTGCTGTTGTCTGAATTGATTCTCAAGTTTGGAGAGCTGTGTTTCTTGAAAGAGAATGAATTTTTGCAGTGATTCCTCGCGATTTTGTTGTTTTTGCGTATGCTGATGAGGATAATGGTCAGACCAGGTGAGTGGGGGAGAGTCATTAAATGATACGCTTCGAGTTTGGTTCCAACTAAAATTTGGCTTACTCTTCCATGCCTCATACCTATCTTCGGAATTCTTGGGTCCATAATTAGTGGTGAGCCACTTATCTCCCGCCTTATCGATTCGCGAGGATGCGAATTCTTTGAAAGCCTGTTTGGGGAGTTCCATGCAATCATGAGTGTCGTGGGGACCACTACATAATTTACACGATGAAGTGATTTTGGTCACTTGGCTTGAAGGTTTAGGAGCCTCGTAGGATTTCATAAGAAACTTGACTTGGTCTTCAAGTTCTATGATCCTACGGTCGGAAGTGCTTGAATTGTTCGAAGGCAAAGATATTGCCTTGACCGTTTTATTCAAATCACGGGGATCACTCCAACTTTCGTTGTCATAAAGAGCAAGATCTTCTAGGAGAGCCCATGATTGTTCCGCACTTAGATCACGTAGCTTACCACCGGCCGATTGGTCAATGGTTTGCCTCGTGGAGAGATTGATATGGTCATAGAAGATTTGGACTTGGAGCCAAAGTTCTATGCCATGGTGAGGGACTTTTTGGAGTAAGTCCTTGAATCGAGTCCATGCCTCGTAGAGGGTTTCGCCTTGACGTTGTTGGAACATCAAGATATCATTCCTTAGCTTGGTAGTTCTTCCTGGTGGGAAAAACTGAGCAAGGAAACGAGTGGTGAGATCATCCCAAGAGGTGATGGATCCTGCGGGTAGACGCTCTAGCCATTGACTAGTTTGGTCCCGCAAAGAGAATTGAAAGAGACGCAGTCGGGTTGTCTCTCGAGTGGCAACATCAAGGTCTATAGAATCAACGATTTTGAGAAAGTCCTTGAGATGTTGATTAGGATCTTCGGAACGAAGTCCATGGAATGTGCATCCGCTTTGCACCAACCGGATGGTGTCGGATCGCAAGGGAGTGACATTGGCTCCTTGAGTGAGCTCAATGGTGTTTCGATAGCCATGGTGGCTAGGACGGGAGTAGTCTCCTAAGGTATGGGCTCTAGGAGGTGGGTGTTGTTGTGGTGGTGGGTTGTTGGGATCTAGGATATTACCACCTTCCATGATGTCGGATGGTAATGGTTACGAACAAAGAAACGAAGAAAAAAGATAGACTAAAGAAAATCTAGAAAAATAAAAATCTCACTAGAAAGGAATCTAGTGAGTAGACCTAATAAAAATAAAAATTCAACCTAAACAATAACTATTCCCCGGCAACGGCGCCAAAAACTTGATGCGTGGTTTTGCGACCTTACAACAGGTTTTACCTCTCGAGGGATCTCGAGAGGCTTGCAATCCCCACCAGGCAGTGTACCTGACCGATGTAGTATAGTGAAGTGGCAAGTACCGGGGGATTGATCGTTCTCTAGGGGAATAGTGTCGTTAGGATTGAAAAACTACTCTAATAGGTCTAAGGGTGAGGGAAGATTCTTTTTGTATTTTTATATTTTTATGAAAGCAAGTAAAATCTCGGGTTTGAAGGAGTGGGCGGAATTAGTTGCTAGTCAACTAACCCAAATAACTACAAATGCAAATAAAATAAAATAACTGAAAATGAAAAGGTTGTGAAACTTATATGGAGAGAAATGTGTTTACTTAGATTTCCTTACTCCCTAACTATCTTTTACCGGTTGATTAGTGTGTATTAATTGCGTGGATGACGGGTGTATTCCTTAATACCAATCGTGGGGTGGCGTACGTACTTCCCCAACTCTACAAGCTCCTACTTCACTCCTATGTCGAGCCGGCTAAGAAGCTCCTAACATGGGATCACTAGAATTCGCTCATGCATTAAATACAACCATAATAACCTTAGTACGCATTGGTTCATGTTTCTTAAGACGTTCAAGCAAGTTACCTTATAGGAGGTTAGCCATTTTTCTTAAGCCTAACATCGATAAACAATCATCCAATACAATTAATAACACACTAATAACCAATAATCAATAGTTAGGTTTCATTAGATCTAAGCAAACACAAGATAAATCTAGCCTAGCATGTTAATTAAAAGACAAGAACAAGATATAATCAAACAACACATAGACATATTGAATGATTAAATGATTACTTATCTTCAATTAAACATGGGAGATCCAAGGGTATAAAACCCTTAAAAATGGCAGAAAATTCGTCTTAGGGTTTCTCTTCACAAAGTTGCACACTAATGACTAAAAATTGCAAAACTATATATAGAGTTTAGGGGCTGACGGCGTCACGTTGTAGGAGGTGACGCCGTCACCTCGCCGTGGCTAGGGTTCCCGGATGGTCTTCCTGACGCCGTCCCTTTTTAATCCTCCAAAATCCGCTCTGGCCTATTAAGGGTTGACGCCGTCAGAATAAAGCTTGACGCCGTCTCTCATTAACTTAAACCGTGATGGCCTTGATCACCTTAAAGGGTGACGCCGTCAGACTTTCCATTGTAAAACTCTTTGGCGCGTCACGTGTATTTTTCATATCCACCTCTTTTGCCAAGCCATGACGCCGTCAGGAGCAATACTTGACGCCGTCATGTGTACTTTTCCAGCAGTTTTGGAGACTTTGTAGTTTTCTTCACTTTTATGCTCCAAAAACGTCCAAAATGCTTCCTTTTCCAGATTTCTTCTCCAAAGTACCTAAAATGACAAAAGGAACGATTTAGGGCAATATTTGATCAAATAAATACGATTTAGGGCTTAAATAACCCTCTAAAAGCGGTACACTTTTTGCTTCATCATATATCCACACGTTTGACCTCAGATCTAATTGATCGTCCTTGGTCCATTAACAGTAAAAAGAAAAATAAAAAAGAAGGAGAAGAAGAACATAACCAGTACATGACTAAAACAAAACAACACCAAATCCATCAGTCTATTCTAACCCGTCACATTCAACATCAATCATCTATACCTATCCTAAATCCCATCTCCAACTCGTCACAACTACAACAATATACAACTACTATCACCAAGACTCAAACGAAAAGTAAAAATAACAAATGATCTCAGTCTTGTTTTTACTTCGAATCTCTTTTGAGAAATCAAGATCTTATAGATCTTTGCAAATCAAACGACAACACATCATAGATCCGAACCATAACAATAACAAATAGATCTCAGGTTTGCTTTTTCGTGTGGTAAAACAATAGCCATGGAGCTCAAAGATCAATACACGAAAAGATAAACATCATCACAGACCATTTTTTACGAAGCTTATGCTTCATTTTAAATATCCGAAATCAGAAAGATTAAGAAAATAACAAATATGTTATTCCTTTCTCTTTGTTTCGTTCAAGCTATTAACAAAAAAGTAAACCTACCTGAGATTTGTTACATGATCTTGAAGCCTATTTTCGTAGAAAGAAACCAAGGGTTGTTATTTTTGTTGTTCGTCTTTCTAAGCCAAAAGAATAAAGAATACGGGGTTCAGATTCGTTTTGACGGACTCTTGTTTATGGTGTTCGATTGGCAGAGGTGTGATAAGGAAGTGTGTATTGTTGGGTGGCTGCGATAATAAGATTTTGTAGTAGTGGTTGAGAGAAAAGAATGGGGGCGGATTATCTGAGATTAGGGTTTGCAAAGTGAGAAATATTAGGGTATGAGTATGCTTATAACTGATTGGATGTTGGATCGGGTTGTAAGATTTATTTAGGACCGGGTATTTCATTTGCTATATTGGGCTAAATTGCTACTCGAATTGTTTTTTAGGTTGAGGCTTTAGCAAGTGCATTTTTTTGCTGAAACGAGTAAATGACATTATTGGGCGGCAAGTATTATATCAAAATTTGGGCTAAAAAGGTTATTAATATCAAATGTATTTTTAATACATTGTATAACTTTTTGATATAATTTTGGCAAAAAGAGTGGTATTTTGGTTAATTACAAATTTTCACGGTGATACGTTTTTGAAAAGATCGAGAATCAACCATTATCATAGTTCACTTAAACCAAGTAATAAAGGCTAGTTTTGGGCATTTAACCGCAAGATGTGACTACGACGTTTATTCATTATTATTTATTTGAGGTTGAAGTGGAATTTCACGGGTGCGTGTACTTAGTATCTTAAAGATGTCGGGGTTTGTTGGGAATTAAATATTCTGAAGACTAAGTATCGGGAAATTCACTTAAGTGGTTAATTCTGGTAGCTTTAGTGTTAAGTCTGGTGAGTTCCAAGGTTAAGTCTGGTGGTTAAGTGTAGCGATTAATTTTGGTGACTACCACAATTAAGTCTGCTCTTCGAATGTTAAGTCTGCTTGCTGGATGGATAAGTATAATAAAGTCAATTATATACGGTAGATAATATCTTACCCCATGTGATCAGTCATTATGTTATATTCTCAGAACAAGTTGTAAACATAGATACATGTTGTATCTTAGTTACTGACTCACATAAGCTAGCAAGTAGTTCGACAAGACTTGACAAGAATTAACAATATTGTAAAGATCTCCTTGGACTATAAAAGGAGATCTTAGCTTAGTCATAAGTGTGACATATAGTGAGTGTATCTTTAAGTGATTAAGTTTTATATGTTGAATAAGAACATTTGATAAAACTTTCATATTCATAACTGTCAAGAACAAGAACAATCATAAACATTATCAATAATATAGAATACTTTGGTATTATACTTTCGGTGTTCATTGTTCAATATACACAAGCATCACTGTTCCATTTCCATAACCAAAATAACCTTCTAAGTGTGATTAAGTAGATTCCGCATACTTGATCATATTAACTCAACATATCACATACACAAAGCAACAAAGGTCTAACCACCTTATAGTGTATCGTAGAATCCTCTCAATTGGTATCAGAGCCAGGTTGATATAGTTGATTTAGAAGAAGAAGAAGAAGAAATGGACATTGAATCTATGCAAACAAATGTTGCTGCAAAACTACCCATGCTCAAACAGAATGAGTTTGAGATGTGGAGGCTGAGAATAGAGCAATATTTCCAAGTGCAAGACTATGCACTATGGGAAATTATTGAAGATGGAAACTCTTACCAGCCTACCACCACTACATCAACAGTGGACGGCAAAGTGGTGACAACTCTGCAGACACACCCAACATCTGCAGAAGACAGAATAAAGAAGAAAAATGACTTAAAGGCAAGAAGCATGCTGATGATGACCATTCCCAATGATCAACTTCTAAACTTCAGCAAGTTCAAAGATGCCAAGTCATTATTTGAAGCTATTGTTGCCAGATATGGTGGAAATGAAGCCACCAAGAAAACCTACAAGACACTGCTCAAGCAGCAGTTTGAAAACTTCTCCTCTACCAACAATGAATCTCTTGACCATATGTTTAATAGGCTTCAGAATATTGTGAGCCAACTTGCTATTCTTGGGGTTGAAATACCTCAAGAAGATTTAAACTCAAAATTTCTGAGAAGCTTACCTGAAGAGTGGGCTATGCATGTTGTTGTCTGGAAGAATAAGCCAGACCTTGATACAATGGAACTGATAGATTTGTATAGCAACTTTAAGATTGTGGAGCAAGATTTGAAAAGAAGTGGAGGTACTAGTTCTAATACTGGGAACATGGCTTTTATGTCAACTCCTAGTACCTCAAAATCAAGTGAGGAGGTGAAAGTTGTTGATGGTGTTGGTGCTGCTAGTTCATCAAGCAGTACCATGGGTATTTTGGATGAGAAGACTTGTTGTGCATTTCTCACAAGTCGAAATGATGGGTCCATGCTCACTTATGAAGACCTCCAAGAGATCAATGATGATGATCTGGAGGAAATGGACCTAAAATGGCAAATTTCTCTTCTTAGCATGAGAGCCAAGAAGTTCTATCAAAGGACGGGGAAGAAGCTCTTAATCAGCAACACTGTTACTGCTGGTTTTGACAAGTCAAAGATAGAGTGTTATAACTGCCACATGATGGGGCACTTCTCAAGAGAATGTAGAAGGCCAAGGCAGCAGGATAGCAAGAACAAAGGTTTTGGAAGCACATCCAAAACAAGGGAGGTTTCTGAGCCAAACTCAAAAGCTATGGTAGCTATTGATGGGCTAGGTTTTGATTGGAGTTTCATGGCTAATGAAGAAAAAGATTCTTCACAGATGGCACTCATGGCTTTTTCTACTTGATTGCGTGGTTTTGTAACCTTACAACAGGTTTTACCTCTCGAGGGATCTCAAGAGGCTTACAACCCCACCAGGCAGTGTACCTGACCGATGTAGTATAGTGTAGTGGTAAGTACGGGGGATTGATCGTTCTCCACAGGGAATAGTGTTCGTTAGGTGTGAAAGGCTACTCTAATTAGGTCTAAGGGTTGAGGAAGATTCTTTTTTATGTTTTTATATTTTTATGAAAGCAAGTAAAATCTCGGTTTTGAAAGAGTGGGCGGAATTAGTTGCTAGTCAACTAACCCAAATTACTACGAATGCAAATAAAATAAATAACTGAAAATAAAATGTGGTGAGAAACTTATGTGTAGAGAAATGTGTTTACTTAGATTTCCTTACTCCCTAACTATCTTTTACCGGTTAATTAGTGTGTATTAGTTGCGTGGATGACGGGTGTATTCCTTAATACCATTCGTGGGGTGGCGTACTTACTTCCCCAACTCTACAAGCTCCTACTTCACTCCTATGTCGAGCTGGCTAGGAAGCTCCTAACATGGGATCACTAGAATTCGCTTGTGCATTAAATACAACCATAAAAACCTTTAGTACGCGTTTGGTTCATGTTTCTTAAGACGTTCAAGCAAGTTACCGAATAGGAAGTTAGCCAGTTTTCTTAAGCCTAACATAGATAAACAATCATCCAATACAACTAATAACACATTAACAACCAATAATCAATAGCTAGGTTTCATTAGATCTAAGCAAACACAAGATAAATTTAGCCTAACATGTTAAACAAAAGACAAGAATAAGATAGAATCAAACAACACATAGACATATTGAATGATTAATTGATAACTTATCTTTCAATGAAACATGGAAGATCTCAAGGCAAAAAGCCCTGAAAAAGTAGCTAAAATCGTCTTAGGGTTTTCTCCCAAAATTCCACACACTAAGCTCTCTCTAATGACAAAAAATTAGAAAACTATATATAGATTTTTGGATCTGACGGCGTCACCTTATGGAGTGTGACGCCGTCACCTCACCGCTTTTAGGGTTCCCGGATGACCTTCTTGACCGCGTCCCTCTTTAGCTCTTCAAAAATCCATTCTGGCTTATCAAGGCTTGACGCCGTCGAACCATGAATGTGACGCCGTCCCCTTATGATTTAAGCCGTGACGCCCTCGATCAAGTTAAAGCGTGACGCCGTCAGAATTCACATGCTATTTTCACTGGCCCGTCATGAGTAAATTTCACGTCCAACTTTTCTTGCCAAGGCATGACGCCGTCCAGAGTAAAGTCTGACGCCGTCAAGAGTAACTTTTAGCCGATTTTTGAGACTTTGCCGTTTTCTTCACTTTAATGCTCCAAAAACGTCCAAAATGCCTCCTTTTCCAGATTTCTCCTCAAAAGTACCTAAAATGACAAAAGGAACGATTTAGGGCAATATTTGATCAAATAAATACGATTTAAGGCTTAAATGACCCCTTAAAAGCGGTACACTTTTCGCTTCATCAAATACCCTTACACTTGAGATTTGCTTGTCCTCAAGCAAATGTGCTTTTATTCTAATTAAAATACAAGTTAGGGGTCATTTAATGCTAACATAAAAGTAATTACAACAAATAATCGTTCCACTTCAATCATAATAAGCACGGAGATTACATACTAGCACCTCACAAGTAGTGTTTAGATACTCACATCTCTCAAGTGTCATCAAAATAAATCTCATAAATGAAAACGGATAATATCTCTCACTACCTGTCATAGCAAATAGATTACCATAGGCTTGGGAAAGGATCGAAAACCTCCTCCACTAGGCGTAAGCACCTAAGATAAACTATCAAAGAGGGCTTTTAAATGGGTTATAACGTTAGGTGTAGGGAAAAGGAAAACACGGTTTTGTTGGATAAAGGATATTTTACTGGTGGCGAGTTAAAAATCTTGATCAATTACATGTACTATACAATGTTGCTAAGCCAAGACTAGACTCGATCTTAAGCTAGAAACGAAATAACAAAATAACAAAAACATAAAACAAACATAAAATGAAACGGGATGGTAGTCCGTATGTTTTTTCTATTTTTCATTTTCTCATTTTTTTTGTGTTTTTCTTGATTTTTTTTTTTTTTTTTTTTTTTTTTTTTTTTTTTTTTTTTTGCATACACTTTTACCCTACCATCCAAAATAATACATCATAGGGGCATTGCATTCCCCTTACACTTGAATTTTTACATAACTTTACAAATACTAATCTAATGACTCGAATTAAGATAATTGAAAAACTTGGAGTACTTTTAAAACATTTAGCACATATGGGGGTAATAAATGATGTTCTTCTCCATTACTCCATTACACTAGTACTTTACCCATGAGTCCCAATCGTCCCAAAACAATATGTACAAGGATATGACTCGACTTAGCAACCATGTAATCAACTAGATAATTAACTTGGGTTTAAACAAATGTTGTAACAATAATACACTAAAAATGAGTGCATACAAGGTAGGCTAAGGCGATTTGGGTGTACATTTAAGTGGGGTGTAAACAAATTCTTCCTTTAAGTAAAATGCTTAAAGGTCGAAACGAAAAGATAGGCTCTGAGGGGTGTACTAGGGGTATCGTGTACTAAAAATGAGTACAACGCAAAGGGTGTGGGAGAATTACTTGACCAATGTAGCCAATGTAATTATAACAAAAACACAGGTGTAAACAATGGGTTAATCCTAATGCCTCTTATCATGTAGTAAATCTAACTACACGAATGTAGTCTCACTTGTGGCCTTGGAATGGTCCTAACGCAAGTTCTAGAATCTAAGTGCTACCGGTACACACATCATAGCATAAATGCTTTTCCTACCAATTCTAGGGGTGAACCTCACATATTTGGGGGTGGAAAATTTTTTAGTGGTACGGTTTTTGTGCTAGTCATATAACTCCTATCCATGAGACGCTCATTAAGATCAAAGTTTCACTCCTATATGTTGTAAAAAATTTTAAATTTGGCACTAAAATTACCTTAACAAGTATTTCTCTCAGTTTTATTACACATCTACTATTAAACAAACAAAAATCAAGCGCAATTGTATTCTCTAAAATCGTACTTTTACCCCCCCTTACACTTAAGATGAACATTGTCCCCAATGTTCAAGTAACAAGATGTAAAAGCATAAAGTAAAAGAATGAAATCAAATACTCCCCTGATTCGCTCGGTGGATAATGAAATTACACGGTTAAATCTTCCTCCAAAGTAATGTAGAAGCTCCATGACTAATGCATCGCCATAAGCTTGATTCAAAACATTTCCTTATCCAAAATAACCTGTTAAACCTGAGAAAACAAACACGAAAACCTGCATAACATCGGCGGGAAAAATCTATATATAAGGATATAATGCTTGTGGAATGATAATTTTGCAGATTCCTGGAGATTATAAGTTGGAGATTTTAATAAAAACTTTTTATGAAAACAAAACTTTCAAAAATTTCTGGAAATTAAATCTGACGCCGTCAGGTTATAACCCCTGACGCCGTCAGAAATGACCTGACAAAAATTTTCATTGTAAGTTTCCGGAAAATTTCTGGAAAAACCTTTACCTTACTTCCTGGAAATCCTGCAAAACATCATTATGACTCGATACAAGCATTTGACTCAAACAAATACGAATATGTATGCTAATTTATTACTATTACGATTCATGTTAATTTGTGTTCTAATAAACCGATTTAGATTTCCCTTACACTTATCTTTTGCAAAATACCTTTATATGTAGTTAAGACGAAGTTAAAAACAACATAAAGCATTTTCACAAATTAGTTTTTAACATGAATCAATAATAATAAAAATTAAACACACATACGGAAACAAATAAAATCAAACAAACAAATAAATAAACACACAAAGCAAATAAAACAAATAAAGCTTGGGTTGCCTCCCAAGAAGCGCTTGTTTTTGTTCGAGTCATGAGCCTGACTCTACCCTTATTTAATGGATAAAGGAGAGGTTTTCCCTACACTTAGGATTAAGTGCGGGTGATAGTAGCGATACACACCAGCTCGGTAGGAGTATGCCACGTGAGGAAAGAGTGGTGGATGAATTATATGCTCAAAGGGGTGTGCTCCTTTCATCATAACCTTGCCTAGTTCAATCGGGTTAATGGATGGATTAAAATTTTCTCCTAGAAAGGGATCATTTTCTATCAACTTCAAAAGACTACTAGTTGGGGATCCATCTTGACCTAATAAACCCGGTTTAAACCCATAATGTTTCTTATGATCAATCATAAATGGGTGATGTAAGCATGTAAGGTCATTTTCCACTCCTATATTGGTTTCCTCTCTACAAGGCTTAGAGTCCACTACCTTAATCCTAAGACTACCCGGACTATATGGTTTGATGGGTGGATCGGGACCTATTTCAATTCCTAAATTCTCATCCAAGGATGGAAGATTAGGTAACGGTTTTGGTTGAGGCTCCGGTTCATCAAAAATAGGAAATCCCCTAGAACTAAGAGTAAGGTTGTGATCACTATAAGCATTCAAACCTATATCCTCTAGTTGTGTTTGGTCCAAGGGTTCTACCTCTATTGGGGTTCCTATAGTCTCTTCCACTTCTTCCGGGTAAGTCACGGGCGGTGTGTGTGCCTCAAATGATGGTAGGACTTGTGGGGCACTTGGTGGGCTTATGTTACTTACCTCATCATTCCTTACGTCAAGCTCACCTATATCCTCATCATGCGTTTTAGTAGGATCTAACCCTAACATTTTCCCAAGTATCTCAAGTGCTTCTCTAGGCATTTCAACTTCTATGTCCAAATCATACGGATCATCCTCAATATTCTGACTGCTATATTCAAACTGCCTAAAAGATTCATCATGTGTTTCTTGAGATTCGACGTCATCAATCATAAAACCTAGGTCTTTTTGATCAATGTGATCATGTTCGGCTAAATCCTCCGTCATATCAAGGTCACCTATGTGTTTGTTTTGTAATATGGCATTACATGACATCCACTTAGGTATCTCAACACTAACATATTCATCCCCAAACAAACTTGTTTCATGATCCTCGAAATTTGTGGTCAATTGACTTGTACTAACGTTTGTTGGGTTGTCTACTATATAATAATATTGGGCACACTCTTCAATAGCTTCCCATGCTTTCTCAGCACTTAATTCCCTAATATCCCTGCCGGCAATATGGTAAATGTCCCTTTGGGCATGTCGGTCGACATGATTGTAAAAGATTTGAGTTAGGGACCAAAAATCGAAGTTATGATGAGGGACTTTTTGGAGTAAATATTTAAAACGAGTCCATGCATCATAGAGAGGTTCATCTTTATGTTGTTTAAACATCAAGATGTCATATGGAGTGGGTGAATTACGTGGCTGGTAGTATGGTGGATTCGCGTTCTCCATAATGGTGAACGGAAGAGTCAATGGAAATTACGAACAAACACACAAAGAAATAAGATAGACTAAAGAAAACCTAGAAAAATAAAATAAAAATCTCACTAGAAAGGAATCTAGTGAGTAGACCTAATAAAATAAAATTTCAACCTAAGCAATAACTATTCCCCGGCAGCGGCGCCAAAAACTTGATTGCGTGGTTTTGTAACCTTACAACAGGTTTTACCTCTCGAGGGATCTCAAGAGGCTTACAACCCCACCAGGCAGTGTACCTGACCGATGTAGTATAGTGTAGTGGTAAGTACGGGGGATTGATCGTTCTCCACAGGGAATAGTGTTCGTTAGGTGTGAAAGGCTACTCTAATTAGGTCTAAGGGTTGAGGAAGATTCTTTTTTATGTTTTTATATTTTTATGAAAGCAAGTAAAATCTCGGTTTTGAAAGAGTGGGCGGAATTAGTTGCTAGTCAACTAACCCAAATTACTACGAATGCAAATAAAATAAATAACTGAAAATAAAATGTGGTGAGAAACTTATGTGTAGAGAAATGTGTTTACTTAGATTTCCTTACTCCCTAACTATCTTTTACCGGTTAATTAGTGTGTATTAGTTGCGTGGATGACGGGTGTATTCCTTAATACCATTCGTGGGGTGGCGTACTTACTTCCCCAACTCTACAAGCTCCTACTTCACTCCTATGTCGAGCCGGCTAGGAAGCTCCTAACATGGGATCACTAGAATTCGCTTGTGCATTAAATACAACCATAAAAACCTTTAGTACGCGTTTGGTTCATGTTTCTTAAGACGTTCAAGCAAGTTACCGAATAGGAAGTTAGCCAGTTTTCTTAAGCCTAACATAGATAAACAATCATCCAATACAACTAATAACACATTAACAACCAATAATCAATAGCTAGGTTTCATTAGATCTAAGCAAACACAAGATAAATTTAGCCTAACATGTTAAACAAAAGACAAGAATAAGATAGAATCAAACAACACATAGACATATTGAATGATTAATTGATAACTTATCTTTCAATGAAACATGGAAGATCTCAAGGCAAAAAGCCCTGAAAAAGTAGCTAAAATCGTCTTAGGGTTTTCTCCCAAAATTCCACACACTAAGCTCTCTCTAATGACAAAAAATTAGAAAACTATATATAGATTTTTGGATCTGACGGCGTCACCTTATGGAGTGTGACGCCGTCACCTCGCCGCTTTTAGGGTTCCCGGATGACCTTCTTGACGCCGTCCCTCTTTAGCTCTTCAAAAATCCATTCTGGCTTATCAAGGCTTGACGCCGTCGAACCATGAACGTGACGCCGTCCCCTTATGATTTAAGCCGTGACGCCCTCGATCAAGTTAAAGCGTGACGCCGTCAGAATTCACATGCTATTTTCACTGGCCCGTCATGAGTAAATTTCACGTCCAACTTTTCTTGCCAAGGCATGACGCCGTCCAGAGTAAAGTCTGACGCCGTCAAGAGTAACTTTTAGCCGATTTTTGAGACTTTGCCGTTTTCTTCACTTTAATGCTCCAAAAACGTCCAAAATGCCTCCTTTTCCAGATTTCTCCTCAAAAGTACCTAAAATGACAAAAGGAACGATTTAGGGCAATATTTGATCAAATAAATACGATTTAAGGCTTAAATGACCCCTTAAAAGCGGTACACTTTTCGCTTCATCACTACTACTGAGGTACAATCTCATAAAGCTTGTTCAAATGCTTGTACTGCTCTTAAAGAATTACAAACTTTAATCAAACATTATGATGACCAAAAGAAAGAGCTAATCAAAACTCATCAAAACTATATAGACTATAAGTGTGGTTTAGAATCAGTAGAAAAGCAGATCTTATACTACAAAGAAAATGAAGTTGCTTTTTCTGATGACAAAGCTCTTCTTAGACAAGACATATTCTTTAGAGATGCTGAAATTAAGCTTTTGAGATAGGCTTTTGATAGGGTCAAAAAGGAAAATGAAAACATTCACTTGACTACACAAACACTAGAACATGCTTCTAGAGGTGTAACCAACATGATAGAATGTCAAGTGATAAACAGAGCTAAGTCAGGAGTAGGATATAAGAGTGTCCCACCTCCATACAGAGGTATCCCTAAACCCCCAGGGATTGACCTAGAACACTCAGGCTTACCTGAATTTCAACTACCAAAGTTACAATATGGTGTACAACCAAAAACCAATGTAGTTGTTGATGAGCCTAAGAAGTTAAGTGAGAGTTTAAGTAAAACTTCACTTCTTGAGGACAAGGTGTCCTCTGATAGAAGATCAGATAGAGTAGTCATTGAAGACTGGGTATCTGATGATGATGAAGATGAACAGGTTATGTCTAAACCTGAAGTAGTTAAGAAAGCAGGAACAAGTGTTCCTAAGATAGTCAAACACAATACTGATAGGCCTAAGACCAATGTAAAACATGTTAGGCAACCAGTTAGATATTGTGAACAATATAGATCCACAAAGAAGCCCAGAGGTGACCAAAGAAGTTGGAATAACCTCAAGTCTCACTAAAACAGTGATGACTTCGGATTTTATAATAAAGCTTGTTTCACATGTGGAAGTTTTAACCATCTTACAGCTTTCTGTAACAAATGGGTATCTGGGTATGAAAACAATAGGGTGAATTTCAAAAGGCAAACTCCTCAAACTCACTTTCACTCTAGTTCTAATTTTAATAGATCATCACCCAAAACAGTTTCAATTAAGTCTGGCTTAAAACAAGTTAAGTCTGCAAGACCATTTAAGTCTGTTTACCCAAAACCAGCAGTTAAAAATGCAAAATCAACTTTCAAATAAGCATTAAAAACTGCTAGAAGGCCCATTCAATCAAAAGCAGTGGTCCAAAAACAAGTTTGGAAAATTAAGGGTACAACTGCAAAGTCAGCAGTTAATTCTGCTAGGCAAGTAGTTAATACTGCTGCTTGGAAAAACAGGGCAAATGCTGTTAAGGCCTCAGCATGTTGGATTCTTAAATCCAATGTTGCATCAACTGTTCTCAAGAGATTAAATTTCATTGATGCAAGAGGCAGATCCAAGTCAATAATGGCTTGGGTCCCCAAAGGAAACTAATACTTCTCATTTCTGTGCAGGAACATTCAATTGATAAACAAGAGGATCAAGGATACTCAGATAGTGGATGTTCAAGGCACATGACAGGCAACAAGTCTTATCTCTCAGATTTTCAATCAATAGATGGAGGCTATGTTACCTTTGGAGGAGGTGTTGGTGGCAAAATTTCCGGTAAAGGTACCATTAAAACTAGAAATTTAGATTTTGAAGATGTGCACTATGTACAAGAGCTAAATTATAATCTTTTTAGTGTCTCACAAATGTGTGATAAAAAGAACAAAGTTCTTTTCTGTGACACTGAATGTCTTGTGCTTTCTCCTGATTTTAAGATGCCTGATGAAAGTCAAGTACTTCTTAAAATTCCTAGAAAGGGCAATATGTACGGTGTTGATATGAAGAACATTGTTCCTAAAAAGGCTTTAACTTTTCTTGTTGCAAAGGCCACATTAGATGAATCAATGTTATGGCATAGGAGGCTTGGTCATATAAATTTCAAAACCATAAATCAGATTGTTAAGAATGGTTTGGTAAGAGGTTTACCTCAAAAATGATTTAAAAATGATCAAACATGCATTGCTTGTCTTAAAGGCAAACAACACAAAGCCACTTGTAAGCCCAAGATTTTTAACTCTATCAATCAATCATTGTTTATGCTTCATATGGACTTATTTAGTCCTACAAATGTTAGAAGTATGCAACATAAGAGATATTGTCTAGTTATTACTAATGACTATAGTAGATTTACATGGGTTTTCTTTTTAAGATCTAAGGATGAGACACCTAGCATCCTTAAGACTTTCATTACAGAGATAGAAAACCTAGTAGACAAGAAAGTAAAAGTCATTAGATGTGATAATGGGACAGAGTTTAAGAATAGAGTTATGGATGACTTCTGCAAAGAGAAAGGTATTAGGAGAGAATTTAGTGTTGCTAGAACTCCACAACAGAATGAAGTTGCTGAAAGGAAAAATAGAACACTAATAGAAGCTGCTAGAACTAGGTTAGCTGACTCTAAGCTACCTATAACTTTTTGGGCTGAAGCAGTCAACACTGCTTGTTATGTCCAGAATAGAGTTTTAGTTGTCAAGCCTCACAATAAGACATCATATGAACTTTTTAGAGGTAGAACTCCTGCAATAGGATTTCTTAGACCTTTTGGATGTCATGTGACAATTCTGAATACCTTAGACCATCTAGGAAAGTTTGATGGTAAAGCAGATGAAGGTTTCTTAGTTGGATATTCTCTCAATAGTAAAACATTTAGAGTATACAACTTAAGAACTAAGAAAGTAGAGGAAAACCTACATGTGGAATTTTTAGAACATAAATCCAATGTAGAAGGTCAAGGACCGAAATGGCTATTTGATCTTGAGACTCTAACCCATTCAATGAATTATGTGCCTATTGTTGTAGAAACTAATGAATTTTCAGGTTCAAAAGCTGATGAAACATCAGATGAGGCAAGGTTAGAAAAGGAGACAAATCAAGATTATGTGATGATGCCAATATGGTCAAGTACAAGTGTGGATTCAACTTCAATAAATGGTGAATCTTCTTCTGGTAAAGCTAAAGAAGATGTTGAAGATGAATACAAGGAAGATGGAACAAATGATCAAGAAAATAGTTCTGCTGTTGATAATGCTGGTGAAACAGACTTAACTGAAGAACCAGAATTAACTGCTGAAACAGACTTAACTGAAGAAGCATAATTAACAAAAGAAGCAGAATTAACAGAAGATGAGGTGGATTTGAGAAATATCCCACCTGATTATCAAGTTCCTTCTACTCCACATACAAGGATTCACAAAGTCCACTCCCTGGAAAATGTGATTGGAGATGTACAATCAGGTGTGAAGACAAGACAACAACTGATGTTTTCAGACCAACAAGGGCTTCTTGATGCCCTTTATGCTTCAAAACAGCATGAGTTTTCAAACTCTTGCTTGTTTGTATGTTTTCTCTCACAAGATGAACCAAAGAACATTTTGAAAGCATTAGATGATTCAAGCTGGGTAGAAGCTATGCAAGAGGAGCTTTTTCAGTTCAAGATTCAGAAGGTATGGGTGCTAGTTGATTTACCTAAGGATGCAAAGGTAATTGGCACTAGATGGGTTTTCAAGAACAAAAGGGATGAAAGGGGAATAGTGATTAGGAACAAGGCTAGATTAGTAGCCCAAGGGTACACACAACAAGAAGGTATAGACTATGATGAGGTTTTTGCTCCAGTAGCAAGACTTGAAGCAATTAGGCTTTTCTTAGCTTATGCTTCATTTTTAGGCTTCACAGTTTATCAAATGGATGTCAAGAGTGCATTTTTATATGGTACTATTGAAGAAGAGGTTTATGTCTCACAGCCTCCTGGTTTCATTGATCCTGACAATCCAGACAAAGTGTACAAAGTTGTAAAAGCTCTATATGGCCTGCATCAGGCACCAAGAGCTTGGTATGAAACACTGGCTTCCTATTTAAAAGATAATGGATTTCAAAGAGAAAAGATTGATCAGACACTTTTCATCAAACAGCACAAGAAGGATCTTCTGTTAGTGCAGGTGTATGTGGATGACATTATCTTTGGGTCTACAAGGAAGGAGATGTGTTTGGAGTTTGAGAAGCTTATGCATGATAAGTTTCAGATGAGTTCCATGGGGGAACTTACATTCTTTTTGGGTTTGCAAGTTAAACAGTCATATGAAGGCATATTTATTAGTCAAGATAAATATGTTGCTGAGATACTTAGGAAGTTCAACTTTGCTGATTCAAAAATGGCAAGCACACCAATGGAATCTGAGAAGCCATTTCTTAAAGAATTAGATGGAGAAAATGTGGATGTACACACATACAGATCTATGATCGGATCTTTGATGTATCTTACATCATCAAGACCTGATATCATGTTCTCTGTTTGTGCTTGTGCAAGATTTCAAGTAACTCCAAAGGTTTCTCATTTAACAGCAGTCAAGAAAATTTTTAGATATCTCAAGGGTCAACCTAGGTTGGGACTATGGTATTCTAGAGAGTCACCTTTTGACTTGGTAGCATTTTCGAATAGCGATTATGCTGGTGCTAGCTTGGACAGAAAGTCAACAACTGGAGGATGTCAATTCCTTGGGTGTAGACTTATCTCATGGCAGTGTAAGAAGCAAACAATTGTGGCCACTTCAACAACTGAAGCTGAATATGTAGCTGCTGCAAGTTGCTGTGCTCAAGTCCTATGGCTTCAAAACCAACTCCTTGACTATGGTTACAATTTTATGAACACTGTTATTCATGTTGATAATAGTAGTACAATTTGCATTATTAAAAATCCAGTACAACATTCTAAAACAAAACACATTGAAATTAGACATCACTTTATAAGAGACTGCAATGAGAAAAGATTAATTCAAGTTCTTAAAATTGCTTCAGAATACAACTTTGCAGATCTGCTAAAAAAAGCTTTTGATGTTGGAAGGTTTCAGTACTTGGTAGCAAGTATTGGAATGCTTAATCTTTGAATTTTTCAATCTAATGTGTTTTTGTATATAAATTTTTGGTTGTACTGCTCACTTTATAAGTTAATGCTGCTATTACAAAAGTTTGTGCTGCTAGTACAAATTTAAATTGTGTTATTCATACAGTTAGTCCTATGATTATTCTAATACAAGACAAGTACTTTGTACATTGTTCTTTTGGTTTTAGACTAACGATTTCAGGTATGAACAAATAAACACAAAGGATGTTTCAAGTGAAATGAAAGCAACAGAATGATAATATCAGTTGCTGACATAATAGGTTTATGATAGAAAGAGTTTGGGAATTTCAAACCTCCTTAAAACTTCTTTCTTGAAGCTTGATTATGATGTTTCACATTGATTTGATGACTTAGTTGCTCAGAAAGTAACTGATACAACTCACTTTCTATCATTTTATACTTTTAAGTATAATGAGCAAGTCTAAGGACATCTGATAGAAAGAACAGCTAGTAAAAGTGAATCTAACACTTGTGTTAGAGGCAACAATTGCTATGAGCTGGAAACCCTGTCAAGAAAGCCTTTTGAATAGGTTTATCTTTACACAGGCAGTTATTTATAACTGAAAACATTGGTTCTCACACAACCAGGGGTTGCTTTAAACCGAAATCTTGATTAAGTGTCTGTTACAGACTTAATCCCTTCAAAATGGTTAAAAGCAGTATGAGTTTTAATAATAAAATCATGAACATACTGCTCAGTCAAAAGTTTCTTAAAAAGGATTTTCAAAAGGACTCAGTAAAACCATCCATTGATGGATAATGAGTCAATTCCCCATGAATCACCTCTTATAGGAGTTAACACACCTAGAAGTGATGAGGGCAACAAATTAAACTCTTAAGGAATTGATGGCTAAATGTACAACATTGTCTGATAACAAGTTCTAATTGATAGCTCAAATGATGGGGAGAGAAATATTTTGGTACATTGTGAGAGATCTTCCAATTAGGGGAGGAAATGTTATTTGCATCTCAGGGGAAGAAATGTCTCAGGGGAGGAAATAAATCCAAAGAAGGAAGATTAACCAATGAAAGGGAGGAAAAGACAAGAGCATACAAGATGATGACATAGAGGTTGAAAATGACAAGAATAGAGCTGATAATCTCTTCTTCATGAACAAGATTCTGGAGTATTATGTATATTCAGAAGGGATGAAGCATTCAAAAGGAGAAAGTTCTATCTAGGTCAAATGGAGAAAAGTTTCAATTTCAGTTCACTATGTTTGTTCATCACTTGCAAAGGCATGCTGATAGATGATTTCACTTGTTGAAACAAGCATCCAAGATACACAACACCATTGCCTCTTATAATTCCTCCATCCAAGGAAATTGCACCATCTTTTAGGTCATGGTTGAAGCCTGAAGATGTGTATTGATATTGTTAAAGTCAAAGAACAGAAAGCAGATGAGTTACTGAGAAAGATATTCTATATCTCACAGATCAGAAGAAAGTTCAGATCAAGGGTCTGACTATGAAGTGTTTGCAAGATCCTCACAATCAGAAATTCAATTCAGAAGAAACATGTTGAAAAGGGTTCACATGTTTAGGGGAGGATTGTTGGGAATTAAATATTCTGAAGACTAAGTATCGGGAAATTCTCTTAAGTGGTTAATTCTGGTAGCTTTAGTGTTAAGTCTGGTGAATTCCAAGGTTAAGTCTGGTGGTTAAGTGTAGCGATTAATTCTGGTGACTACCACAATTAAGTCTGCTCTTCGAATGTTAAGTCTGCTTGCTGGATGGATAAGTATAATAAAGTCAATTATATACGGTAGATAATATCTTACCCCATGTGATCAGTCATTATGTTATATTCTCAGAACAAGTTGTAAACATAGATACATGTTGTATCTTAGTTACTGACTCACATAAGCTAGCAAGTAGTTCGACAAGACTTGACAAGAATTAACAATATTGTAAAGATCTCCTTGGACTATAAAAGGAGATCTTAGCTTAGTCATAAGTGTGACATATAGTGAGTGTATCTTTAAGTGATTAAGTTTTATATGTTGAATAAGAACATTTGATAAAACTTTCATATTCATAACTGTCAAGAACAAGAACAATCATAAACATTATCAATAATATAGAATACTTTGGTATTATACTTTCGGTGTTCATTGTTCAATATACACAAGCATCACTGTTCCATTTCCATAACCAAAATAACCTTCTAAGTGTGATTAAGTAGATTCCGCATACTTGATCATATTAACTCAACATATCACATACACAAAGCAACAAAGGTCTAACCACCTTATAGTGTATCGTAGAATCCTCTCAATTGGTATCAGAGCCAGGTTGATATAGTTGATTTAGAAGAAGAAGAAGAAGAAATGGACATTGAATCTATGCAAACAAATGTTGCTGCAAAACTACCCATGCTCAAACAGAATGAGTTTGAGATGTGGAGGCTGAGAATAGAGCAATATTTCCAAGTGCAAGACTATGCACTATGGGAAATTATTGAAGATGGAAACTCTTACCAGCCTACCACCACTACATCAACAGTGGACGGCAAAGTGGTGACAACTCTGCAGACACACCCAACATCTGCAGAAGACAGAATAAAGAAGAAAAATGACTTAAAGGCAAGAAGCATGCTGATGATGACCATTCCCAATGATCAACTTCTAAACTTCAGCAAGTTCAAAGATGCCAAGTCATTATTTGAAGCTATTGTTGCCAGATATGGTGGAAATGAAGCCACCAAGAAAACCTACAAGACACTGCTCAAGCAGCAGTTTGAAAACTTCTCATCTACCAACAATGAATCTCTTGACCATATGTTTAATAGGCTTCAGAATATTGTGAGCCAACTTGCTATTCTTGGGGTTGAAATACCTCAAGAAGATTTAAACTCAAAATTTCTGAGAAGCTTACCTGAAGAGTGGGCTATGCATGTTGTTGTCTGGAAGAATAAGCCAGACCTTGATACAATGGAACTGATAGATTTGTATAGCAACTTTAAGATTGTGGAGCAAGATTTGAAAAGAAGTGGAGGTACTAGTTCTAATACTGGGAACATGGCTTTTATGTCAACTCCTAGTACCTCAAAATCAAGTGAGGAGGTGAAAGTTGTTGATGGTGTTGGTGCTGCTAGTTCATCAAGCAGTACCATGGGTATTTTGGATGAGAAGATGTAGGAAAATAACCTTCTTGATTGTGTGTATGATTCGGGTGGTCTTGATTCATGAAAGATCAAGAATCCCATTATGAGTTAGATGTTAGAGAGAAGTTAGAGAGAGGTGGGAGACTCTTTGTGAAAACCTGAATATTAGATTCAATGTGTGAAGAGTTCCAACCCTTCCCAAGTGTGGGAAGGGGTATTTATACTTCCTAATAATAGTGCCCCTAGTGGGCTGTGAAGTGAGCTGACAGTGGGGAAAGCCCCGACCCACTCCACAAATATAGATACGACTAATCTAATAAAACTAATAATACTAATAATACTAAGCTAATATAAATAAGCCTACGAGCTATATAAATGCTAATTAGATGCTCGGGGTGACCGAGCCTTCATCTGAATATTTATATTCCTAACAATCTCCCCCTAAGGGAGGTCACCCCGGAAATAATAATTCGAATTCTAGCATTCTTTCTTCTGAACTTGTCTTTATAGCTCGTAGTCTTTGATTCTTCAAAGTCTTGTATCTTTGTGCTTTCAGCAGTGATCTTTTGATGACATCTCTTCTATCTTGGATGATCTTTGAGTATTCTTCGAATTTATCATCCAGCATTTGTCTTTAAGTCATCTTTTGGTAGTATGTCTCCACGTGTTGTGTAAATCTTTGAGCCGACATGCTCACACTATTTGGTGTCATGATCTTTAGCATCAGAGTTTGCGGAAGCCGTGTAAAAGGTCTTTTAGGTTGATCATGACATTCTTGAGTTACAATGATGATGTAGTGTGAACATGTGGTAGAGGATTGGCATCTTTACTGCAACCAGCTACAACCGCATTCAGCTGCAACTTCAATCAGCTACAACCGCAAACAGCTGCAACAGCAATCAGCTACAATCGCCAGAAGTTCCTGCATACGACAGTTAGCAATAAAACATCCGGTACTTACAGGTTCGGACTTCGAGATTGTTAACAGCATAGTGTGAAAACTCTCTCTAATCCTTACCAAGACCGTTCCTAATCGAAAACCCACAGAGGGCTTTTTAAGATCGAACCGTAGCACATCAACGATTAGGTGAGTCGCTGGAGATCACTCCACGACTGTAGACCGTTTGAAACCGCCGCGATCACTAAGCGTAATCCATAAAGGACTACCGAAGTGACCTGCTTTCAGGGCTGCTTGATGTTGACCCTGGCAGGAATTTCCATTCAATCATTGAGAATTACAATTGTAGATTCTCTCATAAATGTTCTGGCAGATTGCTAAGATCTGCGTAGGACTCATAAGTTTACAACTGGTGTCCTTAAAGTTGAACACCCAGTGTAGAAATAATTTGTGTTCCTATGAGATCTTTTTATGCATCTCGTGGCTCTAGACTCGATAGTGCGTTTTGATTTAGTGAGCGGAGGCTGGAGAGAACTGCCACCTATTCAATATCATCTAACTCGGAGTGAGAGAGACGATAGGAATGTATTGAACTCCGTGACAATTGAAACAAGAATCCTTTGAGGGACCTTGAGTGGCTAGGGAGGGTTGTGCAGCGTATCACTGGGTCCATGATACTTTGTCTTCAATGCCAGCAATCAACTAAGTGATTCTGACAGCATATGTATTGACCCGGTTTCTGCCTAAGTTGTAAGGAGGGCTATTTCTTTTCACCCTTTATCTTTACAATTCTTTTTCATTCTTCAACCCCTTCAGTGCTTACCGAGACTTCATTACTAGTACCTTGTTGGGTTTGTTCCAGTACTAGCTCCATCTCAGTCGGCACTCTTCCCTTAATCACACTTTTCTCCCTTTTAATCATACCTAAGGACTTCTACACTAACTAGTGGATTGTCCCTGGGTAGATCCCTCCGGCTCTGGCGGGATCGTGGGAACTTGAGCCTAACCTAACCATCCTTATAACTCCATGCATTAATTAAAATGGTCGGTCTTTGGTGTACTTCCACGATTGCCATAAACCAAATCTTTGAAAAATCTCTCAAAGTGTTCATGATTCTGAAACACATTTTTGCAAACACTTGAGAGTTTTATATTTTTCAAATGCTCCCCCTCAACATGTGCTCAAATGATTGTTTTATAAATTTGCACATGTCAGGTGAAGCTCGCACTTTTGAATTGATTGATTTTCCAAGAACATGATCATCGCGAGACACGCTTACATCACTAGTAAACTAGCTTGAAATTATTACCCGTCCAGATCACATTCAAGGAAGATCGCTCGAAATCGGTACATTCTACTCAGACACGTCCTTTGCGAGACACGCTTACATCACCAGATAAACTGGCTTGAAATTATTACCCGTCCAGGACATGTCCTTTCGACTACTGACTTTAGCTATCGTCAATTCATTGGTGAAGTCTGAGCCTTGCTCATGCTATGCCAAATCCTTTTTGTTCATTTGCTCCCCCTCAATATGTGCATCGATATACGAAAGAGTTTAGCACATATGGGAGAGCCTAACGTTTAAGTTCAAAACATCACATTTTCATCAGGTTTCATATTTAAATCACATTCTCTCCCCCGATCAAAAATTTCAAACCTTTTGAGATTTGTGATCCCAATTGATTTAAATAATTTAGAAAACATGGGAGAAAATGTGGTCAGGTTTAACATGTTCTGATGATGAAACATACTTTGCTCCCCCTTAATCTAAGAGGGAGATTCACTGCTTGTTATGCATAAGTCGACTTTGATGATGGTGTTGTTGTTGTTGTTGTTGCTACTGCCGATGTTGTTGTCGTGGTGAATTCCGAGCCAATCAATAGAGTTTGAACGTCTGATCAAATGGTTAGAATGGGAACTGGCACATTCATTTTGGCTATGGAATCTGCATAAGAATATCAACACAGATATACATGCATACAGATACACTATTCCTTAATAGCTACCCTTCAGCAGCTTGCCACATTATAATACCAAGTTCATCTTATAATCAAACCACAATCAGGAACTACGTCAAACCACTATCTAGCATGAAGAACAAATAGCAATCATGCACATGGCAATTCACACACATTTCAATATTCAACTCAGGATCTTAGGAACATGATTCACGCATGATAACAATCTACCTAAGCGAATCCTGAGAACATATGCACAATATCAACAACCATTAAGCAGCAGAGACAAACAACATTTGAAATTCATTCATTTAGATCATACAAATGCCAGTGGAGTATTCAAAAACATCAAACACAACTGGTTTTCTAACTTCTTTTAGGTTTTGAGTCTTAAAGCATTTTGGGGATTATACGAGGATACCAAAGTAACACAAATGAACCTTCTAGATACATAAAGCTAGGAAACTATAAGCAAATTGCACATAATGTCCTAAACTTTCTAGCAACTAACACACTTGGTCATTTGATATATTTAAGCAAGATCCTCTTCAACTAATTCCCCATTAACTACAAAACCTTTTCTAACAAGTATGTTTCAACCAATAAATCCGTTTGATGATATAAAATTTGAATTCACTCTCCCCCTCAATCAATGACCCGTATTCTAGTTGAACCTCAACTAAAATCACGCTCAACCCCACAACTCATCAAACAAGAACTGTCATGAGGTTGTGTAGTCGTTGATTGAGTGACAAATTTTATGCATAATCCAAGTATAAACAAATTTCATACAACACATATTCACCAAGTGTCTCACAAATAATTTTCAGAAGAATCATAGAATGAAAACTATTTGTATGCAAAGAAGACTTCTCTTCTTTTTCAAGAAATGATGCACTGAAACGTACATCAGATCGAAGAAACATGGATATAAAGTAATCCATGCCCAGGTGAACATCACCCAGTTGGAGGAACAGCCGTCTTTTTGGCGACGTGCTTTCCCCAGTTTGAAGCGCGGGTTGCTATCTAAAGTAATAGCAAGCCATTTAGACATGTTTTAACAATCCATTTTAACTTCTGCTCGAGCTTCATTTAAAGACCCGTGCCATTATTGAATGACATTTCTAAGTCCGTAAATGTTATCGATAAACAGAAGACATGCCTAGGTGAAACTATTTTTGGTATTTTCTAATTTTTCAATTTTTATGGGTTTTTCTGATTTTAAGTTTCTCTATTTACAATTAGCAAGATTTCTATAAATCTATTTACAAGATGGTATAAAATATGAACAAGTATATATATACAAGGATACGAACCAGAAACCATTACTCCTCAGCATTCTGAATCTTCTCCGCATTCATCACTTGACTTGCTGAAGAGCAATGTGAGCACTTTCAATCAGGGAATGATTCTGGCTCAACACTCTCCCCTAATTAGTGCTCTCCCCCAATCTGACAACCTTTCTGATGAACACCCATAATAGGAAGAAGACTTTGGATGAACGCCCGAAATATGAAGAAGTCTTTTGATAACCAAATGCATGCCGTCTTTAATCTTCTAACACTCCCGTCCTAGAGTGACGCCGTCAAAAACCTTAGGCATCTTTTCGGTAGTTTAAGTTGAGCTTCAACTGAAATCTAGCTTAACCTCACAACTCATCAAACAAGAACTGTCATGAGGTTAAACTAAACCACAAATTTAAGCCCGGTAACAACTTGATTTCAGCTTAACCTCACAACTCATCAAACAAGAACTGTCATGAGATTAGGTTAAAATCAAGTTGGACCTACCCTTAAACTACAGAACAACTTGAATCTAACTTAACTCCACAACTCATCAAACAAGAACTGTCATGGGATTAAGTTAAATATCAAGTTGTAAGAAAAGAGCTCAACATTTTTGAATGTAGAGAAGACTGAAGACTCGACCTTCTTCAAGATTGCCCAATGTGGAGGAACAGAATACCAATCATCTTCATCTCACCCAATGCCTTCCAGTAACCTTACATGTAACCCATCAGCCCGCAGCATACACATGAGAAGATAACTCCCAACAGAGAATGAAGAATAGACTGACGACTCGACCTTCTTCAGTCTTTAGTATAACACCAAAGTAACAAGTTGAACCACTGATCATCTATAGAATGTATCCATCCTTGGATATTAAGCCCTGATCACGTGAACCTGTTGTGCGTCCTTGATGTACACATTCTCTCTCCCCTGATGGTTACGATTAATCAGCCCATGACGTAACAGTGAAACGATAATACCAAGGTAACAAGTTGAACCACTGATCATCTACAGTATTTATCCATCCTGGATATTAAGCCCTGATCACGTGAACCTGTTGTGCGTCCTTGGTGTACACATTTCTCTCCCCCATGATGGTTACGATTAATCGGAATCATCATCATGATGTGTACATGTAGCCTGATGACGTATACTTGAAGCATTGACTAGAAACCCATTGTTGCTGATAACCCGTGAGACTTTGTCGATTAGCATTCCATGACCATGTTCTTCAACACCTTGATAGACGGAAGAAGTAGTGTTGGAGAAACATGGTTTGCACGACTCCTGAACTGACGTATTCAGGAGTCGTATGACCATTTCTCAATCATCAACTAACATGTAGATTAATATTCACCCTTTCCCCCCCTCAAAAATTGCATGATAACTTCAACGAATCTTTTGTTTGTCTATCATGTTGTACAAACTGAGTATCTCTGATATAGCAGAATCTGAAGTATTTGACATGATATTAACGTGCACGGGATTTTACAATTCTATGATTTAAACCGAGAAATAGATTCTTTCGCGGGGTTTTACAAAATCAAGAATAAACCGTGGAATGATGCTTGATATGTGTTATGATGACTGTTGGATTGTTGCACTATTGTTAAGTGGTGATTTGGTTTGGTTGATGCGAGTTGTTACGGTGGAATTTTGGTCTGGAAACTTAAAACCTCAATAACTTCATTCTGGAGCGTTTTCAGGCCTCGAAACTTGGGTTGAATGAATAAATTTATTCAACGTGTCCTTCTCCTCGGTCTCACGGTCGTTTTGACAGGTGTTTCGCTGAAAACGGAGTTACGGTTCAAAAGTTATGGCCGTTTGAAGTTTTGACGTAAAAAGTCAACTTTGGATACAAACCGCCTAGACAAACCGAGTAGACACAAACCGAGTATACTCCTCAGAGACAAACCGAGTCTACACAAACCGAGTACACGCTGGAGGGACAAACCGAGTAGGCACAAACCGAGTAAACTCCTCAGAGACAAACCGAGTCTACACAAACCGAGTATACGCAGCTGGGACAAACCGAGTAGACACAAACCGAGTAAATTTACACAAACCGAGTAAATTCTTCAGAGACAAACCGAGTCTACACAAACCGAGTATGCAAAGCAGGGACAAACCGAGTACGCGCAGTAGGGACAAACCGAGTAGGCACAAACTCCCAGGCACGTCACTATCACTGCCTTTTGTCCTTTTGCCTAAACGAGTAAAAAGGACAAACCGTGTCCAAGATTGACACAAACCGAGTCCAATAATCGACCAAAATGGACAAACCGCTGCCAAGAACAACCCAACTACAACCCACGAATTTTCTCAAAATCACCACACCGTTCTTAGATCTGTGAATCCAAGCACTAAATACCACTCTAATACTATTCTTAAGCTAGAAAGTACAAAGAAAACCAACTTCTAAACACTAAACAAAGTACAATGATGAAATTTATGCTACTTGAACAAACCGAACTAAAACCTTAAAAACTACAAATCTAAACAAATCTAACCAAGAAAAACTTAAAGAACTACACAAATCCAGTATAAAACAACCTCTAATCACTAAACAAAAACACAAAATGAACCGTATGCAACTAATCAAACCGAACAAGAAAGATCTTGAAAACTACAAACCGAACAAGAAAGATCTTGAAAACTACAAATCGACCCAAGTATAAACACCTCACAAACTACACAAATTCGTGAATACCAACTCTCATGGACCTAACCATGGCTCTTGATACCAATTGTAGGAAAATAACCTTCTTGATTGTGTGTATGATTCGGGTGGTCTTGATTCATGAAAGATCAAGAATCCCATTATGAGTTAGATGTTAGAGAGAAGTTAGAGAGAGGTGGGAGACTCTTTGTGAAAACCTGAATATTAGATTCAATGTGTGAAGAGTTCCAACCCTTCCCAAGTGTGGGAAGGGGTATTTATACTTCCTAATAATAGTGCCCCTAGTGGGCTGTGAAGTGAGCTGACAGTGGGGAAAGCCCCGACCCACTCCACAAATATAGATACGACTAATCTAATAAAACTAATAATACTAATAATACTAAGCTAATATATATAAGCCTACGAGCTATATAAATGCTAATTAGATGCTCGGGGTGACCGAACCTTCATATGAATATTTCTCACAACAAGTCATCAGAGTTGCGGAAGCTGTGTTGAAGGTCTTTTAGCTATCATGATGTCTTTAATAATGAGTTGGAAGTGTGAGCATGGAGTGTGAATTGACAAGCTACTATTTGACTTGTTGCGACTTGTCTGATTGCAATGGTACCAGTTGCGATTTGATGTTGTGAGTTAACACTTGCGATTTGACTTATTGCGATTTGGTTGATTGCAATTTGACGTGTTGCAATTTGACAAACTGTGACTTGACTTGTTGCAATCTGATCAAATTGAAATTTGACTTCTTTAACTTGAATTTTGAAGATTAGTATTGCAGCTCACTCTTAGTTGTTCTGGTTGATTTCACGATTTCTCTTGTAGGTTTTAGAAAATCCCGCGAAAGATTCGATTTCTCGGTTTAAATCTCAAGAGTTGTAAAATCCCGTCAAATTAATTTTGGACAAGTTGGCTGGACTAGGAGTTAGACATAATAAAACTTATGGGGTTTGACTATGCTGTTTTCGGGATAAGTTTGTGCTACGAGATCGGCGGGAATTTGGAAATTATGGTAACTTGGTTGGTTTGTTAATTCACGGGTTGGTGTACTCAGTGTCACAAACATCTCGGGGTGGATGGATGCACGATGTTTGTTGACCCTTGCTCAAGCGTATTTAAGGTGATTAGATCTGGATGTTCAAGAAGTGGATATATACAATAAAGGATGGAAGGTTGGGTATATATCACTACCTATATTTAAAGGAGTTACGTTGTTGTGCTCAATATAGGTTCTAAATCACAATTTGCAATTTAAGGTGATTAGACTTGGATGTTCACGAAGTGGATATATACAATTAAGGATGGAAGGTTGGGTATATATCACTACCTATATTTAAAGGAGTTACGTTGTTGTGCTCAATATAGGTTCTAAATCATAATTTAGTGCAAGTTTAAGTCGCGGACTTGTTCTTTATCAAGCTTCATCAAGTGATTGTTGTTTCTCAAGCTTCTAATGGGATTGTTGTTCAAGATCTTCTCAAGAGGTAGTCAGGCTTAAAGACAAGAGGTGATTTGTTTGGAGACGTGTTTTAACCTTTTACTCACTTTAAAGTCATATGCATTTCATCAAGCGGTTGTGGCATATTACGAGCTTCAATGAATTGTTAATCTTCTAAACCATTGATGATGAGGAAATCAAGGGGTTACTACAAGAGAGTCTTAATCACCATCTTCGTTGCAGTAGTTTCATTTGTCTCTTTCCATGTTTTGTGCCTGAGAAATTCACAAACATCACGGACTCTCAGCTTTGGCAAAAAGGTCATTTCATGTCCTTTTTGAGGGGGAGAATTATCGCAAGTTTCCTAGAAGTTCTGTCTCCAGCGATGTGAATTTCAGCGGTTCCGGTTACAGCGGGTCAGATCGTATCGGTTCAGTCTCCAGCGGTTTGAATCTTAGCAGTGTCGGCTACAGCGGGTCAGATCGTAGCGATTCAGGATTCAGTGGTTCAGTCTACAGCAGTTTGAAGCTTACTGTTGTGCAGTTAGTTCTTGAATTTATTTCTCAGATAAATCTCAAGAACTGTAAAATCCTGTACACAAGATGATCACGATGTTTGACTGACTATGAGTCATGGGCACTTCTAAGAATTAGCGCATGTTTCTTCTCTCTTTGGCTAGTCAACAACACAAGATGATCACAAAGTTAATCCGGTATTCTTTATTTGTGATTGAAGTTGAATTTCTCGAAGGCGTCTACTTATTTTATCTTGAAGACGGGGTTGGTTAGATGCATGACCTTCAATGATAACTTGCTCGTGCGTAAAATTTAAGATGAAGACTTGGGTTATCTAGTTACCAGCAGTCGGGGTAACTATCACTTAAGAGTTACTGGAGTACTCAGTGTCACACGTCAATGACGTTGTCGATAATCGCAAGAGGTGTTAATGTCTCATACTTTGGTTGGGTATTGAGCACTTAGAGATCTGCTTGGAACATTAATTCTCTACACCGTTCTTCCAAACTTAGTGCAAGCTTAAGTAACAAATTTGGGGATTTCTTCTTCTGGTTTCAGTATTGGTATATCGGGTTTCCTTTATCAAGTGGTCTCTAATCTGTGTTCAAGGTTGGTTAGTTGGCCAAAGGTTTTAAAAGGTTGTGATGTGATCTGTAATTCTCACAAGATATTCTTACCCAAACTGATGTTCACCTAATCCAAATCAGTCATGCCACATTCTATCTGTTACTGTCTCACGGTTTCTTCTTGGTTTTGTAAAATCCCGCGAAAGAACTTATTTCTCGGTTTAAACCATAGATTTGTAAAATCCCGTGATGATGGGCTATGCGCTCTTGACCAGGATCGGGTTAAAACCATTATCGAAGTTCAGTTATTACATCACAAATGGCTGGATCGAGGCATTTAATTGTCAAGATGTGACTACGGGGTTAGTTCAGTATTATTTATTTGAGGCTGAAGTGAAATTTCATGGGTGCGTGTACTTAGCATCTGAAGATATCGGGGAGGTTGGATGAAGATTCTTCGAGATCCTTGTTCGAGCTTTCAATACAATGACAAGGACTTGGATATCTAGTTATTTTTTTTCTTTCTCCCTATTACAAAATAACTATCACTTTAAGGAGTCACGTTGTAGTGCTCAGTGTCACACGAAGTTGTGGATATCCAAGAGGTGATGTACGTCTTATACTTGATGGTTGGTTGGTTGAAGAGTATAGAGTACTTAGGGATTCGATGTTGCACGAAGTCTCTACACCGCTCTTTGTCACGCATTAGTACAAGTTTAAGTCACAAGTTCGGGTTATATTACTTCAGTATCAAGTTCATCATATTGGGTTTTTCTCCATCAGTGGTCACGACATCAAGCCGACAGAATGATAATGGGGTTGGTATCGAGTTAGATGAGAGAAGAAGTAAAGAGAGAGATAATGACGTCTGTACACTTCAGTGCAGGCCTCGTTCTTCATCTTATGACGTCTGAATACATCAGTTCAGGCCTCATTCTTCAAAGAAAAGAAAAGTGTACGCTTGAGTGCACTTTATCTTCAAAAGAAGAGGAGTCTTCTTATTAATGGCCATTCTCATCAACAAGATTCATGCTCTTTCCGTGCTTATTCAATCTTCAAGTGGATCGGCGCATATTGGAGTATTCTTTTATTCACATATTCAATCAAAAATTGCAGTTGACAGGCATATGCAATTTTTGAGGGGGGGAAAGGGTGAATAAACAACATGTTAGTCTTCAAGAACCGTCAAGTGGAGCTACTTACCATTGATGGTATTCATATTCACGAGTTCAATCATCAAAAATTGAACTCGTGAATATGAATACCATCAATGGTAAGTAGCTCCACTTGACGGTTCTTGAAGACTAACATGTTGTTTATTCACCCTTTCCCCCCCTCAAAAATTGCATATGCCTGTCAACTGCAATTTTTGATTGAATATGTGAATAAAAGAATACTCCAATATGCGCCGATCCACTTGAATACCAACTGAATATTTATATTCCTAACAGAAGACTTGTTGTGCATTTCTCACAAGTCGAAATGATGGGTCCATGCTCACTTATGAAGACCTCCAAGAGATCAATGATGATGATCTGGAGGAAATGGACCTAAAATGGCAAATTTCTCTTCTTAGCATGAGAGCCAAGAAGTTCTATCAAAGGACGGGGAAGAAGCTCTTAATCAGCAACACTGTTACTGCTGGTTTTGACAAGTCAAAGATAGAGTGTTATAACTGCCACATGATGGGGCACTTCTCAAGAGAATGTAGAAGGCCAAGGCAGCAGGATAGCAAGAACAAAGGTTTTGGAAGCACATCCAAAACAAGGGAGGTTTCTGAGCCAAACTCAAAAGCTATGGTAGCTATTGATGGGCTAGGTTTTGATTGAAGTTTCATGGCTAATGAAGAAGAAGATTCTTCACAGATGGCACTCATGGCTTTTTCTACTACTGAGGTACAATCTCATAAAGCTTGTTCAAATGCTTGTACTGCTCTTAAAGAATTACAAACTTTAATCAAACATTATGATGACCAAAAGAAAGAGCTAATCAAAACTCATCAAAACTATATAGACTATAAGTGTGGTTTAGAATCAGTAGAAAAGCAGATCTTATACTACAAAGAAAATGAAGTTGCTTTTTCTGATGACAAAGCTCTTCTTAGACAAGACATATTCTTTAGAGATGCTGAAATTAAGCTTTTGAGATAGGCTTTTGATAGGGTCAAAAAGGAAAATGAAAACATTCACTTGACTACACAAACACTAGAACATGCTTCTAGAGGTGTAACCAACATGATAGAATGTCAAGTGATAAACAGAGCTAAGTCAGGAGTAGGATATAAGAGTGTCCCACCTCCATACAGAGGTATCCCTAAACCCCCAGGGATTGACCTAGAACACTCAGGCTTACCTGAATTTCAACTACCAAAGTTACAATATGGTGTACAACCAAAAACCAATGTAGTTGTTGATGAGCCTAAGAAGTTAAGTGAAAGTTTAAGTAAAACTTCACTTCTTGAGGACAAGGTGTCCTCTGATAGAAGATCAGATAGAGTAGTCATTGAAGACTGGGTATCTGATGATGATGAAGATGAACAGGTTATGTCTAAACCTGAAGTAGTTAAGAAAGCAGGAACAAGTGTTCCTAAGATAGTCAAACACAATACTGATAGGCCTAAGACCAATGTAAAACATGTTAGGCAACCAGTTAGATATTGTGAACAATATAGATCCACAAAGAAGCCCAGAGGTGACCAAAGAAGTTGGAATAACCTCAAGTCTCACCAAAACAGTGATGACTTCGGATTTTATAATAAAGCTTGTTTCACATGTGGAAGTTTTGACCATCTTACAGCTTTCTGTAACAAATGGGTATCTGGGTATGAAAACAATAGGGTGAATTTCAAAAGGCAAACTCCTCAAACTTACTTTCACTCTAGTTCTAATTTTAATAGATCATCACCCAAAACAGTTTCAATTAAGTCTGGCTTAAAACAAGTTAAGTCTGCAAGACCATTTAAGTCTGTTTACCCAAAACCAGCAGTTAAAAATGCAAAATCAACTTTCAAATAAGCATTAAAAACTGCTAGAAGGCCCATTCAATCAAAAGCAGTGGTCCAAAAACAAGTTTGGAAAATTAAGGGTACAACTGCAAAGTCAGCAGTTAATTCTGCTAGGCAAGTAGTTAATACTGCTGTTTGGAAAAACAGGGCAAATGCTGTTAAGGCCTCAGCATGTTGGATTCTTAAATCCAATGTTGCATCAACTGTTCTCAAGAGATTAAATTTCATTGATGCAAGAGGCAGATCCAAGTCAATAATGGCTTGGGTCCCCAAAGGAAACTAATACTTCTCATTTCTGTGCAGGAACATTCAATTGATAAACAAGAGGATCAAGGATACTCAGATAGTGGATGTTCAAGGCACATGACAGGCAACAAGTCTTATCTCTCAGATTTTCAATCAATAGATGGAGGCTATGTTACCTTTGGAGGAGGTGTTGGTGGCAAAATTTCCGGTAAAGGTACCATTAAAACTAGAAATTTAGATTTTGAAGATGTGCACTATGTACAAGAGCTAAATTATAATCTTTTTAGTGTCTCACAAATGTGTGATAAAAAGAACAAAGTTCTTTTTTGTGACACTGAATGTCTTGTGCTTTCTCCTGATTTTAAGATGCCTGATGAAAGTCAAGTACTTCTTAAAATTCCTAGAAAGGGCAATATGTACAGTGTTGATATGAAGAACATTGTTCCTAAAAAGGCTTTAACTTTTCTTGTTACAAAGGCCACATTAGATGAATCAATGTTATGGCATAGGAGGCTTGGTCATATTAATTTCAAAACCATAAATCAGATTGTTAAGAATGGTTTGGTAAGAGGTTTACCTCAAAAATGATTTAAAAATGATCAAACATGCATTGCTTGTCTTAAAGGCAAACAACACAAAGCCACTTGTAAGCCCAAGATTTTTAACTCTATCAATCAATCATTGTTTATGCTTCATATGGACTTATTTGGTCCTACAAATGTTAGAAGTATGCAACATAAGAGATATTGTCTAGTTATTACTAATGACTATAGTAGATTTACATGGGTTTTCTTTTTAAGATCTAAGGATGAAACACCTAGCATCCTTAAGACTTTCATTACAGAGATAGAAAACCTAGTAGACAAGAAAGTAAAAGTCATTAGATGTGATAATGGGACAGAGTTTAAGAATAGAGTTATGGATGACTTCTGCAAAGAGAAAGGTATTAGGAGAGAATTTAGTGTTGCTAGAACTCCACAACAGAATGAAGTTGCTGAAAGGAAAAATAGAACACTAATAGAAGCTGCTAGAACTAGGTTAGCTGACTCTAAGCTACCTATAACTTTTTGGGCTGAAGCAGTCAACACTGCTTGTTATGTCCAGAATAGAGTTTTAGTTGTCACGCCTCACAATAAGACATCATATGAACTTTTTAGAGGTAGAACTCCTGCAATAGGATTTCTTAGACCTTTTGGATGTCATGTGACAATTCTGAAGACCTTAGACCATCTAGGAAAGTTTGATGGTAAAGCAGATGAAGGTTTCTTAGTTGGATATTCTCTCAATAGTAAAACATTTAGAGTATACAACTTAAGAACTAAGAAAGTAGAGGAAAACCTACATGTGGAATTTTTAGAACATAAATCCAATGTAGAAGGTCAAGGACCGAAATGGCTATTAGATCTTGAGACTCTAACCCATTCAATGAATTATGTGCCTATTGTTGTAGAAACTAAAGAATTTTCAGGTTCAAAAGCTGATGAAACATCAGATGAGGAAAGGTTAGAAAAAGAGACAAATCAAGATTATGTGATGATGCCAATATGGTCAAGTACAAGTGTGGATTCAACTTCAATAAATGGTGAATCTTCTTCTGGTAAAGCTAAAGAAGATGTTGAAGATGAATACAAGGAAGATGGAACAAATGATCAAGAAAATAGTTCTGCTGTTGATAATATTGGTGAAACAGACTTAACTGAAGAACCAAAATTAACTGCTGAAACAGACTTAACTGAAGAAGCAGAATTAACAAAAGAAGCAGAATTAACAGAAGATGAGGTGGATTTGAGAAATATCCCACCTGATTATCAAGTTCCTTTTACTCCACATACAAGGATTCACAAAGTCCACTCCCTGGAAAATGTGATTGGAGATGTACAATCAGGTGTGAAGACAAGACAACAACTGATGTCTTCAGACCAACAAGGGCTTCTTGATGCCCTTTATGCTTCAAAACAGCATGAGTTTTCAAACTCTTGCTTGTTTGTATGTTTTCTCTCACAAGATGAACCAAAGAACATTTTGAAAGCATTAGATGATTCAAGCTGGGTAGAAGCTATGCAAGAGGAGCTTTTTCAGTTCAAGATTCAGAAGGTATGGGTGCTAGTTGATTTACCTAAGGATGCAAAGGTAATTGGCACTAGATGGGTTTTCAAGAATAAAAGGGATGAAAGGGGAATAGTGATTAGGAACAAGGCTAGATTAGTAGCCCAAGGGTACACACAACAAGAAGGTATAGACTATGATGAGGTTTTTGCTCCAGTAGCAAGACTTGAGGCAATTAGGCTTTTCTTAGCTTATGCTTCATTTTTAGGCTTCACAGTTTTTCAAATGGATGTCAAGAGTGCATTTTTAAATGGTACCATTGAAGAAGAGGTTTATGTCTCACAGCCTCCTGGTTTCATTGATCCTGACAATCCAGACAAAGTGTACAAAGTTGTAAAAGCTCTATATGGCCTGCATCAGGCACCAAGAGCTTGGTATGAAACACTGGCTTCCTATTTAAAAGAGAATGGATTTCAAAGAGAAAAGATTGATCAGACACGTTTCATCAAACAGCACAAGAAGGATCTTCTGTTAGTGCAGGTGTATGTGGATGACATTATCTTTGGGTCTACAAGGAAGGAGATGTGTTTGGAGTTTGAGAAGCTTATGCATGATAAGTTTCAGATGAGTTCCATGGGGGAACTAACATTCTTTTTAGGTTTGCAAGTTAAACAGTCATATGAAGGCATATTTATTAGTCAAGATAAATATGTTGCTGAGATACTTAGGAAGTTCAACTTTGCTGATTCAAAAATGGCAAGCACACCAATGGACTCTGAGAAGCCACTTCTTAAATAATTAGATGGAGAAAATGTGGATGTAAACACATACAGATCTATGATAGGATCTTTGATGTATCTTACATCATCAAGACCTGATATCATGTTCTCTGTTTGTGCTTGTGCAAGATTTCAAGTAGCTCCAAAGGTTTCTCATTTAACAGCAGTCAAGAGAATTTTTAGATATCTCAAGGGTCAACCTAGGTTGGGACTATGGTATTCTAGAGAGTCACCTTTTGACTTGGTAGCATTTTCGAATAGCGATTATGCTGGTGCTAGCTTGGACAGAAAGTCAACAACTGGAGGATGTCAATTCCTTGGGTGTAGACTTATCTCATGGCAGTGTAAGAAGCAAACAATTGTGGCCACTTCAACAACTGAAGCTGAATATGTAGCTGCTGCAAGTTGCTGTGCTCAAGTCCTATGGCTTCAAAACCAACTCCTTGACTATGGGTACAATTTTATGAACACTGTTATTCATATTGAGAATAGTAGTACAATTTGCATTATTAAAAATCCAGTACAACATTCTAAAACAAAACACATTGAAATTAGACATCACTTTATAAGAGACTACAATGAGAAAAGATTAATTCAAGTTCTTAAAATTGCTTCAGAATACAACTTTGCAGATCTGCTAACAAAAGCTTTTGATGTTGGAAGGTTTTAGTACTTGGTAGCAAGTATTGGAATGCTTAATCTTTGAATTTTTCAATCTAATGTGTTTTTGTATATAAATATTTGGTTGTACTGCTCACTTTATAAGTTAATGCTGCTATTACAAAAGTTTGTGCTGCTAGTACAAATTTAAATTGTGTTATTCATACAGTTAGTCCTATGGTTATTCTAATACAAGACAAGTACTTTGTACATTGTTCTTTTGGTTTTAGACTAACAATTTCAGGTATGAACAAATAAACACAAAGGATGTTTCAAGTGAAATGAAAGCAGCAGAATGATAATATCAGTTGCTGACATAATAGGTTTATGATAGAAAGAGTTTGGGAATTTCAAACCTCCTTAAAACTTCTTTCTTGAAGCTTGATTATGATGTTTCACATTGATTTGATGACTTAGTTGCTCAGAAAGTAACTGATACAACTCACTTTCTATCATTTTATACTTTTAAGTATAATGAGCAAGTCTAAGGACATCTGATAGAAAGAACAGCTAGTAAAAGTGAATCTAACACTTGTGTTAGAGGCAACAATTGCTATGAGCTGGAAACCCTGTCAAGAAAGCCTTTTGAATAGGTTTATCTTTACACAGGCAGTTATTTATAACTGAAAACATTGGTTCTCACACAACCAGGGGTTGCTTTAAACCGAAATCTTGATTAAGTATCTGTTACACACTTAATCCCTTCAAAATGGTTAAAAGCAGTATGAGTTTTAATAATAAAATCATGAACATACTGCACAGTCAAAAGTTTCTTAAAAAGGATTTTCAAAAGGACTCAGTAAAACCATCCATTGATGGATAATGAGTCAATGCCCCATGAATCACCTCTCATAGGAGTTAACACACCTAGAAGTGATGAGGGCAACAAATTAAACTCTTAAGGAATTGATGGCTAAATGTACAACATTGTCTGATAACAAGTTCTAATTGATAGCTCAAATGATGGGGAGAGAAATATTTTGGTACATTGTGAGAGATCTTCCAATCAGGGGAGGAAATGTTATTTGCATCTCAGGGGAGAAAATGTCTCAGGGGAGGAAATAAATCCAAAGAAGGAAGATTAACCAATGAAAGGGAGGAAAAGACAAGAGCATACAAGATGATGACATAGAGGTTGAAAATGACAAGAATAGAGCTGATAATCTCTTCTTCATGAACAAGATTCTGGAGTATTATGTATATTCAGAAGGGATGAAGCATTCAAAAGGAGAAAGTTCTATCTAGGTCAAATGGAGAAAAGTTTCAATTTCAGTTCACTACGTTTGTTCATCACTTGCAAAGGCATGCTGATAGATGATTTCACTTGTTGAAACAAGCATCCAAGATACACAACACCATTGCCTCTTATAATTCCTACATCCAAGGAAATTGCACCATCTTTTAGGTCATGTTTGAAGCCTGAAGATGTGTATTGATATTGTTAAAGTCAAAGAACAGAAAGCAGATGAGTTACTGAGAAAGATATTATATATCTCACAGATCAGAAGAAAGCTCAGATCAAGGGTCTGACTATGAAGTATTTGCAAGATCCTCACAATCAGAAATTCAATTCAGAAGAAACATGTTGAAAAGGGTTCACATGTTTAGGGGAGGATTGTTGGGAATTAAATATTCTGAAGACTAAGTATCGGGAAATTCACTTAAGTGGTTAATTCTGGTAGCTTTAGTGTTAAGTCTGGTGAGTTCCAAGGTTAAGTCTGGTGGTTAAGTGTAGCGATTAATTCTGGTGACTACCACAATTAAGTCTGCTCTTCGAATGTTAAGTCTGCTTGCTGGATGGATAAGTATAATAAAGTCAATAATATACGGTAGATAATATCTTACCCCATGTGATCAGTCATTATGTTATATTCTCAGAACAAGTTGTAAACATAGATACATGTTGTATCTTAGTTACTGACTCACATAAGCTAGCAAGTAGTTCGACAAGACTTGACAAGAATTATCAATAATATTGAATCCTTTGGTATTATACTTTCGGTGTTCATTGTTCAATATACACAAGCATCACTGTTCCATTTCCATAACCAAAATAACCTTCTAAGTGTGATTAAGTAGATTCCGCATACTTGATCATATTAACTCAACATATCATATACACAAAGCAACAAAGGTTTAACCACCTTATAGTGTATCGTAGAATCCTCTCAATTGGTATCAGAGCCAGGCTGATATAGTTGATTTAGAAGAAGAAGAAGAAGAAATGGACGTTGAATCTATTCAAACAAATGTTGCTGCAAAACTACCCATGCTCAAACAGAATGAGTTTGAGATGTGGAGGCTGAGAATAGAGCAATATTTCCAAGTTCAAGACTATGCACTTTGGGAAATTATTGAAGATGGAAACTCTTACCAGCCTACCACCACTACATCAACAGTGGACGGCAAAGTGGTGACAACTCTGCAGACACACCCAACATCTGCAGAAGACAGAATAAAGAAGAAAAATGACTTAAAGGCAAGAAGCATGCTGATGATGACCATTCCCAATGATCAACTTCTAAACTTCAGCAAGTTCAAAGATGCCAAGTCATTATTTGAAGCTATTGTTGCCAGATATGGTGGAAATGAAGCCACCAAGAAAACCTACAAGACACTGCTCAAGCAGCAGTTTGAAAACTTCTCCTCTACCAACAATGAATCTCTTGACCATATGTTTAATAGGCTTCAGAATATTGTGAGCCAACTTGCTATTCTTGGGGTTGAAATACCTCAAGAAGATTTAAACTCAAAATTTCTGAGAAACTTACCTGAAGAGTGGGCTATGCATGTTGTTGTCTGGAAGAATAAGCCAGACCTTGATACAATGGAACTGATAGATTTGTATAGCAACTTTAAGATTGTGGAGCAAGATTTGAAGAGAAGTGGAGGTACTAGTTCTAATACTGGGAACATGGCTTTTATGTCAACTCCTAGTACCTCAAAATCAAGTGAGGAAGTGAAAGTTGTTGATGGTGTTGGTGCTGCTAGTTCATCAAGCAGTACCATGGGTATTTTGGATGAGAAGACTTGTTGTGCATTTCTCACAAGTCGAAATGATGGGTCCATGCTCACTTATGAAGACCTCCAAGAGATCAATGATGATGATCTGGAGGAAATGGACCTAAAATGGCAAATTTCTCTTCTTAGCATGAGAGCCAAGAAGTTCTATCAAAGGACGGGGAAGAAGCTCTTAATCAGCAACACTGTTACTGCTGGTTTTGACAAGTCAAAGATAGAGTGTTATAACTGCCACATGATGGGGCACTTCTCAAGAGAATGTAGAAGGCCAAGGCAGCAGGATAGCAAGAACAAAGGTTTTGGAAGCACATCCAAAACAAGGGAGGTTTCTGAGCCAAACTCAAAAGCTATGGTAGCTATTGATGGGCTAGGTTTTGATTGGAGTTTCATGGCTAATGAAGAAGAAGATTCTTCACAGATGACACTCATGGCTTTTTCTACTACTGAGGTACAATCTCATAAAGCTTGTTCAAATGCTTGTACTGCTTTTAAAGAATTACAAACTTTAATCAAACATTATGATGACCAAAAGAAAGAGCTAATCAAAACTCATCAAAACTATATAGACTATAAGTGTGGTTTAGAATCAGTAGAAAAGCAGATCTTATACTACAAAGAAAATGAAGTTGCTTTTTCTGATGACAAAGCTCTTCTTAGACAAGACATATTCTTTAGAGATGCTGAAATTAAGCTTTTGAGATAGGCTTTTGATAGGGTCAAAAAGGAAAATGAAAACATTCACTTGACTACACAAACACTAGAACATGCTTCTAGAGGTGTAACCAACATGATAGAATGTCAAGTGATAAACAGAGCTAAGTCAGGAGTAGGATATAAGAGTGTCCCACCTCCATATAGAGGTATCCCTAAACCCCCAGGGATTGACCTAGAACACTCAGGCTTACATGAATTTCAACTACCAAAGTTACAATATGGTGTACAACCAAAAACCAATGTAGTTGTTGATGAGCCTAAGAAGTTAAGTGAGAGTTTAAGTAAAACTTCACTTCTTGAGGACAAGGTGTCCTCTGATAGAAGATCAGATAGAGTAGTCATTGAAGACTGGGTATCTGATGATGATGAAGATGAACAGGTTATGTCTAAACCTGAAGTAGTTAAGAAAGCAGGAACAAGTGTTCCTAAGATAGTCAAACACAATACTGATAGGCCTAAGACCAATGTAAAACATGTTAGGCAACCAGTTAGATATTGTGAACAATATAGATCCACAAAGAAGCCCAGAGGTGACCAAAGAAGTTGGAATAACCTCAAGTCTCACCAAAACAGTGATGACTTCGGATTTTATAATAAAGCTTGTTTCACATGTGGAAGTTTTGACCATCTTATAGCTTTCTGTAACAAATGGGTATCTGGGTATGAAAACAATAGGGTGAATTTCAAAAGGCAAACTCCTCAAACTCACTTTCACTCTAGTTCTAATTTTAATAAATCATCACCCAAAACAGTTTCAATTAAGTCTGGCTTAAAACAAGTTAAGTCTGCAAGACCATTTAAGTCTGTTTACCCAAAACCAGCAGTTAAAAATGCAAAATCAACTTTCAAATAAGCATTAAAAACTGCTAGAAGGCCCATTCAATCAAAAGCAGTGGTCCAAAAACAAGTTTGGAAAATTAAGGGTACAACTGCAAAGTCAGCAGTTAATTCTGCTAGGCAAGTAGTTAATACTGCTGCTTGGAAAAACAGGGCAAATGCTGTTAAGGCCTCAGCATGTTGGATTCTTAAATCCAATGTTGCATCAACTGTTCTCAAGAGATTAAATTTCATTGATGCAAGAGGCAGATCCAAGTCAATAATGGCTTGGGTCCCCAAAGGAAACTAATACTTCTCATTTCTGTGCAGGAACATTCAATTGATAAACAAGAGGATCAAGGATACTCAGATAGTCGATGTTCAAGGCACATGACAGGCAACAAGTCTTATCTCTCAGATTTTCAATCAATAGATGGAGGCTATGTTACCTTTGGAGGAGGTGTTGGTGGCAAAATTTCCGGTAAAGGTACCATTAAAACTAGAAATTTAGATTTTGAAGATGTGCACTATGTACAAGAGCTAAATTATAATCTTTTTAGTGTCTCACAAATGTGTGATAAAAAGAACAAAGTTCTTTTCTGTGACACTGAATGTCTTGTGCTTTCTCCTGATTTTAAGATGCCTGATGAAAGTCAAGTACTTCTTAAAATTCCTAGAAAGGGCAATATGTACAGTGTTGATATGAAGAACATTGTTCCTAAAAAGGCTTTAACTTTTCTTGTAACAAAGGCCACATTAGATGAATCAATGTTATGGCATAGGTGGCTTGGTCATATTAATTTCAAAACCATAAATCAGATTGTTAAGAATGGTTTGGTAAGAGGTTTACCTCAAAAATGATTTAAAAATGATCAAACATGCATTGCTTGTCTTAAAGGCAAACAACACAAAGCCACTTGTAAGCCCAAGATTTTTAACTCTATCAATCAATCATTGTTTATGCTTCATATGGACTTATTTGGTCCTACAAATGTTAGAAGTATGCAACATAAGAGATATTGTCTAGTTATTACTAATGACTATAGTAGATTTACATGGGTTTTCTTTTTAAGATCTAAGGATGAGACACCTAGCATCCTTAAGACTTTCATTACAGAGATAGAAAACCTAGTAGACAAGAAAGTAAAAGTCATTAGATGTGATAATGGGACAGAGTTTAAGAATAGAGTTATGGATGACTTCTGCAAAGAGAAAGGTATTAGGAGAGAATTTAGTGTTGCTAGAACTCCACAACAGAATGAAGTTGCTGAAAGGAAAAATAGAACACTAATAGAAGCTGCTAGAACTAGGTTAGCTGACTCTAAGCTACCTATAACTTTTTGGGCTGAAGCAGTCAACACTGCTTGTTATGTCCAGAATAGAGTTTTAGTTGTCAAGCCTCACAATAAGACATCATATGAACTTTTTAGAGGTAGAACTCCTGCAATAGGATTTCTTAGACCTTTTGGATGTCATGTGACAATTCTGAATACCTTAGACCATCTAGGAAAGTTTGATGGTAAAGCAGATGAAGGTTTCTTAGTTGGATATTCTCTCAATAGTAAAACATTTAGAGTATACAACTTAAGAACTAAGAAAGTAGAGGAAAACCTACATGTGGAATTTTTAGAACATAAATCCAATGTAGAAGGTCAAGGACCGAAATGGCTATTTGATCTTGAGACTCTAACCCATTCAATGAATTATGTGCCTATTGTTGTAGAAACTAATGAATTTTCAGGCTCAAAAGCTGATGAAACATCAAATGAGGCAAGGTTAGAAAAGGAGACAAATCAAGATTATGTGATGATGCCAATATGGTCAAGTACAAGTGTGGATTCAACTTCAATAAATGGTGAATCTTCTTCTGGTAAAGCTAAAGAAGATGTTGAAGATGAATACAAGGAAGATGGAACAAATGATCAAGAAAATAGTTCTGCTGTTGATAATGCTGGTGAAACAGACTTAACTGAAGAACCAGAATTAACTGCTGAAACAGACTTAACTGAAGAAGTAGAATTAACAAAAGAAGCAGAATTAACAGAAGATGAGGTGGATTTGAGAAATATCCCACCTGATTATCAAGTTCCTTCTACTCCACATACAAGGATTCACAAAGTCCACTCCCTGGAAAATGTGATTGGAGATGTACAATCAGGTGTGAAGACAAGACAACAACTGATGTCTTCAGACCAACAAGGGCTTCTTGATGCCCTTTATGCTTCAAAACAGCATGAGTTTTCAAACTCTTGCTTGTTTGTATGTTTTCTCTCACAAGATGAACCAAAGAACATTTTGAAAGCATTAGATGATTCAAGCTGGGTAGAAGCTATGCAAGAGGAGCTTTTTCAGTTCAAGATTCAGAAGGTATGGGTGCTAGTTGATTTACCTAAGGATGCAAAGGTAATTGGCACTAGATGGGTTTTCAAGAATAAAAGGGATGAAAGGGGAATAGTGATTAGGAACAAGGCTAGATTAGTAGCCCAAGGGTACACACAACAAGAAGGTATAGACTATGATGAGGTTTTTGCTCCAGTAGCAAGACTTGAGGCAATTAGGCTTTTCTTAGCTTATGCTTCATTTTTAGGCATCACAGTTTTTCAAATGGATGTCAAGAGTGCATTTTTATATGGTACCATTGAAGAAGAGGTTTATGTCTCACAGCCTCCTGGTTTCATTGATCCTGACAATCCAGACAAAGTGTACAAAGTTGTAAAAGCTCTATATGGCCTGCATCAGGCACCAAGAGCTTGGTATGAAACACTGGCTTCCTATTTAAAAGAGAATGGATTTCAAAGAGAAAAGATTGATTAGACACTTTTCATCAAACAGCACAAGAAGGATCTTCTGTTAGTGCAGGTGTATGTGGATGACATTATCTTTGGGTCTACAAGGAAGGAGATGTGTTTGGAGTTTGAGAAGCTTATGCATGATAAGTTTCAGATGAGTTCCATGGGGGAACTTACATTCTTTTTGGGTTTGCAAGTTAAACAGTCATATGAAGGCATATTTATTAGTCAAGATAAATATGTTGCTGAGATACTTAGGAAGTTCAACTTTGCTGATTCAAAAATGGCAAGCACACCAATGGACTCTGAGAAGCCACTTCTTAAAGAATTAGATGGAGAAAATGTGGATGTAAACACATACAGATCTATGATAGGATCTTTGATGTATCTTACATCATCAAGACCTGATATCATGTTCTCTGTTTGTGCTTGTGCAAGATTTCAAGTAGCTCTAAAGGTTTCTCATTTAACAGCAGTCAAGAGAATTTTTAGATATCTCAAGGGTCAACCTAGGTTGGGACTATGGTATTCTAGAGAGTCACCTTTTGACTTGGTAGCATTTTCGAATAGCGATTATGCTGGTGCTAGCTTGGACAGAAAGTCAACAACTGGAGGATGTCAATTCCTTGGGTGTAGACTTATCTCATGGCAGTGTAAGAAGCAAACAATTGTGGCCACTTCAACAACTGAAGCTGAATGTGTAGCTGCTGCAAGTTGCTGTGCTCAAGTCCTATGGCTTCAAAACCAACTCCTTGACTATGGGTACAATTTTATGAACACTGTTATTCATATTGAGAATAGTAGTACAATTTGCATTATTAAAAATCCAGTACAACATTCTAAAGCAAAACACATTGAAATTAGACATCACTTTATAAGAGACTGCAATGAGAAAAGATTAATTCAAGTTCTTAAAATTGCTTCAGAATACAACTTTGCAGATCTGCTAACAAAAGCTTTTGATGTTGGAAGGTTTCAGTACTTGGTAGCAAGTATTGGAATGCTTAATCTTTGAATTTTTCAATCTAATGTGTTTTTGTATATAAATTTTTGGTTGTACTGCTCACTTTATAAGTTAATGCTGCTATTACAAAAGTTTGTGCTGCTAGTACAAATTTAAATTGTGTTATTCATACAGTTAGTCCTATGATTATTCTAATACAAGACAAGTACTTTGTACATTGTTCTTTTGGTTTAGACTAACAATTTCAGGTATGAACAAATAAACACAAAGGATGTTTCAAGTGAAATGAAAGCAGCAGAATGATAATATCAGTTGCTGACATAATAGGTTTATGATAGAAAGAGTTTGGGAATTTCAAACCTCCTTAAAACTTCTTTCTTGAAGCTTGATTATGATGTTTCACATTGATTTGATGACTTAGTTGCTCAGAAAGTAACTGATACAACTCACTTTCTATCATTTTATACTTTTAAGTATAATGAGCAAGTCTAAGGACATCTGATAGAAAGAACAGCTAGTAAAAGTGAATCTAACACTTGTGTTAGAGGCAACAATTGCTATGAGCTGGAAACCCTGTCAAGAAAGCCTTTTGAATAGGTTTATCTTTACACAGGCAGTTATTTATAACTGAAAACATTGGTTCTCACACAACCAGGAGTTGCTTTAAACCGAAATCTTGATTAAGTATCTGTTACACACTTAATCCCTTCAAAATGGTTAAAAGCAGTATGAGTTTTAATAATAAAATCATGAACATACTGCTCAGTCAAAAGTTTCTTAAAAAGGATTTTCAAAAGGACTCAGTAAAACCATCCATTGATGGATAATGAGTCAATGCCCCATGAATCACCTCTCATAGGAGTTAACACACCTAGAAGTGATGAGGGCAACAAATTAAACTCTTAAGGAATTGATGGCTAAATGTACAACATTGTCTGATAACAAGTTCTAATTGATAGCTCAAATGATGGGGAGAGAAATATTTTGGTACATTGTGAGAGATCTTCCAATCAGGGGAGGAAATGTTATTTGCATCTCAGGGGAGGAAATGTCTCAGGGGAGGAAATAAATCCAAAGAAGGAAGATTAACCAATGAAAGGGAGGAAAAGACAAGAGCATACAAGATGATGACATAGAGGTTGAAAATGACAAGAATAGAGCTGATAATCTCTTCTTCATGAACAAGATTCTGGAGTATTATGTATATTCAGAAGGGATGAAGCATTCAAAAGGAGAAAGTTCTATCTAGGTCAAATGGAGAAAAGTTTCAATTTCAGTTCACTACGTTTGTTCATCACTTGCAAAGGCATGCTGATAGATGATTTCACTTGTTGAAACAAGAATCCAAGATACACAACACCATTGCCTCTTATAATTCCTCCATCCAAGGAAATTGCACCATCTTTTAGGTCATGTTTGAAGCCTGAAGATGTGTATTGATATTGTTAAAGTCAAAGAACAGAAAGCAGATGAGTTACTGAGAAAGATATTCTATATCTCACAGATCAGAAGAAAGTTCAGATCAAGGGTCTGACTATGAAGTGTTTGCAAGATCCTCACAATCAGAAATTCAATTCAGAAGAAACATGTTGAAAAGGGTTCACATGTTTAGGGGAGGATTGTTGGGAATTAAATATTCTGAAGACTAAGTATCGGGAAATTCACTTAAGTGGTTAATTCTGGTAGCTTTAGTGTTAAGTCTGGTGAGTTCCAAGGTTAAGTCTGGTGGTTAAGTGTAGCGATTAATTCTGGTGACTACCACAATTAAGTCTGCTCTTCGAATGTTAAGTCTGCTTGCTGGATGGATAAGTATAATAAAGTCAATTATATACGGTAGATAATATCTTACCCCATGTGATCAGTCATTATGTTATATTCTCAGAACAAGTTGTAAACATAGATACATGTTGTATCTTAGTTACTGACTCACATAAGCTAGCAAGTAGTTCGACAAGACTTGACAAGAATTAACAATATTGTAAAGATCTCCTTGGACTATAAAAGGAGATCTTAGCTTAGTCATAAGTGTGACATATAGTGAGTGTATCTTTAAGTGATTAAGTTTTATATGTTGAATAAGAACATTTGATAAAACTTTCATATTCATAACTGTCAAGAACAAGAACAATCATAAACATTATCAATAATATAGAATACTTTGGTATTATACTTTCGGTGTTCATTGTTCAATATACACAAGCATCACTGTTCCATTTCCATAACCAAAATAACCTTCTAAGTGTGATTAAGTAGATTCCGCATACTTGATCATATTAACTCAACATATCACATACACAAAGCAACAAAGGTCTAACCACCTTATAGTGTATCGTAGAATCCTCTCAATTGGTATCAGAGCCAGGTTGATATAGTTGATTTAGAAGAAGAAGATGAAGAAGAAATGGACGTTGAATCTATGCAAACAAATGTTGCTGCAAAACTACCCATGCTCAAACAGAATGAGTTTGAGATGTGGAGGCTGAGAATAGAGCAATATTTCCAAGTTCAAGACTATGCACTTTGGGAAATTATTGAAGATGGAAACTCTTACCAGCCTACCACCACTACATCAACAGTGGACGGCAAAGTGGTGACAACTCTGCAGACACACCCAACATCTGCAGAAGACAGAATAAAGAAGAAAAATGACTTAAAGGAAAGAAGCATGCTGATGATGACCATTCCCAATGATCAACTTCTAAACTTCAGCAAGTTCAAAGATGCCAAGTCATTATTTGAAGCTATTATTGCCAGATATGGTGGAAATGAAGCCACCAAGAAAACCTACAAGACACTGCTCAAGCAGCAGTTTGAAAACTTCTCCTCTACCAACAATGAATCTCTTGACCATATGTTTAATAGGCTTCAGAATATTGTGAGCCAACTTGCTATTCTTGGGGTTGAAATACCTCAAGAAGATTTAAACTCAAAATTTCTGAGAAACTTACCTGAAGAGTGGGCTATGCATGTTGTTGTCTGGAAGAATAAGCCAGACCTTGATACAATGGAACTGATAGATTTGTATAGCAACTTTAAGCTTGTGGAGCAAGATTTGAAGAGAAGTAGAGGTACTAGTTCTAATACTGGGAACATGGCTTTTATGTCAACTCCTAGTACCTCAAAATCAAGTGAGGAGGTGAAAGTTGTTGATGGTGTTGGTGCTGCTAGCTCATCAAGCAGTACCATGGGTATTTTGGATGAGAAGACTTGTTGTGCATTTCTCACAAGTCGAAATGATGGGTCCATGCTCACTTATGAAGACCTCCAAGAGATCAATGATGATGATCTGGAGGAAATGGACCTAAAATGGCAAATTTCTCTTCTTAGCATGAGAGCCAAGAAGTTCTATCAAAGGACGGGGAAGAAGCTCTTAATCAGCAACACTGTTACTGCTGGTTTTGACAAGTCAAAGATAGAGTGTTATAACTGCCACATGATGGGGCACTTCTCAAGAGAATGTAGAAGGCCAAGGCAGCAGGATAGCAAGAACAAAGGTTTTGGAAGCACATCCAAAACAAGGGAGGTTTCTGAGCCAAACTCAAAAGCTATGGTAGCTATTGATGGGCTAGGTTTTGATTGGAGTTTCATGGCTAATGAAGAAGAAGATTCTTCACAGATGACACTCATGGCTTTTTCTACTACTGAGGTACAATCTCATAAAGCTTGTTCAAATGCTTGTACTGCTCTTAAAGAATTACAAACTTTAATCAAACATTATGATGACCAAAAGAAAGAGCTAATCAAAACTCATCAAAACTATATAGACTATAAGTGTGGTTTAGAATCAGTAGAAAAGCAGATCTTATACTACAAAGAAAATGAAGTTGCTTTTTCTGATGACAAAGCTCTTCTTAGACAAGACATATTCTTTAGAGATGCTGAAATTAAGCTTTTGAGATAGGCTTTTGATAGGGTCAAAAAGGAAAATGAAAACATTCACTTGACTACACAAACACTAGAACATGCTTCTAGAGGTGTAACCAACATGATAGAATGTCAAGTGATAAACAGAGCTAAGTCAGGAGTAGGATATAAGAGTGTCCCACCTCCATACAGAGGTATCCCTAAACCCCCAGGGATTGACCTAGAACACTCAGGCTTACCTGAATTTCAACTACCAAAGTTACAATATGGTGTACAACCAAAAACCAATGTAGTTGTTGATGAGCCTAAGAAGTTAAGTGAGAGTTTAAGTAAAACTTCACTTCTTGAGGACAAGGTGTCCTCTGATAGAAGATCAGATAGAGTAGTCATTGAAGACTGGGTATCTGATGATGATGAAGATGAACAGGTTATGTCTAAACCTGAAGTAGTTAAGAAAGCAGGAACAAGTGTTCCTAAGATAGTCAAACACAATACTGATAGGCCTAAGACCAATGTAAAACATGTTAGGCAACCAGTTAGATATTGTGAACAATATAGATCCACAAAGAAGCCCAGAGGTGACCAAAGAAGTTGGAATAACCTCAAGTCTCACCAAAACAGTGATGACTTCGGATTTTATAATAAAGCTTGTTTCACATGTGGAAGTTTTGACCATCTTATAGCTTTCTGTAACAAATGGGTATCTGGGTATGAAAACAATAGGGTGAATTTCAAAAGGCAAACTCCTCAAACTCACTTTCACTCTAGTTCTAATTTTAATAGATCATCACCCAAAACAGTTTCAATTAAGTCTGGCTTAAAACAAGTTAAGTCTGCAAGACCATTTAAGTCTGTTTACCCAAAACCAGCAGTTAAAAATGCAAAATCAACTTTCAAATAAGCATTAAAAACTGCTAGAAGGCCCATTCAATCAAAAGCAGTGGTCCAAAAACAAGTTTGGAAAATTAAGGGTACAACTGCAAAGTCAGCAGTTAATTCTGCTAGGCAAGTAGTTAATACTGCTGCTTGGAAAAACAGGGCAAATGCTGTTAAGGCCTCAGCATGTTGGATTCTTAAATCCAATGTTGCATCAACTGTTCTCAAGAGATTAAATTTCATTGATGCAAGAGGCAGATCCAAGTCAATAATGGCTTGGGTCCCCAAAGGAAACTAATACTTCTCATTTCTGTGCAGGAACATTCAATTGATAAACAAGAGGATCAAGGATACTCAGATAGTCGATGTTCAAGGCACATGACAGGCAACAAGTCTTATCTCTCAGATTTTCAATCAATAGATGGAGGCTATGTTACCTTTGGAGGAGGTGTTGGTGGCAAAATTTCCGGTAAAGGTACCATTAAAACTAGAAATTTAGATTTTGAAGATGTGCACTATGTACAAGAGCTAAATTATAATCTTTTTAGTGTCTCACAAATGTGTGATAAAAAGAACAAAGTTCTTTTCTGTGACACTGAATGTCTTGTGCTTTCTCCTGATTTTAAGATGCCTGATGAAAGTCAAGTACTTCTTAAAATTCCTAGAAAGGGCAATATGTACAGTGTTGATATGAAGAACATTGTTCCTAAAAAGGCTTTAACTTTTCTTGTTACAAAGGCCACATTAGATGAATCAATGTTATGGCATAGGAGGCTTGGTCATATTAATTTCAAAACCATAAATCAGATTGTTAAGAATGGTTTGGTAAGAGGTTTACCTCAAAAATGATTTAAAAATGATCAAACATGCATTGCTTGTCTTAAAGGCAAACAACACAAAGCCACTTGTAAGCCCAAGATTTTTAACTCTATCAATCAATCATTGTTTATGCTTCATATGGACTTATTTGGTCCTACAAATGTTAGAAGTATGCAACATAAGAGATATTGTCTAGTTATTACTAATGACTATAGTAGATTTACATGGGTTTTCTTTTTAAGATCTAAGGATGAGACACCTAGCATCCTTAAGACTTTCATTACAGAGATAGAAAACCTAGTAGACAAGAAAGTAAAAGTCATTAGATGTGATAATGGGACAGAGTTTAAGAATAGAGTTATGGATGACTTCTGCAAAGAGAAAGGTATTAGGAGAGAATTTAGTGTTGCTAGAACTCCACAACAGAATGAAGTTGCTGAAAGGAAAAATAGAACACTAATAGAAGCTGCTAGAACTAGGTTAGCTGACTCTAAGCTACCTATAACTTTTTGGGCTGAAGCAGTCAACACTGCTTGTTATGTCCAGAATAGAGTTTTAGTTGTCAAGCCTCACAATAAGACATCATATGAACTTTTTAGAGGTAGAACTCCTGCAATAGGATTTCTTAGACCTTTTGGATGTCATGTGACAATTCTGAATACCTTAGACCATCTAGGAAAGTTTGATGGTAAAGCAGATGAAGGTTTCTTAGTTGGATATTCTCTCAATAGTAAAACATTTAGAGTATACAACTTAAGAACTAAGAAAGTAGAGGAAAACCTACATGTGGAATTTTTAGAACAAAAATCCAATGTAGAAGGTCAAGGACCGAAATGGCTATTTGATCTTGAGACTCTAACCCATTCAATGAATTATTTGCCTATTGTTGTAGAAACTAATGAATTTTCAGGTTCAAAAGCTGATGAAACATCAGATGAGGCAAGGTTAGAAAAGGAGACAAATCAAGATTATGTGATGATGCCAATATGGTCAAGTACAAGTGTGGATTCAACTTCAATAAATGGTGAATCTTCTTCTGGTAAAGCTAAAGAAGATGTTGAAGATGAATACAAGGAAGATGGAACAAATGATCAAGAAAATAGTTCTGCTGTTGATAATGCTGGTGAAACAGACTTAACTGAAGAACCAGAATTAACTACTGAAACAGACTTAACTGAAGAAGCAGAATTAACCAAAGAAGCAGAATTAACAGAAGATGAGGTGGATTTGAGAAATATCCCACCTGATTATCAAGTTCCTTCTACTCCACGTACAAGGATTCACAAAGTCCACTCCCTGGAAAATGTGATTGGAGATGTACAATCAGGTGTGAAGACAAGACAAAAACTGATGTCTTCAGACCAACAAGGGCTTCTTGATGCCCTTTATGCTTCAAAACAACATGAGTTTTCAAACTCTTGCTTGTTTGTATGTTTTCTCTCACAAGATGAACCAAAGAACATTTTGAAAGCATTAGATGATTCAAGCTGGGTAGAAGCTATGCAAGAGGAGCTTTTTCAGTTCAAGATTCAGAAGGTATGGGTGCTAGTTGATTTACCTAAGGATGCAAAGGTAATTGGCACTGGATGGGTTTTCAAGAATAAAAGGGATGAAAGGGGAATAGTGATTAGGAACAAGGCTAGATTAGTAGCCCAAGGGTACACACAACAAGAAGGTATAGACTATGATGAGGTTTTTGCTCCAGTAGCAAGACTTGAGGCAATTAGGCTTTTCTTAGCTTATGCTTCATTTTTAGGCTTCACAGTTTTTCAAATGGATGTCAAGAGTGCATTTTTATATGGTACCATTGAAGAAGAGGTTTATGTCTCACAGCCTCCTGGTTTCATTGATCCTGACAATCCAGACAAAGTGTACAAAGTTGTAAAAGCTCTATATGGCCTGCATCAGGCACCAAGAGCTTGGTATGAAACACTGGCTTCCTATTTAAAAGAGAATGGATTTCAAAGAGAAAAGATTGATCAGACACTTTTCATCAAACAGCACAAGAAGGATCTTCTGTTAGTGCAGGTGTATGTGGATGACATTATCTTTGGGTCTACAAGGAAGAAGATGTGTTTGGAGTTTGAGAAGCTTATGCATGATAAGTTTCAGATGAGTTCCATGGGGGAACTTACATTCTTTTTGGGTTTGCAAGTTAAACAGTCATATGAAGGCATATTTATTAGTCAAGATAAATATGTTGCTGAGATACTTAGGAAGTTCAACTTTGCTGATTCAAAAATGGCAAGCACACCAATGGACTCTGAGAAGCCACTTCTTAAAGAATTAGATGGAGAAAATGTGGATGTAAACACATACAGATCTATGATAGGATCTTTGATGTATCTTACATCATCAAGACCTGATATCATGTTCTCTGTTTGTGCTTGTGCAAGATTTCAAGTAGCTCCAAAGGTTTCTCATTTAACAGCAGTCAAGAGAATTTTTAGATATCTCAAGGGTCAACCTAGGTTGGGACTATGGTATTCTAGAGAGTCACCTTATGACTTGGTAGCATTTTCGAATAGCGATTATGCTGGTGCTAGCTTGGACAGAAAGTCAACAACTGGAGGATGTCAATTCCTTGGGTGTAGACTTATCTCATGGCAGTGTAAGAAGCAAACAATTGTAGCCACTTCAACAACTGAAGCTGAATATGTAGCTGCTGCAAGTTGCTGTGCTCAAGTCCTATGGCTTCAAAACCAACTCCTTGACTATGGGTACAATTTTATGAACACTGTTATTCATATTGATAATAGTAGTACAATTTGCATTATTAAAAATCCAGTACAACATTCTAAAACAAAACACATTGAAATTAGACATCACTTTATAAGAGACTGCAATGAGAAAAGATTAATTCAAGTTCTTAAAATTGCTTCAGAATACAACTTTGCAGATCTGCTAACAAAAGCTTTTGATGTTGGAAGGTTTCAGTACTTGGTAGCAAGTATTGGAATGCTTAATCTTTGAATTTTTCAATCTAATGTGTTTTTGTATATAAATTTTTGGTTGTACTGCTCACTTTATAAGTTAATTCTGCTATTACAAAAGTTTGTGCTGCTAGTACAAATTTAAATTGTGTTATTCATACAGTTAGTCCTATGATTATTCTAATACAAGACAAGTACTTTGTACATTGTTCTTTTGGTTTTAGACTAACAATTTCAGGTATGAACAAATAAACACAAAGGATGTTTCAAGTGAAATGAAAGCAGCAGAATGATAATATCAGTTGCTGACATAATAGGTTTATGATAGAAAGAGTTTGGGAATTTCAAACCTCCTTAAAACTTCTTTCTTGAAGCTTGATTATGATGTTTCACATTGATTTGATGACTTAGTTGCTCAGAAAGTAACTGATACAACTCACTTTCTATCATTTTATACTTTTAAGTATAATGAGCAAGTCTAAGGACATCTGATAGAAAGAACAGCTAGTAAAAGTGAATCTAACACTTGTGTTAGAGGCAACAATTGCTATGAGCTGGAAACCCTGTCAAGAAAGCCTTTTGAATAGGTTTATCTTTACACAGGCAGTTATTTATAACTGAAAACATTGGTTCTCACACAACTAGGAGTTGCTTTAAACCGAAATCTTGATTAAGTATCTGTTACACACGTAATCCCTTCAAAATGGTTGAAAGCAGTATGAGTTTTAATAATAAAATCATGAACATACTGCTCAGTCAAAAGTTTCTTAAAAAGGATTTTCAAAAGGACTCAGTAAAACCATCCATTGATGGATAATGAGTCAATGCCCCATGAATCACCTCTCATAGGAGTTAACACACCTAGAAGTGATGAGGGCAACAAATTAAACTCTTAAGGAATTGATGGCTAAATGTACAACATTGTCTGATAACAAGTTCTAATTGATAGCTCAAATGATGGGGAGAGAAATATTTTGGTACATTGTGAGAGATCTTCCAATCAGGGGAGGAAATGTTATTTGCATCTCAGGGGAGGAAATGTCTCAGGGGAGGAAATAAATCCAAAGAATGAAGATTAACCAATGAAAGGGAGGAAAAGACAAGAGCATACAAGATGATGACATAGAGGTTGAAAATGACAAGAATAGAGCTGATAATCTCTTCTTCATGAACAAGATTCTGGAGTATTATGTATATTCAGAAGGGATGAAGCATTCAAAAGGAGAAAGTTCTATCTAGGTCAAACGGAGAAAAGTTTCAATTTCAGTTCACTACGTTTGTTCATCACTTGCAAAGGCATGCTGATAGATGATTTCACTTGTTGAAACAAGCATCCAAGATACACAACACCATTGCCTATTATAATTCCTCCATCCAAGGAAATTGCACCATCTTTTAGGTCATGTTTGAAGCCTGAAGATGTGTATTGATATTGTTAAAGTCAAAGAACAGAAAGCAGATGAGTTACTGAGAAAGATATTCTATATCTCACAGATCAGAAGAAAGTTCAGATCAAGGGTCTGACTATGAAGTGTTTGCAAGATCCTCACAATCAGAAATTCAATTCAGAAGAAACATGTTGAAAAGGGTTCACATGTTTAGGGGAGGATTGTTGGGAATTAAATATTCTGAAGACTAAGTATCGGGAAATTCTCTTAAGTGGTTAATTCTGGTAGCTTTAGTGTTAAGTCTGGTGAGTTCCAAGGTTAAGTCTGGTGGTTAAGTGTAGCGATTAATTCTGGTGACTACCACAATTAAGTCTGCTCTTCGAATGTTAAGTCTGCTTGCTGGATGGATAAGTATAATAAAGTCAATTATATACGGTAGATAATATCTTACCCCATGTGATCAGTCATTATGTTATATTCTCAGAACAAGTTGTAAACATAGATACATGTTGTATCTTAGTTACTGACTCACATAAGCTAGCAAGTAGTTCGACAAGACTTGACAAGAATTAAAAATATTGTAAAGATCTCCTTGGACTATAAAAGGAGATCTTAGCTTAGTCATAAGTGTGACATATAGTGAGTGTATCTTTAAGTGATTAAGTTTTATATGTTGAATAAGAACATTTGATAAAACTTTCATATTCATAACTGTCAAGAACAAGAACAATCATAAACATTATCAATAATATTGAATCCTTTGGTATTATACTTTCGGTGTTCATTGTTCAATATACACAAGCATCACTGTTCCATTTCCATAACCAAAATAACCTTCTAAGTGTGATTAAGTAGATTTCGCATACTTGATCATATTAACTCAACATATCACATACACAAAGCAACAAAGGTCTAACCACCTTATAGTGTATCGTAGAATCCTCTCAGGGTTGGTTGGATGCATGATTCTTCGAGATCCTTGTTCGAGCTTTTAACCGTTAGAATGATTACGACTTGAGTTATCTAGTTATACCTGATGTAAGGAGTTACGTTGTTGTGCTCACAGTGTATAGCTATCACTTTAAAGGAGTTACGTTGTAGTTCTCAAGTGTCACAAAAAGATGTGGATAATTCAAGAGATGTTCATATACAATTAAGGATGGTTGGATGGGTATATGATTCTACCTTATTGAAATTCTCAGTATTGGTTCTTAGTCAGACAATAGTGCAAGTTTAAGTCACAAGTTCGGGTTATTTTACTTCAGTCTCAAGTTCGTAATACTGGGTTTTCTCCATCAGTAGTCACTACAAAAAGCCGTCAGAATGATAATGGGGTCGGTAAAGAGTTAGCAGAGAAGAGTATAAAAGAGTAGAGATGTTATTAGCAGTTGATTCTCACGGGCTAGTTATCGTACTTCACACATCTTTGACTAATTGGACATACAGGGTTTACGCTGCCTCCGTTTCCATCGTAACCATAATGTGTATGCTTCCGATTCTGCGAAGACATCGTAGGGGAAGAGAGAGTGGATGTTCTTTGACTTTTCTTGACTTCTTTGCGAAAACACTCTTTTTCCACATGTATCTGCAATCAGGGGGAAGAAATGTGCACATCAGGGACGCATAACAGATTCACGTGATCGAGCTTACAATTTTATTACTACCGGAGAGACGTCCGCAGAGATGATCAGTGGTTCAGTTTTGTGATTTCGGTGTAATCATTTCAACTTTTGCAGGTTGTGAAGTGTGAAGTAGCCTACATATGTGAGAAGATCTTGCTGATTTCTTGCATTTTACCCCCGAACGGAGTTTCCGCATTGAGTATAATCGTTATTGAGTGATTAGTCAGATTTTCTTGGTGTGGTTTACGATGTTATCTACAAATTCCGCTGCGTACTTAAAACTTCAAAAGTTAGAAGACATGTTAACTACATCAAAGTTTCGAATCTGCTGAAGATGGTTGTCAGTTTGGGGGGAAGCTGATTCAGAAACTTCGCCAAAAAGAATTGTATGAAGAAGCCGCTAAAGACATGCAGCATGAATTGGGGGGAAGTTAATCCAGTTCATGCATATTACATCATTTGCCTACAAGTGAAGAAAAGTTCTCAAGCCGAGGTACAAGATGAATACAAAGAGCGTCAACTGCAGTCATCCTCAGCCTTTGAAGAGCCTATGAAGACCTTTCTTTATTTGTATTTATACTTGTAAGAAATGGTGTAAGTAATCCCATATGTTGCCACATTGGGGGAAGATTGTTAGGAATGCTTCTAACACGAACATGTGACAACATATTAGGGATTACATTAGTTATTATGTAAGCCTTAAACACAAGGACTAGAAAAGTAATTATTGTAAAGTTAGGTGTTTGATGGACTATAAATACCCCTCCATACTTCCATGGAGGAGTGAGCTTGTGTGTGTATTGTTATCCTTTTACTCACATTAATAAAAACACCAAGTTTACTTTCTCTCTCTACACTCTCTCTCTAACTATGGAGATGATGTTCTTCCATCATCCCCGACCTCCTGATTCACAATATTCAACCAAAATACGATCCATCAGTTTCCACCTCCTCTTTTTTCCCCTTGTTCTAACCAGCCCCCTCCAATTTTTATGGCATTTCCATATTGTTTAGGTTAAGTATTATTTACTACGTCACATGATAATAAATAAAGACTATAATTAATTAAAGCATTTAACTATTTAATTAACGAACGTTCATCATTTCGTGAATCGTTTAACTAATATAATTAATATGCCTACTATAAATACATTAATTATGTTATGAAAGTATTCCCTTGGTGTATACTCTTAGCCCGTATTAGTCATTAGGCTCAAGCCTGTTTCTAGAATAATATTTGTAATCATATATATTGTATCACATTATCATGGAATGGATCAATCAAATCATTATAACGTATCTTACATGGTATCAGGCCTTGTGATCCTCTCCAAAAAATAACAAAACACCTAACCCTAAACCTAAACTCTTCGGCTGCCGCCTCCGGCCACCGGTTACACGCCAGAGGTTCGGAGGGCTCCCATTAAACCTTAACCTCTGTCATATTTCATCTTCAAATATCAAGTAATAACAAAAATCCACCTCTACCAATCAATCAAATTCAATAAAAGCCAATCGAAAACCGTCTCCTCACCAGATCCACCACAACCACCACCATCCACCACACATTCTCCACCGAGGTCTCGGTCTAAGATGCCTGTGGTCCACCATTGGTTTTGTGATAACCAGTCGCCACATTTATTCGTTGATCGTTGGCTTTGTGTTGATAACCAGTCCACTTACTTGTTTGTTTGTTTGATGTCGATTGTTGGTTCAAGTTATAGCCAGTCGACAAGATCTTACTATTTGTTGGTCGATCGTTGGTTTATGTCTGTATTTGAAGAACAACGATCGGGTTATTTTTTTTACAAAGAGAGAAAAGTGGATGATTTTGGTTTTTGGTGACATAAAATGAAATGAAGAAAGTGGGGACATAATTTGACAATTGTGATGGCTTTAATTGGACATAATAATTAAGGCACGTTAATAATGGCTAATGGCTAAAAAAATGGTGGATCTTTATGTTTTTCTAGGGAAAAACATGCCCCGTTTGTTTGGAAGGTTCTTTGAGAGTTGAAGTTTTAGAACTAACTTTCGTTTTCTCATCTTTCTGTTGTGTTGGTGATTTGTGCTAAGGTCACAAATCCACACATTATTATTGTGTTGTTCGTGCTTTAGGTCACGAGCCTGTGTGTTGGTGATTTGTGCTAAGGTCACAAATCCACACATTATTATTGTGTTGTTCGTGCTTTCGGTTACGAGCCTGTTATTTTTCTTCTCTGGTTGTGCTGCTGATGTTTGAAGGGTTTCGCTCAAGTTATGTTTTTTATTACGTTAATGTTTTGTTTTTCTTTTCTTTTCTAGTTTACTACTCCAGTCCGAGCTTTCGCGATTTCGCCGCTCGGACTGCGGGTGAGTGTTAGCCCGTATTAGTCATTAGGCTCAAACCCGTTTCTAGAATGATCTTGGTAATCATATATATTGTATCACATTATCATGGAATGGATCAATCAAATCATTATAACGTATTACCTTGTATCATCCATACGATCCTAAAATCTCTAACCCTAAACCTAAACTCTACAACCGCCGCCTCCGGTCGCCGGTTACACACCGGAGGTTCGGAGGGCTTCCTTACACCTTAAACTCTGTCATCTTTCATTTTCAAATATCAATTTATTAGCGGGTCTGATCGGACCTAATCAACCACCATAAGTCGTTGTCGCTAGCCACCCCATCAAAATAGTTAGCCGCCACTTTACTTGTTTATTTTCTATTGTTTATCACCAGTTGTTGTTTCTTTTAAGTGGTTGGCCGTTGGTTCTGTGATAACCAGTCACCACCTGTTTCTTCTAAGTGGTTGGCCATTGGTTCTGTGATAACGAGTCACCACCTGTTTCCTTTAAGTGGTTGGCCGTTGGTACCAATCCCTAATGTCGACCATGGTATGGTTTTGTTACCAGTCGACTTAGCCGACCGTTGGTACCAATCGACTAAAATTAACCGTTGATATGGCTTTGTTACGAGTCGACTAACATTATGCTTTTATTATGTTAATGTGTTGTTTTTCTTTTCTTTTCTAGTTTACTACTCCAGTTCGAGCTTTCGCGATTTCGCCGCTCGAATTGCGTGGAAGTGTTAGTCTATGTTTGATAGAGAGTTTGTATGGGCTAAGGCCCAAGCGTCTTTGGTTAGGGTTTGTTCTCTATATATGTATTGTTCCGTATTATGAATAAGATACACAACACTTTACCTTCTTACATATATGTGTGTGCCCCCAATAGGCTCACGTATTTCTAGTCGTATAAGTACCGATTTGACTTGAGCATAACCAATAGCTCCTACTTGCGAAATGTCGTAATCGCAGTAAGTCATACAAACAATGGTATGCGTCTAGCAACACCGCAATGCTCTCAGAAATACCTGAGTGTGGTTTAGTAAAACAACTTAGCTAAATGCTTTATAATTTATACATCCTTTTGTTTCAGATACTTGTTAAATTATGGTTATGGATCAAAGTCATTCCATATTGTTTAACATGTTTTGTTTCTTATTTTACATATTAATCAAGATTACCAAACGTAATCAAGCATCACCTCGATTTACACTTTGGCTACGACCATACATACATCTGATTAATTTAGCGAGGGGCCTAGTAGTATCATACTCTAGAAGACAAGTGCAGGAACAAATTCTATTTTGATTGTGCGTGTCATTCATATGCTTCACATAACTTTTGAGAATAGCCTTTATAACTACCTTGTTCAGGACAACGTTTAACTATAGTCAGGAAGAAATATCTACATATGCAAGACATATTTGCATCTCAAGTCTGAGGACGAATAAAAATAACCACTTGCGAGATTTCACTTAATGACGCTGATCCATAAAGTGAGTTCTTGTAGGTTTCGGGAAGTACAATATCCATAGCACGTAGATAAAATGTGAGTTTGGCGGACACATCCTTAGTATTCAACAAACATAACCAATCTCTTACATTTGTCTTAATTTAACAATACTCCCGTATTATTAATCGACAATGGACAAATTTAGAATAAATAAATTTGTTCATGGATTAAACATGCAAATATAAAACTCAATAGTATAAATGAAAACGATCATACCAATTATATCAATTCATTATGTAATACAACCGCTTACAATTCCATTATCCAAATACTAAACAGAAATTCACATGAGACTACTAGTAAGTTGAAATCCAATGTTCTTTCACATGATCAACTAGTATGGTACAAGACAGCTAAGTAGTCATCTAAGTAAACTTTATGAATATTTATTTCAAAACTTACAATAATGGAGGTTTTGATAACATGATGAGTGTCATTTTGTACGTGTGCATTCTAGTACAAGTACCATAGTACGAGTATTGCCATGGTACATTCCATAGGGTGTTTGAAGCTAGCACAACACCTATCTGAGACAGTCATTTCAATAGCTTGTAAACTGTAAAGTATTCTAATTCTTTAATGTGTATTGCAACAATGCTCTCAGCCGAGCATATCTAGTCAGCAGCATTATTATTCATGATGAAGTCCTACAGTGATTAGGATTGAGTATCCTCTCAATCAAACCGGCATCAGTGTACACAAACAACAATATGCTTTATTTTAAACGATTGAAGCTTTCTTTGGTAACGTTTGGTACCTCTCAAAACTCCAGGTTCGTTGGCTATGTTAATTGCGTAAGAATTGTCGCAATAAATATCCATAGATATTTCATTACTAGGGACTACTCCAATATTATTAATGAATTTTCTAATCCAAACAATTTCCAATATGACATTTGTTTTTAACAGTCATCTAAAGACTCTCACTTAGATACTATTGTTGTCAACTCACCTTGCACTCATGCAAAAGTTACAACTAGCATGCAAAAGCTACAACTAGCCCCATACACATTATAATTTACATGATGAATCCTTACTCTAAAGGTATTCATTCATGTGTCAAATTATCGCAAGTGAAATATATCCTTTGAGACTTGCTCAATGATATGTTACATTGTGTTAGACTTAATTACCGCACATGTTTATTATAATAAACATATATTTCAAGGTTGTATGTTTTATTTTCTAAATCTCTCAAGTGAAACCATATTCCAAGGTAAGGGATAAAATTGTTGGGTCTGATAAATCAACCCAATTGTCTCCGACAAGTATTTAAACATAAAATAGCTTAATTCACCTTCTGAAGGACAGTGAGCATCAAGTCTTTGATAATGATCAGAGAGTATGTCACTTCATAACTATCAAAGTGAACCTGAAAGTTATCAGAAGTGATATACTCGTTGAGAATTATCAGAGAACATGTCTCTTTGATTATTATTCAGAAGATGAAGCACTGATAAAGAAATCAGTGAGTGTTGTATAAATCTCAAAACGCTTGAATGGCTTCAGGGAAGTCAAACAACAACTGAAGAAGGCAACCTCACAAACTGATGCGGAGTCAGGGAGTGAAGTTACAAGGAGCTAAAGGCAACACCAGAGTCACTGAGATCTAACAAATGTCTTTGTGTCTCTAAAGACTTGACTCTAATTACAACCTAAACCTTAGAAAGAGAAGGGGGAAGCTTACACAAGAAGATAAGCTCAAGTACTTATCGATATACGTGAAACATGCATTGGAAGTCTAAGTTGTTAAATCGGGAAGAGCCTAAAGTAAGATTCAGACAAGCTTACTAGGCACATGCCTATTTATAGCAAGTGGAAAACTTACTATGCAACCCACATGCAACCACTATTTCCCTTCCTATATAAACCAAGGTCGTAATCAAAGTTAAGTAGAGATTCCTACAAAGAAAATAATACAAAGTATTATGGTTAGAATCCTCCTCTCCTAGGAACAACAAAGTAGCTAGCAGTCTTTTGTTGTTTTATCTTGGAGAGTTTTTATTTTTCAAAATCCGGGGTAGTTTTTCGTATGCTACTCTTTGTAAATCTTGTGAATTTATTCATTAATAAAGATTTATAATAGGTGAAAATGAAAATGGTGTTATTAACATATCTTTTTTGTTCTCAAGCAAACCCTATGTCCAAGATGTTGATGTTCATCAGTTTTCCTCACTTGCTAAAACTGATGTTCATATCATTCATGGTTTGCATGAACAGCGGGGACCCAAAAAAATCTTGCTTAGATGGAAAATAGCTTTCAATATGTTGCACAACATATGAGATTTAAGCTCTCAAGTGTACTCAAGAGTTATCTTATTTTAATCAAAATCAAATTAATGATTTTACAATTAAACTTAAGATCTCAGCTCCTAGATGCATGAGCTAATCCACACTTGGATTCTAGTATCTTGTATACATTATAAAGATTATATGGATTCATAACCCTTCTAATAACCCATCGTCCTCACAAAGGTAATCAATAAGAAAAGAGTTTGATATCCGATGCCATATATCAAATACATGAAGACAATTATGACAATTAATCATCTTTATATAATTAATTCCCATAGAAAGGAAGATTTAATCATAGTCAATTTCTTAAGTATGATTAAACTTCTATCATAAGGTATGCATTAATGTGTGTACAATTTTGTCTTTATAAGTCTTATCTTTGAGAGAAACTCATTCTTAACCTTACATTCTAGCCATTTGGTGAAAGATTAATCAAGTTCGAAGAGTGATTATCCTTTTAGGACTACATCTAATCATTCATAGCTTTGAGACATTCATCAGATTCAAGATCTGATAATGCATCTCTATAGTTAGCAGGTTCACAATGATCCTCTAACTCATTACCCTTAGCATTGATATAGAATATCACTCAAGTGCATGAGGTATCCTTGCGGATTTATGAATGTGAGTTAAATCATTTTTTGGTTCAACATTTACATGTTTAGCGTTATTATGACATTGGCAAGTGTATTTAGAAGGTTATGTATTTTTTTCTTCAATATCTTCAAGTTCTACAAATGCTCCCACTTGCTTTTGTAAGTAACGATTATTCTCTAGATACTTTAATATTTTGTTCTTAAATAAATTGTTCTCAATTGAGACATCTAAAAGACATCAATAGTTCTCAACTATAGTTTGTTAATAACACGCTCCAAGAGATATTAACATTTTAGAACTTTAATTAAGACATAATGGAAATCATTCCATTCCATCAATCGATGATGTCTCAATTACCTTTTATGTTGGAGTCATATTAAGTATATGGATGATATACTCAATTTTATAGCCTTGATAGTTTTGGAGATTAAAGCAGTTAAGGTCATCATAAATCAAACAATGATAATAGATTTTGATTTCAATATGGCTTGAACATACCATAACTATTGTGGTATTCCACGAGGATTAATATTGTGAGACAATCCCACCATACCTTAGATGAATTTATACTCTTTGGCTTACATATATACCCACAAGGTTAAACCAAATGGCAACAAAGTATTTTAAGCCTATTGCATGCTCGATATTATAAGTTATTGACCAAGTCACTTACTTTATGTGTATGTCCTTACATGAAGAAATAAAGAGCTGATATCTAACTATATGTTATAAGTCATTGATCAACTCAAGGACTTCGTGTACATGTCTTAACAAGAAGACATAACAAGCTAACGTCTTACCTTACGTTACAAGTCTTTCAACAATTAAAGGACTTTATGTTTGTGTCTTTACAAGAAGACATAAACATATTTAACTAAAGTAATTATGAGCTCCGACTCTTGGCCTCAATCATAATTTCAAGTTAATTGATTACTTTATGATTATGACTTTACAAGAAAATAATCGTATTGCCTAAACAATTCAGAATAATTATGACTTTGCAATAAAACATAATCATACTAACTAAATCATTTAGTGAATATGTAGAAGTAGCTTGCATCATATCTTGACACTCGTTCTAAATAGGGCAACATACATTTTCTGTATAGAATTCCTTACCTTGCAGTCAAGGAAAACCATTAGTCATATTGTTACGTGTTGTTCCTTGCACACAATTAAGATTTCTCCCACTTGTGTAGGGTGCAACATCACACAAGTATACAACCCAACATGACACAAATTTGTTTGTATAGACAATATGGCTGTGTCAAAGAAAAAATATGAATTAAGTCAAGCTCAAATCATATTAGCATGAAAAAGTATATATAGACTTTATCGTCTTAATAAAGAATCTTGTACAACTATCTTATAGATAACTTCAAGAAACCGACAACATAAAATGGACAAGTTATCATGTAAAATAATGTACAGTGATTCTTACTCAATGTAGATGATTTACACTTGGTAAGTAATTTAATATTTCAGGTCAAGCTAGAAATAAAATGGGTCACTGACAAGAGGAGCAGCTCATAGCTCCCACTTGATTAGACAACTTTGCAAGTACATAATTATGTGAATAAAACGCATGGCTCCCACTGATTCAAACAAACCTTACAAGTGTTTCTGTACTAGTGAAAAGCTCGTAGCATTTTATTGACTTCCTTTTCATGAATATCTACATATTATTGCTAATCTAAGTCACATGGACTAGTAAGCATATACATAGCTATTCTAGAAAAATTGTCAAGTTCTATTACATAGACAATGGACTAGCCATTATGCTAACTTATTAAATTTAAAATTGGCATGCAATTTCTCTTTAATTTTGCCTACCTAGCCATAAGGGTGTAGCGCCTTTTATTGGGTTAAAGCAAACAACTTGGTGAATCATGTAAGTTATTGCTTTTACCAATTTGCGGTAATTTATCCATAATGCCAAGACATTATCATTTGAGAACTATAGAAACGTTTTCTCTAGTTATCCAAATGTCTTATATGTTTAAAAGAGTTCAAAACCGAATAGGGGTAGTGAAACCTGTTTGAAAATATAAGATCTGTAATCATACTTAACCGTTTGAATTTTGCAAGAAAAAAAAAACGATTTCATGAGTATGTTCACTTATGAGTTTGATTAGAATTTGGGGTAAATTTAATCGTTCCTATCATTCATTTTTCTAGAAAGGAAAAAGCATAGGGATATGTCTCCCTCTTTCTTACAAAGAAAGGAGACTCAGTTTTTCGTTTCCAAGTACAAACTATTGTTAATGTTGCATTATACAATTAACAGAACAATAAAATTTAAATTTAAGTATTTTCGATAATTCATTCTTTTAAAAATTAACTACCCATGTTTTTAAAGAAAAATAATTAATTTACTAAAAGACTAAGATCGTACTTGAACTCCCACTCATCACACTAATTTGACTACTAGTAAGTCTTGTGGGTGCAAGAGGTAAGCGGCGGGTGATAATTGCATTACAAGTACAACTCTTAGATTTATGAGAGTTATGGCACTAGAGTACAAGCTACTCGTGTCATGCATGTTTTGTCTCATCTTATGCCTCGGGTCGCAAGTCTGACCGATAGACTCGATTAAGTCATCCAATCCAAAAACATGTGAAAATTAACACAGGACTGTCCTATAGAGAAAATTCACCTTGGGTTGCAGTTCACCTGCGAATGTCACAGAGTGAAAAACAATTGTGAGTGTCTTCGACAAATTAGACGGCAAAGGCTTAAATTTCACATAGGGTATCAAGTAAGTTTTGATAAAAACGTGTATCAAAAAGTGTACGAAGAAGCATGCACACATCTTCGTATCACAAGTTTGCAAAAAAAAAAGTTTCCAACTTTTAGGCGCACTTTCATCGCGGGAAAAGATTAAAGAATGATCAAACCCTAACCGTACTCTATATGAGTCAAAAGACCCAGGTTCTTCCAATAATTCCCTCATATGCCGAAACATGTAGTGGGGCGGGAAAACATTAAAGACCACTCAAATCCTAGACTTTTGTTAAAACCTATTTGCGTGCAAGAACTCGTGGGAGAAAATTACGGTATGTAAGCCCGGCCCAATGCGTTCTGCCTTGCAAGACATAAGTTGAAACAAATGTGTCATTGATAAAAAAAAACACCAAACTTTAAGTCTCAAGTAGTTAAAGTTAATTAAACCAATATTCAAGCAAGTTTTTTGCAGGAAGCCGAAGCATTTAGGATGTAAGCCCAACCCTTTATGACACATAAACTTCGCTAGACGTAAGTTTAATTAAATCAAATTACGATAATTTAATATCCGTTTTAATTTCCAAAATCTTTTGCACATATAGATCAAGTCATAAGGAAACAAGTATAAGAAAATAAAACTGACAGAAAGAGGGGATGAGGTGAAGACAGACTCTTATATAAAGCGGTAAACAAGTAAGATCCGGAAAAACCCATTTTATAAGTCTTCCCCAACTCTTGGAGTAATCAAAGGCCCCTACCTGTTGTAGATAAATCTAGACAAGTAGTGGCACATGCATCGAGAAGCTCAATTGCGAAGGCCTTGATTATCGGATGAGTCTTCCCTAAACTTCCCTAATTTTTAAGACCCTTAGGGTCGAAATTTTGCAAGAAAAAATAAACCTAAGGTATATAAAAAATCGATTTAAAGAAAACAAAAGTTTTTAAGATCAAATTTACGTTTTTTAAAGGTGTAACCCATAACATTAAATGATTGGCTCGTGATGCCACTGTTGGTATTTAACTAACCGATTAACCATTAATCACCACGAGTACGCAACTGATGGATTTAATTTAATGTATATGAATTAACAAATAATTAACACTTAATTACTAACCTTTGTTACTCGAAATACTAAGACGATTAACCCTCTTGAATCTTGATCTTGATCTTGAATCTAGAAACCCTTTAGTTACTAAAGTAAGTAACCTCTATGGTTGCTTACATTACACGTCACGAGGTGCGATCCCCTACAAAGGGGAGGTAAATTAAAAAGTCTAAAAAGTGTTTCTTGCCATCCGATCAGTCAAATCTTTGACCCAAAAACAATCCACGGTTGCTATTTAAATGGGAAAAATAAACACTCTCCGTTCTAATAAAAGGATAAATAAGTAATTTTACAAACAAAAACCCTCGTATACCCATTTCCCTCCATCACTCACACACATTCATTTCACTCTCACTCTCTCTCTATTTCCGATCAAAATTTGGGGAAATTTGTAGGGTTTCAATTTCCGATCAAAATTTGGGGTTTTAGGGTTTCAATTTCCGATCAAAATTTGGGGAAATTTTTAGGGTTTCAATTTCCGATCATTTCTAATCGATTAAATTTTTAGGGTCGAAAAGATGAATCCAACTGGTAAGTTTATCATTTATGTTTTAATTTTGATTTAATTTTGTTTTAATTTTGACCAAAAAACAATCAACTCGGGTACTTTACTTAGTAGGTTGCGAATTCAATAGAATATCTTGTTAGAATAGATTAGAATAAGGTTCAGCAGTTATTGCTTGTTATCATGGTTTAGTTAATAGTTTGTAGATTTGTTAGAATAACTTGTTAGAATAGATTAGAATGAGGTTCATCAGTTATTGCTTGTCATCATGGTTTAATTTGTAGGTTGCAAATTCGATAGAATATCTTGTTAGAATAGATTAGAATGAGGTTCATCAGTTATTGCTTGTCATCATGGTTTAATTTGTAGGTTGCGAATTCGATAGAATATCTTGTTAGAATAGATTAGAATAAGGTTCAGCAGTTATTGCTTGTCATCATGGTTTAATTTGTAGGTTGCGAATTCGATAGAATATCTTGTTAGAATATATTAGAATAAGGTTCAGCAGTTATTGCTTGTTATCATGGTTTAGTTAATAGGTTGCAGATTTGTTAGAATAACTTGTTAAAATAGATTAGAATGAGGTTCATCAGTTTTTTCTTGTCATCATGGTTTAATTTGTAGGTTGCGAATTCGATAGAATATCTTGTTAGAATAGATTAGAATAAGGTTCATCAGTTATTGCTTGTCATCATGGTTTAATTTGTAGGTTGCGAATTCGATAGAATATCTTGTTAGAATATATTAGAATAAGGTTCAGCAGTTATTGCTTGTTATCATGGTTTAGTTAATAGGTTGCAGATTTGTTAGAATAACTTGTTAAAATAGATTAGAATGAGGTTCATCAGTTTTTGCTTGTCATCATGGTTTAATTTGTAGGTTGCGAATTCGATAGAATATCTTGTTAGAATAGATTAGAATAAGGTTCATCAGTTATTGCTTGTCATCATGGTTTAATTTGTAGGTTGCGAATTCGATAGAATATCTTGTTAGAATATATTAGAATAAGGTTCAGCAGTTATTGCTTGTTATCATGGTTTAGTTAATAGGTTGTTAGAATAACTTGTTAGAATAGATTAGAATGAGGTTCATCAGTTTTTGCTTGTCATCATGGTTTAATTTGTAGGTTGCGAATTCGATAGAATATAAGGTTCAGCAGTTATTGCTTGTCATCATGTTTATCAGTTGTTTTTTTTATTGGATAGGAAAAGAAGCTAAAAAAGGAAAGAAAGCTATGTCTTTAATAGCTTATTCTCCAAGTGATGACGACTTCGTTGAAGATGCATTTACTACTAAAAGACCTGGGGGTTCATCGAAAGCTGATAAACCGGTTTCGAAAAAACCTAAAAAGCCTGCAACCGCTGCTAATTTCAAACCTTCAGGTTCATCGAAACCTTCCCAACCTTCAGGTTCATCGAAACCTTACAAACCTGTTCTCTCTGAAGACCTTAAGCCTGGTCTAAATCTTCGCCAGATTCTCCAACCTAACCAAGAAAAATTTCCATTGATTAAAATAAAAAATTCTCCTGGTCCATTATATGAGGCTATTAAGGAAATAACAACGGACCAAAAACGGGCAATTTCAAGATTGGGTTTTACATCGTTGTTGGACTTTGGAATAAATGTAATGCCAAGTCGTTTAGGGTATTGGTTGCTTGAGAAGTTTGACGGTGAATCAGGAATTCTAACTGTCTTTGGTGAAACTATACACGTAACCCCTGAGCTAATTCACCATACATTCGGATTCCCAATGGGCACGTTTGTAGTCGATGTGCGTGAAGTTTTGAAGGAAAGATCAAATGAATCTTACATAGAATGGAAAAACCAATTCAAGGGTATTGCTAGATTGTATGCTAATAAAAATTTGATGCCTGTAATTAGGAAACAAATTAGCAAAAATGATACGGGAAAGCTATTTAAGATGAACATCATAGCATTGTTTTGTACTATTTTGTGCTATGTGGGATCAATGGGGACTCTGAATATTGGAGTCATCCCATCTCTTATCGATCTTGAGAAGGTGAAATATATGGACTGGTGCGAATATGTGGTGCATTATATAAAGTCCGAAAGGTTAAGTTGGAGACCAACAAAGCGATTCTATGGACCAATCTTGCTATTGGAGGTAATTACTCTATACTTTATTGTTGATGCAAATTAAATTTTGTCCTGTGTTTTTGGTTCATCAGTTACATTTTTTTAATCTAACATTTACTTAAAATTGCAAGTGATATTTGCCAATTCACTTCTGAAGAAACCAAAAATCCTAGCGTTTAAATACTGGAAAACAGAATTGTTGGAAGAATTGGAAGAGATGATGTTTGGCAAAATCAGAAAAAGAAGAGCTTGTAAAGCTGGCAAAAGGGAGGAAGAAGAAGAATTAGAGGAAGAAGAAGAAGAAGAAAAAAAGGGTGATGATGCGGAGAATGATGATGATGAAAATAATGATGATGAAGAGAATGATAATGATGATGCAGAGAATGATGATCAGGAAGAAGAAGAGACAGATGATGATGATGAAGAGCAGATAGAGAATACTGGAGCAGAAAGCCAGAATGTTGAAGAACCCTCAAACACACCAAAAATGACAAAAACCCTTATTAAGTATCGGGGGAATCCTGAAAACCAAAAACAGATGATTATAGGTATGATTTTATTAAATGTTCATCAGATGTATTTTTGGATCATCAGTTATTGACATGTGTTATGTGTTTTTTGGATGATTGAATCTTTACACCTTGTGTCTAAATTCAGAAACTGATGGACAAGAAATTGAGGTAGAGACAACAGAAGATCAGAATGTACAGCCAGTGATCGGAGAAGATGAAGATAACATGCTGTTAAAAAATGATCAACAAGGTACGTATCGAGACATTCTTATTGATGAACCTGTTATAACTTATAAAAACTTATGAAAAATGGTGGAAAACATGTAGGAAAAAGACTGAAAAGGAAAAGGAGTTCACTATCTCCTAAAAACCGGTATTCGATGAACATGTTCAAAAACCTTATCGGAAACAAAAGGAAAAGAACATCAAATTCTCCCAAGACAGATGACGTTGATGAGCAAGTGGCTGATGATCTTCATATAGATGATATTGAGGAGAATCAATGGGTAGATGCACAGCCGATCGGTAATAATCTTTTTTGTGATATTTGAAATTTTTATGTTCATCAATTAGTTGTTGAGATATATTTTAAAATTAGTTGTGATATTAGCAATCTAAGGTTCATCAATTATTTGTCTTGTGTTATGTGTTTTTGGTTCATCAGTTTATTGGTTCATCAGTTTATTTTGTTGTGGTATGTGTTGTGCTTTTTGGTTCATCAATAAACTGATGAACCAAAAAACACATAACACAGGACATCAATTATTGTTATGTGTTATATGTTTTTGGTTCATCAATTTTATGTATATTAAATTTATGTTCATCAATATTGTTTTTGGTTCATCAATTATTTAGATCGCTAAAAATTAATTGAACAATTTAACAGATGATCCTATTCCAATGAAAGCAAATGATGGAAACAATGAAATGGATCATCCAATGAATGGAACAGACGAAACAGCTGATATGCGTAAGAATTTATTATTTATTAAACTATGATTATATTAGGTTCATTAGCCGTTAATATATGTTTTAAAATTTAATTTAACAATTTAACAGATGATGATATTCCAATGTCTGGAACTGATGAAACGGCTGAAAATGGAAATGATGAATGGAACAGCTCATCATCTGCAAGTATTAAGCTCACCCAACAGTTATCGGCAATGATATTAGAGTTTCAAGGGGTGTATTCCCAATTCAAATCAGCGGAGGTAAAAATCTTTAAACTTATTAGTCAAAGCATATGTAAACTGATGAACCATTATAATATAACTGATGAACCATTGAAATATAACTGATGAACCATTATAATATAACTGATGAACCATTGAAATATAACTGATGAACCATTATTATATAACTGATGAACCATTATAATATTTAGATCTTATTTGATTATATTAATGACAGGAGTTCAATCATTCACTGAAGAACATGTTAACAATATTTCAAGAACTCAAGATTGATATTGATGACATGCTAAGTGCTGGATTGGAAAAATACCCCGGAAATGAATCATTGTTGGAAGTCCGGGACTGGATGAACAGGTTGGTAAACAGAACAACGGTTGAGAGCTCACAGAGTGAAGATGAGAGCTCAATGCTGATGATTACAATGGGTGATGATAACGATGGCTCTGAGGCTAACGAAGCAAGTAAAGAAAAAGATGAAATGTTAACTCAAATCTTCATGGATCCGAACATTATTGAAGAACTTGATAGGATTGAACGTCAAAAACAGGTAATAAAATCAAAAACCATTTTGTACCTAATTGATGAACTTATAATTGATTTGTATTATGAAAACACTTAATACAAAAAATGTAACTGATGAACCCTTTACTGAAAACAGATTCAAAAGCCAGAATTCCCAATATTCACGGAGCAATTGCAGGCTATTGTTTTGTATGAAAAGAAGAATGACTCCGACCAGTTGTTGGATGAGTTGATCAAAAAGACACCTTTCTTGCAACCATCGTCAAAATTGTTGAGTGGGGAAATTGATGACAGTGCTTGGAAAAAAATAGAACAGGACGCTTCCGCACAAGATATGGCACAAGATACACCACAAGATATGCCACTGATGGTAACCCCCATATCAATGATACCTCCATCAGCCGAAGAAAAATTAAGTATGAGTGAAACGAAAGATGAAGAATTTTCCACACCACTAAATTCTTTCAACACAATTGCTCAAAAGCTTAAAGTGCCTGAAACGGTGAAGAGAATTAGACAAGGTGAAGAAGGCTTGGAAAATATAAAAGAAAAGAGAAAAGTCAAGCCTACTGAATCTCTTAAATCTCCGTATTTACAAAGAGTAGTTGTGATGAAGAACAAAGTGCACGAGATGGAAAAAAAGGTAGCTGATACAATTTTCGCTGCTAGAGGAGGTCTCGAGTAAGTAATATGAATTAGGTTCATCGATTTAAAAATCATATTTCTTAATCAGCAGTATTTTTTTTTTCATTCTAAAATATTATCTTAAAATGAAATTGCAGTGATGTGTTATTTCATAACTTCTTTATTGACGGTCAAAGAGTCCACTTTGAGAGCTTCAAAGAAGGAAATGAAATCACTTCAGGAACGATTGATATGTGGGCGCATCTACTTAACTTAGCAGAAGATAAAAGGAGTCCTGGATCATTGAGGAGGCTATATTGCCATACATCAATTATTGTAAGTTACAAAAACTTTATCAATTATGATTCAATAGTTGAAATCAGTTTACATATGCTTTGACTAATATTGATGAACCACAGACACCAGAAATGGAGAAAATGCCTTTAACCTCGAAGGCTCTCCATTCAAAGTTTGAGGAGAACATGAACGCTATTTTGTTTTTGTCCACTGCTTATAAATCTATCAAAGATATCGACCTAGTAAGCATTTCTATTTTACTAGTTTGTAGGAGATAAAAAACTGATGAACAAATATATAATTGTAAATTTTAACACTTTATGTTTTACAGATGTTTTTTCCAATGATGCTTGCTGACGAACACTACTATGTTGTCTATTTCAACTTGAAAGAATCTCAAGTACATATTCTTGACAACATGGATCACAATGATAAAATCACAGATAGATATCAGAAGAAATTCAAATATTTGGTAAGAATTTTATGTATATTAAATTTATGTTCATCATTATTGTTAGCGATCTAAGGTTCATCAATTATTTGTCCTGTGTTATGTGTTTTTGGTTCATCAGTTTATTTTGTTGTGGTATGTGTTGTGTTTTTTAGTTCATCAATAAACTGATGAACCTATAAACTGATAACCAATAAACTGATGAACCAATAATTTGTCCTGTGTTATGTGTTTTTGGTTCATCAGTTTATTTTGTTGTTGTATGTGTTGTGTTTTTTGGTTCATCAATAAACTGATGAACCAATAAAGTAGTTTTTGGTTTATCAGTTTATTTTGTTGTGGTATGTGTCATGTGTTATGGTATGTGTTATGTGTTTTTTGGTCCATCAATAAATTATTGTTATGTGTTATATGTTTTTGATTCATCAATTTTATGTATATTAAAATTATGTTCATCAATATTGTTTTTGGTTCATCAATTATTTAGATCACTAAAAATTATTTGTCCTGTGTTATGTGTTTTAGGTTCATCAATTATTTTTCCTGGTGTTATGTGTTTTTGGTTCATCAATTTTTGTCCTGTGTTGTGTTTTAGATTCATCAATAAATTTAATGTTGTGTATCATGTTTTGGTAGTATAAGTTTCAACTGCTACTTGTATGTCCTGTGTCATGTGTTTTGGTTCATCAATTATATGTTCATCAATTATTATAGGTTCATTAATTGGGTTTCATCAATTGTTGTTCAGCATAGGTTCATCAATTATTATCTTAAGCTCATCAGTTATCAGTTAAATTGAAGCTCACTGTTTATTTATTTGTTGTTACAGAGATATCTCTTTTTGAGGTTCTTGAAAAAGAATGACTATGCACATATTGAACAACTAAACAAATACCCAGTGTGTTATGTGAAAATGCCATGGCAAACCAAAAACAATTACATTGATTGTGGTATTTTCGCTATGAGGCATATGGAAACATATTTGGGTAACAAGATCTTTGATGCTGGGTTTGCAAGAGAAGGAAAAGAACAAAACAAACAGATCGAAGACTTGAGAAAGAAGTACCTTACAAAGATTTTGTTGTCCGACTGCAACGAGAACAAGAAAGTGGTAGAGGCGGAGGTTGAAGATTATCAAAATTTAAGTCTGAAGGATAAGAGAATCCTCCAAAAATTGTCGGGAAAGAGTATTGCAGAACGTGCAACTGAGTATTTTGAGAACGAAGTTAATGCTCTTCAAGAACGAAAGAAGTGAAAAGAGGTGAGTGAAAACGGGCAAGTGATTTTTGGTATGGTTAAATAGTTTGCAGCACTAACGGTTTTTGTTGCTTAGAAAAAGCAAGCATTTTTTATTTCAAGAACAATCTGATGTAATTTACAGTTAAATAGTTAGGAGTAGTAATCTGATCCAATTGATGAATATATTAACTATCTGTCATGTTTCTAGGTTCATCAGTTATTGTGCTGTGTTATCTTTTTGGTTCATCAGTTTATTTTGTTGTGGTATGTGTTGTGTTTTTTGGTTCATCAATAAACTGATGAACCAATAAAAACTGATGAACCAATAAACTAGTTTTTGGTTCATCAGTTTTTGTTGTGGTATGTGTTGTGTTTTTTGGTTCATCAATAAACTGATGAATCAATAAACTGATGAACCAATAAACTATTTATGGTTCATCAGTTTTTCTTGTGGTATGTGTTGTGTTTTTTTGGTTCATCAATAAACTGATGAAACTAATAAACTAGTTTTTGGTTCATCAGTTTTTCTTGTGGTATGTGTTGTGTTTTTTGGTTCATCAATAAACTGATGAATCATTAAACTGATGAACCAATAAACTATTTATGGTTCATCAGTTTTTGTTGTGGTATGTGTTGTGTTTTTTTGGTTCATCAATAAACTGATGAAACCAATAAATTAGTTTTTGGTTCATCAGTTTTTGTTTTGGTATGTGTTGTGTTTTTTGGTTCATCAATAAACTGATAACCAATAAACTGATGAACCAATAAACTAGTTTTGGTTCATCAGTTTTTGTTGTGGTATGTGTTGTTTTTTGGTTCATCAATAAACTGATGAATCAATAAACTGATGAACCAATAAACTATTTATGGTTCATCAGTTTTTGTTGTGGTATGTGTTGTGTTTTTTTGGTTCATCAATAAACTGATGAAACCAATAAATTAGTTTTTGGTTCATCAGTTTTTGTTTTAGTATGTGTTGTGTTTTTTGGTTCATCAATAAACTGATAACCAATAAACTGATGAACCAATAAACTAGTTTTGGTTCATCAGTTTTTGTTGTGGTATGTGTTGTGTTTTTTGGTTCATCAATAAACTGATGAATCATTAAACTGATGAACCAATAAACTATTTATGGTTCATCAGTTTTTGTTGTGGTATGTGTTGTGTTTTTTTGGTTCATCAATAAACTGATGAAACCAATAAACTAGTTTTTGGTTCATCAGTTTTTGTTTTGGTATGTGTTGTGTTTTTTGGTTCATCAATAAACTGATAACCAATAAACTGATGAACCAATAAACTAGTTTTTGGTTCATCAGTTTTTGTTTTGGTATGTGTTGTGTTTTTTGTGTTTTTGTTATGTGAAAGAATAAAAAATGACTTTTGTGAAAGCAAACTTTTTATAACTTAAAGAATAAGCCAGAAAAAGCACTTAAATAGCACTCCTTATATGAACAAAAGAAGCAGTTCTAACAAGAATAAGCTCAGATATAAACTGATGAACCTGCAAAAAGAAATTTTGAAAATAAACTGATGAACCTACTAAAACAATCATCTCAATTCAATTATCTCAATTCAAAGTTATTTTGATCATTCTAAAAAAAAAAAAAAAAAAAAAAAAAAAAAAAAAAAAAAAAAAAAAAAAAAAAAAGAACTTCACACTTATTATGATCCTTCTTAGACAACTAAGTAACTACACAAGCATTCTTCTCAGACAACTTCGCCTTCTTAGCGGCCAATCTCGCCTTCTGCTTGCTTTCCTTTATAGCAACCTTATCACTAGCCTTCTTAGCATCAATTTGAGCCCTAATAGCATTGCACTTCGCCTGATTATGATCCTTCATGCTGCATTTGCAGAATCTACAATTCTTCCTACGCTTCCCACTTGGATTAAGTGAACGCTCAACACTTCTCTTTATCCTTTTTCGCGAACCCTTAGTACTAACCTGTTTTCGACAAAAAAACAAAACAATAACAATTGGATGATCAAAAAGATACTGAACAACAACTGATGAGCTAACATAACACAACTGATGAACCCCACTGATGAACCTATAATATCTGATGAACCTATGATAACTCCTAACCTATGGTAACACAAATATACACATATAAAACTAACTGATGATCCTACGGGCATAAATTGATGAACCTATAATATCAAACTAACCTAGATCATAAATTGATGAACCTATAATATCTGATGAACCTAAGGGCATAAATTGATGAACCTATAAGTTTAAGCCACTGGTAACTAATTAAAATCTGATAAAAAATAAAGTGCATAAATTAATTAAAATCTGATAGAAAAAACAACTAAATAAAAATGTTCATCAACTAACCTAGATAAAATAACTGATGAACCTAAGATAAGATGATCAGTACTAACCTGCTTTGGAACATTTACAATGGTCTCTTCCGGTTGCGAGACACCCAGAATAGAAGCAAGCCTATCTCGTTTATTAGTCTTTTTAGGTATAGGAACATCAGCATCTGCCTTCGCCATTAACTGAACCTGATGATCTCTAAACTTTTGCAGTAGCTCGGGATCATTTGCATAACGATTCACACAATACTCAACTGATCTGAATATCTCACGCAAGATCATATCAGGACTGTCACCAGTGGCTTGAATGACTGATGCAGGTGGTAATGAATCTTTTGACCAACGCCTAAGCACGTATTTCTTTGGAAACTTTTTAACCTTTGACAACCAAAGAACATAAAAGATATGACGACATAACAGTCCATATGACTCGAAACATTTGCACGTACACTGATAAAATTCATCAGCTGGTTTACACAAGACCTGAAAAAAAAAAGTATTACACACAGTGGCTGAGTACAAAAAACTGATTACCAAAAAACTGATGAACAAAAACTATTTATATAAAAAAGATGTTACCTCATAAAAAACTTCATTTACAGCGCCTTCAACTTGACGATGTCGCCTACTAATCTGCTCGTCTTCACCAGTATCTTGTATAACATATTTTTTGCCAAAATCAACATCCGAAACACTAACCGACATACATGAAATCACAGAAGCATAAATCTCAGTTTGAACATCAAAGAAAATGGACCGAGTGTATAATTCTGAAGCCTCCTTTTCTATCTCAAGTTCAGTGTGCATATCTGGAATAGTATATCGACTGTCATGATCATTTTTACGTTGAGCAAAACTTTGGCAACCCACCACACTATCAAAATGATTATAGAACTCCCATAAAGTCAAATCAATACTAGTCAAGCGACCGTATGCATTGTTTTCACTCTCCGACCTTGAAGAAGTACGCATCAAACCCGACATCAACTCATCCCTATAATAGGCTGGAATCCATTTATGCCTCAAATTATACATATCTGAAAGCCATTTGTGACTCTTCAAATCGAAATCAACTAACAAACGCTCCCACAAATGCTCAAACTCTTCAGGCTCTATTCTATCAGTCCAAACAATATCCGATATTCTTCTTTTAAAAGTATGATCTTTACCTAACTTGGGACCAACCTACAAAATCAACATTAACTTAAATGATGAACAGAACTCATTGATGAACACAATTTTATAAAAACTAACTGATAAGAATAAAGATGATTGGACAAAAGCAAACTGATGAACATACCTTTGAAGTCAACTTCTGCATGATATGCCACATGCATAATCTGTGACGAGATAACGGGAAAACTGTCTCTATTGCAACTTTCATTGATCCGTCTTGATCAGTCACAATAACCTTTGGTGCTCGAACAAACGCTCTTTGAAAACATTGAAGCAACCAAATGTAAGATTCTTTCGTTTCTGATGACAGCAAGGCAATTCCAAATGTAACACAATGATTATGATTGTCAATCCCAGTGAATGGTACAAAAACCATTTTGTACCTATCAAAAATAAATGATAAACATTATTATATAACCGATGAACCATTATAATATAACTGATGAACCATTTACATTATTATATAACCTGATGAACCATAACCTGTCACTCACATACAGTTGATGAACCATTTATATTAACTGATGAACCATTTAAATTAACTGATGAACCATTTAAATTACTGATGAACTTATAAAAAATAAACTTATTACTGATGAACTTATAAAAAATGAACTTACTTATTCGTTCGGAATGTCGCATCAAATGTTTAAATGTTCCTAGCTTCAAATGTTTCCCCAGAAATGGTCGATGGTGACTGTTTGCGTAGGTTTTGATTCTCATCGACCAGCTCAAACACACAAACTGCCAGAACAAGATGATGGGCAACGTGAATTAACTTTTATACCGATGAACATCATCTTGTTGCGGCGAAGTTTATGTGTCTGAGCTGATCAATGAGTTTCAAAAGCTACTCACAGTCACCCAACGACCACTCCGGGGAAACAATTCAAGCTAGAAACATGACCTATTTACATTCATTTCATCAGTATTTAAAGATAAAAAAAAGAGATAAAGAGATAAGATAGGTGGGGTAGAGGAAAAAGATAAGATAGGTGGTTCATGAATTATTTGTCCTGGTGTAGAGATAAAAAGGTGGATTTTCAGATAAGATAAAGAGATAAGATACAGTGACTAGTCACAGTCACATACAGTAACATGACCTGTCACTCACATACAGCTGATGAACCATTTAAATTAACTGATGAACCACTTAAATTAACTGATGAACCATTTAATTTATATTAACTGATGAACCATTTAAATTAACTGATGAACCATTTAATTTATATTAACTGATGAACCATTTAAATTAACTTATTACTGATGAACTTATAAAAAATGAACTTACTTATTCGTTCTGAACGTCGCATCAAATGACATAACATCGCCAAACGCATAATAGTTTCTCTTCGCATATTCATCAGCCCAAAAAAGGTTCGTCAATGCGTTATTCTCACCAGTTTCATACTCAAATGAAAAATTAGGAAGATAATCCTTCTTGTTCATCAACATCTCAACTAACATCTGAGCATCATTCTTACCAATGAAATCAAGCACATCTCTCCTATAATTTTTACAATCAACCGAACTTGCCCCAATAAAATCATAGTCCCCATAAATCTGCCTAAGTAAATTGAAACCCTTCACTGGACCAAGATTAACTTGCGATGCTTGATATAGGAAAACTTGCTGAGTATAAGAAACATCACGAGAAGAAACCAGAAAAACACTATCTTCCTCACTAACTAGGCTATGATTATGAGCCTCAACAAATTCGTAACACCAATATCATTTTCCTTCAATATACTTCACGCGCAAAACAACCTTACAATCAGTACGCTTAGACGGATGTTTCCTATTACTAGACTTTGCTCCAACTTTTGGGGGAGGATTTGTACCTTCTTTACTACAAACAAAATACTTCAAATCCAGATTTTTGTCCTTATTCTTCTTAGAAACATACTGTTGACCTAAACGAACCTCAAAACCTGCTTTTTTTGCATAGGCTTTGTAATACTCATATGCCTGCTCCAGAGAATGATACATCATACCAATACACGGCTTCTCACCAGCAGGAATATCAGGAATCCACAACTTTTCACCCGTCTCCTCAGAAACAATACCAACAGAATATGGAACAACTTCATAATCATTGTCTGTAAAAAAAATATATATACATAATCATTTAATTTATTGATGAACAATAATTGATGAACCAAAACACATGACACAGGGCATACAAGTAGCAGTTGAAACTTACACTACTAAAACATGAAAATAATTGATGAACCAAATGCTTGCAGCACTAATATAGTAGCATTAAATTTATTGATGAACCTACATAACACATACCACAACAAAATAAACTGATGTACCAAAAATTGGTTTATTGGTTATCAGTTTATTGGTTCATCAGTTTATTGATGAACCAAATGCTTGCAGCACCAATATAGTAGCATTAAATTTATTGATGAACCTAAAACACATAACACAGGACAAATAATTGATGAACATAATACACATAACACAGGACAAAAACAAATTGATGAACCAAAACACATAACACAGCAAAATAAAACTGATGAACCAAAAACACAGCTCAATGACTGATGAAACAACAGATAAAAACAGCTAATTGATGAACCAAAAAACACAACACATACCACAACAAAATAAACCGATTAAACAATAAACTGATGAAACAATAAACTGATGAACCAAAAACACATAAGACCAGCACAAATAATTGATGAACTTAATACACATAACACAGGACGAAAACAATTGATGAACCAAAACACATAACACCAGGACAATAAATTCGTCAACCAAAAAACACATACCACAGCAAAAATAAACTGATGAACCAAAAACACATAACACAACACAATGACTGATGAACTGATAAATTTAATGCTACTATATTAGTGCTGCAAGCATTTGGTTCATCAATTATTTGCCATGTGTTATGTGTTTTTTGGTTCATCATTTTTTTTCATGTGTGGTATGTGTTTTTTGTTCATCAATAAACTGATGAACCGAAAACACATAACACTACACAAATGACTGATGAACAAAAAACACATACCACACATGAAAAAAATTGATGAACCTAAAAACACATAACACATGACAAATAATTGATGAACCAAATGCTTGCAGCACTAATATAGTAGCATTAAATTTATTGATGAACCTAAAACTCATAACACCGGCACAAATAATTGATGAACTTAATACACATAACACAGGACGAAAACAATTGATGAACCAAAACACATAACACCAGGACAATAAATTCGTCAACCAAAAAACACATACCACAGCAAAAATAAACTGATGAACCAAAAACACATAACACAGCTCAATTACTGATGAACCAAAAAACATAAAACAAAAACAGCTAAGATAAGCACAACAGATAAAAATAAGCAGATAACAAAAAAACTGATGAACATATGATAAAAATAAGCATAAATTGATGAACATAAGATAAGCACTAACTGACTGATGAATGTATAACAAAAAATGAAATTACCTTGATTAAAAACATGAGTATCAGTTTCAGCCATTAGAAAATCCCCAAATTTTCTTCCAATTCACCAATTGAACAGTTCAAACCCTAATTTTCTTCCAATTCACCGATTGAATGCTTAGAACCCCTAATTATCTTCCAATTGACCAATTGAATGATTATAAACCCTAATTCTCTTCCTCAACGATCAAAAACCCTAATTTTTTTCCGATTAACCGATCGTACGATTGAATGAAGAGCAATTACCGATTCAAATAGAAGAATATGAATTGAGAGCAAAAAAACCCTAATTTTGCAAAATATGAACAAATGAAAGAATGAAAAAAATGTGAAATTGAATGAATGAATGGACGGAAAACGGTTATTGAACGGAATTAGAAAGCGTTTAATTGAAGCGTATGAGAAAGAGAGAAAGTTGGAAAGAGGAAAGAGGGGAATTAGCGAAGCAGCAGGTATATAGGTGAAATTACATTTCTGTCTTTGGGGTAAAAAAAGGTGGGGGACACGTGTCACCACCATATCACTTTTTAGACTTTTTATTTTTTCAATCCTTTCCAAAGGATCCACTACCTACACGTCACGGTTGTATACCCGAATGCTAGTTCTACCTATTCACAAATTAAGTAACGAAACACTATTGTTTTGGGGGGAATTTCATATATCCCCTCTCAAAACATGAAAATTTCATATATACCCATAATACTTTAAAAACATTAAAAGCATTGTACATAATGCATTTAATGCATGGTTGTATTATGGGTATATATGAAATTTTCATGTTTTGGGAGGGGATATATGAAATTGCCCCATTGTTTTGCTTATCAATATCGAACCAAAACAAACCTTAAAAGGCTTTTGGTTTTGTCGAACAGTGAAAAGAAAGATTCCTTTTTGGTTTGTTTTGTCGAGCAGTACACAAGGGAAAAGGAAAGATTCTTTTGGTTTTGGTTTTCTAAGTCACGAAATATAAGAATCACAAAACGTATCAATAAATTATGTTTTGTTAAAGACAACCCTATGGGTTGTCTATAAGGATACATTAATTAAAAAATTTGCATTAAATGAACACTAAAAATTCCATGTTTAACATCACATTCCATAATTATACATATTTTTTCATTTTAAACATGGAATGTGATGTTAAACTTGGAATGTTTAGTGTTCATTTAATGCAAATTTTTTAATTAAGGTATCCTTATAGACAACCCATAGGGTTGTCTTTAACAAAACCCATAAATTATATATTGTTAGCAAAACTTGGTGAACAAACCAGCCCCCTCTAGCTTTTATGGCCTTGCCATTTGAATTAAGTTTTATTTACTACCTCACGTGATAATAAATAAAGATTATACTCCCTCCGTCTCAATTTATTTGTCAGGAGAGAGAAAACACAAAGTTTAATAAAAGTGGGGTCACTTTAATTTTCAACCACTAAAATGGAATATTCCTTCACTAGATTCTCTAGTTTTTACTAAATAAGGAAAGTGGACAATTAATTTGAGACATCCATAAAAGGAAATATGGACAATTAAATTAAGACGGAGGGAGTAATTAATTAAAGCATCTAACGTTAATTAACGACTGTTCATTATTTCGTGAATCATTTAACTAATATAATTAATATACCTACTATAAATACATTAATTAATGAGCAATGATAAATAGACCTACAAACTAGACCTACAAGTATGCCTACTCCATTCATAATTTGACAAGTGTACTACATTTATTTCTCTCTCATCATATTCACCAATCAATTTTGAATTCCACCAATCACATTTGTAGGTTTGTTTTTAGGTTCATCAATTAGGCATACAAATCATTTTTCTACTATAAATACATTAATTATATTATGAAAGTATTCCGTATACGTATTTCTAGCTGTACGATTTGACTTGAGCATAACCAATAGTCATCACGACGTCGACGTGGGTCGAACATAGTTGATACGCCACCTACTCAGTCATCACTCAAAAGTTGGATTTATCCATGGTATAATTTTTTTCTTTCAACATCTTAACATCTACATAAAACGATACCAATGGTTACTCTCTGCATTGTTTTGATTGTATAGGTTTACTGAGGCACGTGTTCACCGACAAATAACTGCTATCTTCAAGTTTTTCTGTGATGGTCCCTGGGCTACATGGAAGGACGTACCAAAGCGTGATATCCAATTAATGTGGGAGCCTTTTAAGGTTTGTACTTACAATTTTTTAGAACATCCACAATTGCAAAAGTCTTTCATGACTTTTTGCATTTAATTACATTAAATGATGCTATAAAAAGCTTTTGCAAAAACCTATCACTCCAATGCAACAAAGCTTTTCAAAAGCTTTTCACAAACATTTTATATAAATTACCCTTATGTATTTATATTTTTGCAAAATGCTTTTCATAAACAAGATCAATTTTCAAGCCCAGAACATTAATTTTTGTCCACCCAATAAAACCCCACATACTCACTCTTGAATATAGCAATTTTCAAGCTCTGATCTATCTTCTTTCTCACACAACCCACCACCACACCTCCTAAATCACGATAGTGATTCATGTTTTTCCCGTACAAGTCAATGAAGTTCTACATACTGATTAAAAAATTATGCATACTATATTATATTGTTCCATCAAACAAATCACAGTTGGTGCAAATGAGTTTAAAGATTCTTTGGTTTTTTCGTTACTGTTGCTGCGTTTTGTAAGTTCCTACTGCTAGTTGGTTTATACTGCTGCTAGCTTTTGATCATTCTACTGCTAGTTGGTTTATACTGCTGCTAGCTTTTGATCATTCTACTGCTCGGTATTTTACTATCGCCATCAGCTTCTTTGATGTTCATGTGTTGATGATATTTTATCAAACAAAAGAGTGTGTTTAGCTAAGGTGATAGTCCAGTACAACCTTCAAGTATACGTAATTTGAATTTTTTATTTATTTATCCAAGAGTTAGTTCTAAGTGATTTCTGTTGTTGGTATGAAACAAATGCACCTTTTTATTTTCAGGTTATTTCCTATATGTTTGAATTGTTCTTTATCGATAACTATCTGGGACTGTTAAGTAAATCATATCGTTGTGTATATATTTACTTTTAATTGCGTCATCACTATACCTTTTACTCCTTCGTTTTAAACAATTTCTAATCAACTAATGATCATCTTGGTATTTTTTATTTGTTTTTATTTGATTTTAGTTGATTAGAGGGTATAAGATGGAAACTCAAATTAAGTAAAAAGTGAAGAAATGTGTTTAATGGAGGGTATAAGATGGAAACACAACAAGTTTGCATTTAATGAAAACAACTTGATATATATTGTATCAACCGGTTGAGGAATTACAAGTCTTTGGCAAAAGTCATTGTAAAAGCTTTTGGAAAACCCCTCATTGCAATGGTAAAAAGTCATTCAAAGACTTTTCTAAATAGTAAAAAGCTTTTGGAAAACCCCTCATTGCGGATGCTCTTATAACTTGATAAATAAAAGGGTAAATTGCAAATTTAGTCCCTAAAGTAGCCCAAATGCGCAAGAAATACACGGAGACAAAAAGTTGTGCAAAAACGACATTAATGTTTCATTTTTTTGCAAAACAGCCACCGAGAGCTAACTTTCGTTATTTTCCTCGTTAAATGCCACGTCATTGAGGGTATTATTGTCATTTTACTATTCATACTTATTAAATTGCCACCAAACAACTTGTGTTGTGATATAAATGCGACATAACCTCAATGGCTAAATTTGCAAAGTAACTTCACATGTTTACACCCATAAACCCCCTACAACCCACAGCTTCTAAACCACGACTCGACAACCCAAAAAAATACAGTATTCAAAAATGCAATCATCACCACCACAGTCACCAAACACCGCAATAATCACCACCACCATGACCACAACCACAACCACCAACACACACCAAGAAACATCAACTTTGATCACCACTACCAAGAAACAACTCCCGCATCAACGTCCATGTCCACATTGTCATTCACAAGACACAAAATTCTGTTACTACAACAACTACACCACTTCACAGCCTCGTCACTTTTGCAAAAGCTTCCGTAGACACTGGACTCATGGTGGGGTTCTCCGTAACATCCCTGTTGGGGGTGATACACGTAAAAACACTAAAAGACAAAAACTCATGAACCCCACCACCACTTCGGGTTATGTTACCACTTTTGCTCCGGTGGAGTACCAGAGCCTGGTGCCGCCTCCACCTGTGGATGCTGCCGGAAATGTGATGGGTCCGTTTGAAGGAAATGGGTTTATGTCGCTGTGGAGGGTGCTGGGGTTGAGGATGGTGTTTGGCCATTTTGTGGCAGTTAATCTAGTTTCTTAGTTTAATGTTTGTCTTTTGTTTGTAGTGGTTTATGTACCCGATCTTTTGGTGAATGGTTAACTGTATGGTTGTAAATTTAACTGATCTTTTAGCTACTTGTTATCTTTTCGTAGTAATTACCCAGAATTGCCCAAATTGACAATCGTGTTTGACTTTTGCAAATGAATGTACATGCACACAATTACGCAAAATTGCCCAAATTGACAATCCACTTTGACTTTTGCAAATGATTATACATGCACAGTTGCACACAATTACCCAGAATTGCCCAAATTGACAATCATGCTTGAATTCTGCACATGATTGTACATGCACCAAATTACCCAGAATTGCCCAAATTGACAATCTTGTTTGACTTTTGCAAATGAATGTACATGCACACAATTACCCAAAATTGCCTAATTTGTTGGCTTCCATTAGATTAGAGAAAAGGTTATGCAAGCATTTACCCTAGTAAATTATTACACAACCAGTAGATAAATTTTAGAACAACTAGATACTCTTATAATCTTCCACTACAACACCATAGCAGAAGTATAACAGATTATCGACGTAAACCTAAAAGCATAAGCATTGTTCAGCATCATCCTTAGTTTTCTTGTCAGCCATCAGTCTTCTCCTCTTGATTGATCTTCCTTGGTCTTCAAACTTTTCCTCTGCAAGCACTCCATCTTGCCCAACTCCATTTTTTGCAAGCACTTCATCTGGCTCATCTCCCTGTTTAGCAACCACTTTATTTGTAATCACATCTCCATCAACAGCTGAGATAAATCCCTCCTCTCCAACTACTTCAACACACAGTGTTGGAATATGTGAATCATAAAATAACTATAAACACATAAACATCAAGATCACGCAGCGGAATGGATCTACATAAACATATAATTAATTAAACTAAAAGAAAGCGTACCTTTTGATTCCTAGCAAGAACAAGGAATCACTTCAACAAGAACAAGATAAACCTTAATTAGGGTTTAGGGTATGGATCGAACACCACAAAAATATACAAGCTAAAAGAAGCTTGTCACTCGTTCTTGTACACACGTAATGATAGCGTTTCAATAGGAAAAGCTAGGTTCAAGAATCACAAAAACAAACCAAACACTTGATAGCTTTACTTGGATCGAAATCCCTAGTGGGATTAGAAAATGTCGATCGGTTCTATGCTATAGAAGAGGATAGGAAGAGAAGAATGGCTTGTAGAGGATTCAAGATTAGGGAAAAACTAAACACAAGTGAATTGTATTTATAGGCAATCCCTACCTTTCTCTCCAAGCTACACAAACCGACTCCCTAGCCCAAGGGGAGGGTTCGGCCGGTTCTAAGCCCACACAAGGGTTCTAGATTTAGTCAATCCCTACCTTTCTCTTCCTATTTTGCACATTTAGTCCTTTAACGGTCGTTATCTCTAACTCCGTTAAGTACTAACTGTCGTGAAGTATTTGTTATGTGAAATGAATAAATATAAATATAAAATATATTTAATTTATTCAAACCATTGGAACTCTCACGTATTGTGTGCAATCCCGAGTCTCGGGTTCGAAACCGGACATACATATATTAAATGTTATACACAAACTCTAACAGCTCCCACTTGGATAACTATTAATATAGTAATGACATGGGCTAGTCTAGCTTAAAAGATCCCAATGCCCCCAGCTCGATCCGAGTATGGTTTTCCTGGAAAAACCACATGATGAATTTAATCATCATACTTATCCTTTTGCTACTAATACCGCGTTAATATGGATATGGATCTTGGTCATTCCATAATTAACTATAGTTTCTCGTTTATACATAATTGAACAAGATTACCAAAATATTTGAACGTCTTCCAGATAGACTTTGGGCGTGCGCACGCAAACATCTTGTCAATCCTACGAGTGGCCAAGCAGTATTAAACTTCAACACAAAGTTGAAGGAACAAATCCTTTATTGACTACGAGCATAACCCTCGAACTTCGCATCACTTCTGAAAATAGCCCTTATAACTACCTTTTACGGATAGCGTTAGACTACCTTACAGAAAATGAGCTACATCCTCGGCAATTATCTGGTATCTCAAGTCTGAGGATAAATATTCATGACATACTTAATGACTATGATCCATAAAGTATAATCATGTGGTTGGGATAAGTCCTATATTCAATTTATCCAATATTGAATATCATGTGACATTGGTGTCTCAACCTTACAGTACATTCTACCAATCCTCACATTTGTCTTAGTTCAATAATATTCCCATATTATTAATTGACAACGGACTATTTAGAATAAATTAATTATTCACGGATTTAAACATGCAAATATAGGACACAAATATTAATAATGAGAATAAACGTTATCCGCACTTTATTTCATTAAAATAATAATTGTTTACACGTCCTTATCCAAAATACTAAATCAACAGATTTACATGAAACTATCTGGCATACGAAGACCAATACCCTGAGCATGTCGAGTAAACGTTTCCTTAGGTAATGCCTTCGTGAAAGGATCAGCTAGATTGTCATCTGTGTAAACTTTAAGTACATTGATTTCACCCAGTTCGACTTGTTCTCGAACATAATGGTATTTTCTACGAAAATGTCTGGCGCCTTTCATAACTCCAGGTTCATTGGCGAATGTGATTGCAGCAAAGTTGTCGCAATACACATTTATAGGTAATTTATTTGACGGCATCACTCCAAGATCCGAAATAAATTTCCTTATCCAAACAGCTTCTTGTGCAGCTTCCGATGCAGCAATATACTCAGCTTCTGTAGCAGACATGGCTGTGGTGCTCTGCTTTTTACTCTTACAGTCTACAGCTCCTCCATTTATGACAAAAACGTAACCCGTCTGAGACTTCGTATCATCTTTATCAGTCTGAAAGGACGCATCGCAGAAACCTGTAACATTCAGTTCTGCGTCTGGATTTCCCCCGAAAACTAGAAACATATCTTTAGTATTCCTTAAATACTTAAGTATGTTCTTAACAGCATGCCAGTGATCTTTTCCTGGATTTTGCTGATAACGACTGGTTAAATTTTGAGCGAATGCCACATCTGGCCTTGTACATCTAACTGCATACATGATAGACCCTACTGTCGAAGCATACGGAACTTTCTTTATGTATGCCACCTCTTCAGGTGTAGAAGCACACATTTCGCTACTTAAGCCATGTTCTACTTGCATGGGCAAATATCCCTTCTTGGAATTTTGCATATTGAATCTCTTCAATATTTTATCCATGTAAGCACTTTGGCTTAAACCGATCAACCGCTTAGATCTGTCTCTATAGATCTTGATTCCAAGGATATACGCTGCTTCTCCTAAATCCTTCATGGAAAAACATTCACATAGATATGCCTTAACTTCATTAAGACTAGGTATATGATTTCCCATGATTAATATGTCATCGACATATAGGACAAGAAAAGTAGTGTTACTCCCACTAACTTTGTGGTATACACATGGCTCATCAAAATTTTGAGTAAATCCAAACTTCTAGATTTCCTCATCAAATTTCTTATTCCATTGCCTGGATGCTTGCTTCAATCCATAAATGGATCTTTGAAGCTTGCATACACGCTCAGGAAATTGTGGATTCACAAACCCCTCAGGTTGCGCCATATATAGATATCTTCATCTAGGCGACCATTCAGAAAAGCGATTTTGACATCCATCTGCCAAATCTCATAGTCATAGTAGGCAGCTATGGCTATAAGAATCCTAATAGCTCTAATGTCGGCCACAGGAGAAAATGTCTCCTCATAGTCAACACCGTATGTTTGGGTAAAGCCTTTAGCCACCAAACGAGCTTTGTAGGTGTGTACATTGCCATCCATGTCCGTCTTCTTTTTAAAGAGCCACTTACACCCAACTACCTTAGCATTGGGTGGAAGGTCTACTACAATCCAGACTTTATTTGTCTTTCATGGATTGCATTTCCCCATCCATGGCTATCTGCCATTTGTCCTTTTCAGGACCATTAATGGCATCCCTATAACTAGGTGGCTCATCAAGATGATCCCCTAGCATAGTTTCCTCATCCTCTATGTTTAAACATAGATGGTCAGGAGCCTTTGTAGATCTTGAAGATCTACGGATGGGTACCACTTCAACTTCAGGTGGAGGACCTAAACTTTCAGGTTCCAGAGGAAGTGTGTTAGTGTTCTCAGAAGGCGACGTATCTTCATGATCACTTTCGAGAGCATATACTCTCCCACTGAATTCTTGAGACAAGAAACTCTCCTAAAGGAATTCACCATATCTAGCCACAATGACTTTATTTTCTAGTGGGAAGTAAAAGTAGTAACACCTTGTTTCCTTAGGGTATCCTACGAAGATACACTTAACAGATCTTTGTTGGAGTTTATCAGGTGAGTCACGTTTAACAAACGCCTCACAACCCCAGACCTTTAAGTAAGACAAGTTGGGAGCCTTTCCAGTCCATAATTCATATGGAGTCTTGTCAACCTTCTTAGTTGGAACCATATTTAATATGCGAACAGCACTTTCCAGATCATAATCCCAAAAGGATAAGGGAAGAGTTGTAAGATTAAACATAGATCGTACCATATCAAGTAATGTACGATTTCTCCTTTCAGATACACCATTTTGCTGTGGAGTATAAGAAGAAGTGAGTTGTTGGACAATGCCACACTCAGCTAGATAATCTTTAAACTCTTGGCTTAAATACTCACCACCACGATCGGATCGAAGGGCCTTAATCTTCTTTCCGAGTTGTAATTCTACTTTATTCTTAAAAACCTTGAATGTCTCAAAGACTTCATGTTTGTGTTTAATTAAATAAACACAACCATAACGACTTTAGTCATCCGTGAAGGTTAGGAAGTAGGTAGCACCGCGTTTAGACACATGTCTAAGTGGACCACACACATCCGTGCGTATCAATCCAAGTAGATCCGAAGCCTTTTCCATATTGCTATGAAAAGTTTTCTTTTTCATCTTCCCAGATATGCAAGATTCGCATTTGTCAAATGAATCATCTTTGACATTTTGTAAAAGCCCATCGTGTTGCAGCCTTTCCATGCGTTTCTTGCCTATATGAGCAAGACGACAGTGCCATAAATAAGACGAATCCAAGTTAGACTTGATTCTCTTATTTCCGATGCTATACACAGAATCATTTCCGTTGGATGCATGATTATTCATATCAATTTCAAACACACCATCTAATGGAATAGCATTAAAATAAAAAACAGAATTTAAAGAAACAGAAATTCCATTATTATTAAAAGTTTGCTCAAAACCATTATCCAACAATAAAGAAACTGAAACGACACCTCTAACAATAGAAGGTGCGTAATGACAATTGTTCAATACCTAAATTAAACCCGAAGGTAACAGTAAATCAAAAGTCCCTATGGCTTCCATTGCTGCACGTATACCGTTGCCGACATACAAGTAGCATTCCCCATAGTTCAGCTTCTTCACTCCTCTAAGCCCCTGCGATGTATTACAAATGTGAGTACCACATCCTGTATCATATATCCAGGCATTTTGCTTACGAGGAAAAGAAAATAATTCAACCATAAAAATACCTGATGTACTGGTGCCCTGCCCAGCCTTGGCATTCTTATTCTTGCGATACTCCTCAAGCAGCAATGGACAGTCCCTCTTTCAATGTCCAGGAATGTTACAGTGGTGACAAGCAGCCGCATTCTTTTTAGGATAATCCTTCTTGGGAGGAGGATTCTGCTTCTTGGGCTTCTGTTGTTGGATCACGACCTGTTTTCCTTTGTCAGCTTTCCCTTTGCTCTTTTTGTTCACTTTGTGCGGTCTACCGGGCTTAGCTACCCTACCACCTCTAATTGCCATCACAGTAGGTGTAGGAGCTTTCTAAGCGAGTCCTTTCTCATGTTCAATGAGCATTGCATGCAAGTCAGAAAATGTCTTCCCCTTGCAATGCATGTTAAAGTTGCGCACGAAGTCACCATACAATTCCTCATTGAGGGATTTATTGATGAGGCCAACTTTAACATCTTCCACATACCCGCATCCAAGTGCATCCAATTGGTCAAGATAACCTTTCATTTCAAGCACATGGGTACTTACGGGTTTTGTTGCTTCCTGCTTGCACTTTTCAGTATTTTCAAGTACGTCATACAACTCAGCCATGGGAGGTTTCTCAAACATACGTCTGAGTTCCTCAATCATTTGCATCGGACCATGATTCTCAAACTGTTTTACCAGCTGAGGATCCATCCCCGATAGCATGAGACAAGCCGCATCATTGTGCTTGTCATAAGCTTCGTTATACTCCCTAAGTACATTATTAGGAGAGTTAGCAGGAGGAGCAACCGGAAGAGCCTCACTAAGACAATCATAACGTTTGGCTATCCTAAGGAAAAGCCTTAGATTGCGATACCAATCGTTAAAATTTTTAGTCCCAGTCAATTTCTCCTTTTCAATCATCATTTTGAAAGCGGAGGTAATGTTTGGAGTGTTTCCGGGCTGGGCCATTTCTACAGAAAAAGTTCAAAAATTAGTATTTTTGATAATTAAACTTTTCAAGAAAATTAAACACCCATTGGTTAAATAACCATTTAATTTTCACTGAAAACTAGGATCCCAATTGACGTCGTTTCATTACATCAGCTGAGGCTGCTAGTAATGAAAGTACCCAATAAGGTACAGGTCAATCCCAATTGCCAATATTCAATTGCAATTCCTAGAGATCTTGGGACTTACATTATATTGCCAACAACAGTTGCAAAATGTAAGCATGTTTCATCCCCAAATCTTTATGCCTTGGCACCGTTCCATTACATCAGCTGAGGCTGCTAGTAATGAAAGTTCCCAATTAAGTTAACCAATTTAGAAACGTGTAAATTGACGCCGTTTCATCACATCAGCTGAGGCTGCTAGCAATGAAAGTGCTCAATTTACCCCTTTTGACTTCATTCTTTGAAAACCATTACATCAGCTGAGGCTGCTAGCAATGGTAGAATGTCATCTTAGGTGTTTCTTTATTAATTGGTCGGCATATTACTTAAATTTAAAGGGTATAAATTTTTGATGTGTAATCAAAAAATATGTACAAAGATGTCATGCATTCATCTTTGTATCATATATTTTTTTAAAACTTAGTTTACTCATTCGTAAGCTCAAATCATCAAAGTTTTTAATTGAGGCGTTGAGAAACTTACAACATTGCCTTAAGATGCTTCGTACTTTTTCATGGTGTACTTGGTAAGTCTATTATTGACGCACAGGCGAGCGGAGGGGCAAACGTCCGCCGAAGCTAATTAAAAATGCGCCCCTTTAAGGTCACAATTTAATGCGAACCAACCTTATACCCACTTTATAGTTTGTCAATAATAAGTCCGCCGCTTCGACTACTTTTGTACAGTCGCATCAATCAACTAAAACTTATGATTTTCTTGCTTAAAATTATTTATGTAGTAAGTTATTAATTGCTAGTCTCGCCTGGGAGCAAATTACCGTGCGAAGCGAACCACTGTCGGCACATAAGACTTGGCAATTAAATGGTTTACTACAAAGGTTTCATAGTTATTAGGTTCATTTATTTTTTATTGTAAAAATTGCCCTCTTTGTTGTTACAATCCATCATAATTAAACACACAAAGAACAAGTAATTAAAAATAAATAAATAAACACTCAATAACACGTATATGATCATTAATCAATATCATATAGCCACATGCAAACCTTTTTGATAAATCATATTAATTATCTATGTGAATTTTTAATGTATCTAATCAATAAAACTCCCATTGGTTTTCGAGCTCATTGTGCCCAATGGTCCACAGACGCCAAATAGCTTGGCCGCGTAAGTTTTAATTAACTAGATACCACATTGCACATAACCAATTTTAATTAATATATTCGGGTCTTCCCTAATTTAAGATCTATCTTAAAAATCATGTGGCAATTAAACAACAAACATTCACTGAAAAAATATGCAAGATTTTGTCATGGATCCCATATAGCACTTAAAATAATGTAACACATATTTACAAGTCTATATAGTACGCTTCTAATTAATGACGTCTCCTATGTACTCATTAATTTTCACATAAATTCTTTACGTGTAATCCTAGGGTTTCTACAATTTATTTATCAATTCCTAAAACCCTAAAAAAAACATAATGGGTGTCGACCCATAATTGAAAAAAATTAGGGTTTACATAAAAAAAAATTAAACCCTATAATTCTAAAACATGTAAAGATCCAATTTTTATGGGTTTAGTAATTAATTACATGTTTAAAAACGCGGCTCATGATGCCACTGTTGGAATATGTGAATCATAAAATAACTATAAACACATAAACATCAAGATCACGCAGCGGAATGGATCTCCATAAACATATAATTAATTAAACTAAAAGAAAGCGTACATTTTGATTCCTAGCAAGAACAAGGAATCACTTCAACAAGAACAAGATAAACCCTAATTAGGGTTTAGGGTATGGATCGAACACCACAAAAAAATACAAGCTAAAAGAAGCTTGTCACTCGTTCTTGTACACACGTAATGATAGCGTTCCAATAGGAAAAGCTAGGTTCAAGAATTACAAAAACAAACCAAACACTTGATAGCTTTACTTGGATCGAAATCCCTAGTGGGATTAGAAAATGTCGATCGGTTCTATGCTATAGAAGAGGAGAGGAAGAGAAGAATGGCTTGTAGAGGATTCAAGATTAGGGAAAAACTAAACACAAGTGAATTGTATTTATAGGCAATCCCTACCTTTCTCTCCAAGCTACACAAACCGACTCCCTAGCCCAAGGGGAGGGTTTGGCCGGTTCTAAGCCCACACAAGGGTTCTAGATCCTTCTCTTCCTATTTTGCACATTTAGTCCTTTAACGGTCGTTATCTTTAACTTCGTTAAGTACTAACTGTCGTTAAGTATTTGTTTTGTGAAATGAATAAATATAAATATAAAATATATTTAATTTATTCAAACCATTGGAACTCTCACGTATTGTGTCCAATCCCGAGTCTCGGGTTCGAAACCGGACATACATATATTAAATGTTATACACAAACTCTAACACACAGATCATCTGGAATCACAGCCCCATCACAAACTATTTGTTCACCATCAACATCCTATGTTGCAAACATTTCTTCAGCAATGACCACAAGTGGAACCACACTGAAACTAATTGGTTCAACAAAAATAGCATACATCTCTGTTACTTCTTCAGCTGCAACTACGGCATCAAGTTCATCCAATGCTTGATCAATTTCAGCAAACATGTCACTAATCTCTTCAGGCTCTTCAGGAACATCAACTAAATGGTATGGATCATCTTGCCATTCAACATCTATTCCTTGATCCACCTCTTCATCACTAATCTAAGTGTGAAGATCTCCTTCCTTTCCACTAATAGTAACACCATCACTTGTGTTATCATAATCTGCATCATCAAAATCGAGCACATCCGTAGACTCTAGGGAATCCTCACTTGAATCCTCCACCATAAACTCTTGGTCAATCTCTTCCAATAACCTCCTAAATTGAAACTCACCAGTCAGCCTTTTTGTGTGATTTGCAACCATTTTTTCCACGCAAAATGTTGGTGGGAACTCATTGTTAGAATCAGTATCATAAACAGGTCCAGCCTTCTCAGGTTGGCTTGTCTTATGCCACTCTAACAATGGTAATTTCCCACTGTTTCCAATCTCACCATCAAGATCCTTTCCAACAGCATCATTGACATCATGATCCATAATTTCTTCTATCACCACACCCTTTCCCTTACTCCTCATTCGCTCCATCATCTGACACTCTACCAATGAAACACCGGTTTCAATATACAACTCCAATTCTCTAAATATAGGAACATACTCCACAAGTCTCCTCGCATATTTGTCAGACATTAGTGGTAGCAAACCATCATCCAATGATTCTCCAGGTATCCTAAAGTGAGTAAACACAAGGGTACGATCCGTGTAACCTAAATCCTATAACATTTCGCCCAATAAGTCCATGGAGAAAATGTCACAGTGAACTCCGTCAAACCAATCTGTATCTCCAAAAAGATATCTTCTGTTAGAGTTTGTGTATAACATTTAATATATGTATGTCCGGTTTCGAACCCGAGACTCGGGATTGCACACAATAACGTGAGAGTTTCAATGATTGAATAATTAAATATATTTTATGTATTTATTTATTCATTTCACAATAAAACACTTAACGGTTGTTAGGACTTAACGGAGTTAGAGATAACGGTCGTTAAAGGACTAACAATGAAAAAGGAAGAATGAAGGATCTAGAACCCCTTGTTGTGGGTTAGATCGGCCGAACTTCCCAATGGGCTAGGGAAGTCAGTTTGGGTAGATTGGGGAGCAAGATAGGGATTGCCTATAAATACAATTCACTTGTGTTTAGTTTTTCCCTAATCTTGAATCCCTAACTAAGCCAAATTTCTTCTTCTTCTCTTCCTCTTGCTTACACTTGTTCGACCCATTTTTAAATCCACTAGGATTTGGCGAATCAAGGGTAGCAATAAAGTGTTTGGTTTATTGGTGATCAAGAATCTAGCTTTTCTCATTGAAACGCTATCATTACGTGTGTACAAGAACGAGTGACAAGCTTCTTTTAGCTTGTGATTTTTTTGTGGTGTTCGATCCAAACCCTAAACCCTAATTAGGGTTTATCTTGTTCTTGTTGAAGTGATTCCTTGTTATTGCTAGGAATCAATAAGGTAATCTCTCTTTTAGTTTAATTAATTATATGTTTATGTAGATCCATTCCGCTGCGTGATCTTTGTGTTTATGTGTTTATAGTATTTGTATGATTCACATATTCCAACAGTGGCATCATGAGCCGCGTTTTTAAACATGTAATTAATTACTAAAACCTTAAAAATTGAATCTTGTATAGATACATGCAATTAATTAGCTAGGGTTTTATTTTTTTACAAACCCTAATAATTTTCAATAGTGGGTCGACACCCAATAATTAATTTTAGGATTTTAGTGTTGTAAAATTTAGTAGAAACCCTAGGTTTGCATGCAATTTTAGGGATTAATTAATGAGTACCGTATGTGATGTCATTAATTAATTAGTAGCGTATCATATAGACTTGTAAATATGTGTTGCATGATTTTAAGTGCTATATGGGATCCATGACAAAATCTTGCATATTTTGTCATGGAATGTTTGTTGTTTAATTGCCACATGATTTTAAGATAGATCTTAAATTAGGGAAGATCCTAATATATTAATTAAAATTGGTTATGTGCAATGTGGTATCTAGTTAATTAAAACTTATGCGGCCAAGCTATTTGGCGTCTGTGGACCATTGGGCACAATGAGCTCGAAAACCAATGGGAGTTTTATTGATTAGATACATTAAAAATTCACATAGATAATTAATATGATTTATCAAAAAGGTTTGCATGTGGCTATATGATATTGATTAATGATCATATACGTGTTATTGAGTGTTTATTTATTTATTTTTAATTACTTGTTCTTTGTGTGTTTAATTATGATGGATTGTAACAACAAAGAGGGTAATTTTTACAATAAAAAATAAATGAACCTAATAACTATGAAACCTTTGTAGTAAACCATTTAATTGCCAAGTCTTATGTGCCGACAGTGGTTCGCTTCGCACGGTAATTTGCTCCCAGGCGAGACTAGCAATTAATAACTTACTACATAAATAGTTTTAAGCAAGAAAATCATAAGTTTTAGTTGATTGATGCGACTGTACAAAAGTAGTCGAAGCGGCAGACCTATTATTGACAAACTATAAAGTGGGTATAAGGTTGGTTCGCATTAAATTGTGACCTTAAAGGGGCGCATTTTTAATTAGCTTCGGCGGACGTTTGCCCCTCCGCTCGCCTGTGCGTCAATAATAGACTTACCAAGTACACCATGAAAAAGTACGAAGCATCTTAAGGCAATGTTGTAAGTTTCTCAACGCCTCAATTAAAAACTTTGATGATTTGAGCTTACGAATGAGTAAACTAAGTTTTAAAAAAATATATGATACAAAGATGAATGCATGACATCTTTGTACATATTTTTTGATTACACATCAAAAATTTATACCCTTTAAATTTAAGTAATATGCCGACCAATTAATAAAGAAACACCTAAGATGACATTCTACCATTGCTAGCAGCCTCAGCTGATGTAATGGTTTTCAAAGAATGAAGTCAAAAGGGGTAAATTGAGCACTTTCATTGCTAGCAGCCTCAGCTGATGTGATGAAACGGCGTCAATTTACACGTTTCTAAATTGGTTAACTTAATTGGGCACTTTCATTACTAGCAGCCTCAGCTGATGTAATGGAACGGCGCTAAGGCATAAAGATTTGGGGATGAAACATGCTTACATTTTGCAACTGTTGTTGGCAATATAATGTAAGTCCCAAGATCTCTAGGAATTGCAATTGAATATTGGCAATTGGGATTGACCCGTACCTTATTGGGTACTTTCATTACTAAGCATCCTCAGCTGATGTAATGAAACGACGTCAATTGGGATCCTAGTTTTCAGTGAAAATTAAATGGTTATTTAACCAATGGGTGTTTAATTTTCTTGAAAAGTTTAATTATCAAAAATACTAAATTTTGAACTTTTTCTGTAGAAATGGCCCAACCGGAAACACTCCAAACATTACCTCCGCTTTCAAAATGATGATTGTAAAGGAGAAATTGACTGGGACTAAAAATTTTAACGATTGGTATCGCAATCTAAGGCTTTTCCTTAGGATAGCCAAACGTTATGATTGTCTTAGTGAGGCTCTTCCGGTTGCTCCTCCTGCTAACTCTCCTAATAATGTACTTAGGGAGTATAACGAAGCTTATGACAAGCACAATGATGCGGCTTGTCTCATGCTATCGGGGATGGATCCTCAGCTGGTAAAACAGTTTGAGAATCATGGTCCGATGCAAATGATTGAGGAACTCAGACGTATGTTTGAGAAACCTCCCATGGCTGAGTTGTATGACGTACTTGAAAATACTGAAAAGTGCAAGCAGGAAGCAACAAAACCCATAAGTACCCATGTGCTTGAAATGAAAGGTTATCTTGACCAATTGGATGCACTTGGATGCGGGGATGCACTTGGATGCGGGTATGTGGAAGATGTTAAAGTTGGCCTCATCAATAAATCCCTCAATGAGGAATTGTATGGTGACTTCGTGCGCAACTTTAACATGCATTGCAAGGGGAAGACATTTTCTGACTTGCATGCAATGCTCATTGAACATGAGAAAGGACTCGCTAAGAAAGCTCCTACACCTGCTGTGATGGCAATTAGAGGTGGTAGGGTAGCTAAGCCCGGTAAACTGCACAAAGTGAACAAGAAGGGCAAAGGGAAAGCTGACAAAGGAAAACAGGTCGTGATCCATCAACAGAAGCCCAAGAAGCAGAATCCTCCTCCCAAGAAGGATTATCCTAAAAAGGATGCGGCTGCTTGTCACCACTGTAACACTCCTGGACATTGGAAGAGGGACTGTCCATTGCTGCTTGTGGAGTGTCGCAAGAATAAGAATGCCAAGGCTGGGCAGGGCGCCAGCATATCAGGTATTTTTAGGGTTGAATTATTTTCCTTTCCTCGTAAGCAAAATGCCTGGATATATGATACAGGATGTGGTACTCACATTTGTAATACATCGCAGGGGCTTAGAGGAGTGAAGAAGCTGAACTATGGGGAATGCTACTTGTATGTCGGCAACGGTATACGTGCAGCAGTGGAAGCCATAGGGACTTTTGATTTACTGTTACCTTCGGGTTTAATTTTAGTATTGAACAATTGTCATTACGCACCTTCTATTGTTAGAGGTGTCGTTTCAGTTTCTTTATTGTTGGATAATGGTTTTGAGCATACTTTTAATAATAATGGAATTTCTGTTTCTTTAAATTCTGTTTTTTATTTTAATGCTATTCCATTAGATGGTGTGTTTGAAATTGATATGAATAATCATGCATCCAACGGAAATGATTCTGTGTATAGCATCGGAAATAAGAGAATCAAGTCTAACTTGGATTCGTCTTATTTATGGCACTGTCGTCTTGCTCATATAGGCAAGAAACGCATGGAAAGTCTGCAACACGATGGGCTTTTACAAAATGTCAAAGATGATTCTTTTGACAAATGCGAATCTTGCATATCTGGGAAGATGACAAAGAAAACTTTTCATAGCAATATGGAAAAGGCTTCGGATCTACTTGGATTGATACACACGGATGTGTGTGGTCCACTTAGACATGTGTCTAAATGCGGTGCTACCTACTTCCTAACCTTCACGGATGGCTATAGTCGTTATGGTTGTGTTTATTTACGTAAACACAAACATGAAGTCTTTGAGACATTCAAGGTTTTTAAGAATGAAGTAGAATTACAACTCGGAAAGAAGATTAAGGCCCTTCGATCCGATCGTGGTGGTGAGTATTTAAGCCAAGAGTTTAAGGATTATCTAGCTGAGTGTGGCATTGTCCAGCAACTCACTTCTCCTTATACGCCACAACAAAATGGTGTATCTAAAAGGAGAAATCGTACCTTGTTAGATATGGTACGATCTATGTTTAATCTTACAACTCTTCCCTTATCCTTTTGGGATTATGCTCTTGAAAGTGCTATTCACATTTTAAATATGGTTCCATCTAAGAAGGTTGATAAGACTCCATATGAATTATGGACTGGAAAAGCTCCCAACTTGCCTTACTTAAAGGTCTGGGGTTGTGAGGCGTTTGTTAAACGTGACACACCTGATAAACTCCAACAAAGATCTGTTAAGTGTATCTTCGTAGGATACCCTAAGGAAACAAGGGGTTACTACTTTTACTTCCCACCAGAAAACAAAGTCATTGTGGCTAGATATGGTGAATTCCTTGAGGAGAGTTTCTTGTCTCAAGAATTCAGTGGGAGAGTATATGATCTTGAAAATGATCATGAAGATACGTCACCTTCTGAGAACACTAACACACTTCCTGTGGAACCTGAAAGTTTAGGTCCTCTACCTGAAGTTGAAGTGGTACCCATCCGTAGATCTTCAAGATCTACAAAGGCTCCTGACCGTCTATGTTTAAACATAGAGGATGAGGAAACTATACTAGGGGATCATCTTGATGAGCCAACTAGTTATAGGGATGCCATTAATGGTCCTGAAAAGGATAAATGGCAGATAGCCATGGATGGGGAAATGCAATCCATGAAAGACAACAAGGTCTGGATTGAAGTAGACCTTCCACCCAATGCTAAGGTAGTTAGGTGTAAGTGGCTCTTCAATAAGAAGACGGACATGGATGGCAATGTACACACCTACAAAGCTCGTTTGGTAGCCAAGGGCTTTACCCAAATATACGGTGTTGACTATGAGGAGACATTTTCTCCTGTGGCTGACATTAGAGCTATTAGGATTCTTATAGCCATAGCTGCCTACTATGACTATGAGATTTGGCAGATGGATGTCAAAACCGCCTTTCTGAATGGTCGCCTAGATGAAGATATCTATATGGCGCAACCTGAGGGGTTTGTGAATCCACAATTTCCTGAGCGTGTATGCAAGCTTCAAAGATCCATTTATGGATTGAAGCAAGCATCCAGGCAATGGAATAAGAAATTTGATGAGGAAATCAAGAAGTTTTGATTTACTCAAAATTTCGATGAGCCAGGTGTATACCACAAAGTTAGTGGGAGTAACACTACTTTTCTTGTCCTATATGTCGATGACATATTAATCATGGGAAATCATATACCTGGTCTTAATGAAGTTAAGGCTTATCTATGTGAATGTTTTTCCATGAAGGATTTAGGAGAAGCATCGTATATCCTTGGAATCAAGATCTATAGAGACAGATCTAAGCGGTTGATCGATTTAAGCCAAAGTGCTTACATGGATTAAATATTGAAGAGATTCAATATGCAAAATTCCAAGAAGGGATATTTGCCCATGCAAGTATAACATGGCTTAAGTAGCGAAATGTGTGCTTCTACACCTGAAGAGGTGGCATACATGAAGAAAGTTTCGTATGCTTCGACAGTAGGATCTATCATGTATGCAGTTAGATGTACAAGGCCAAATGTGGCATTCGCACAAAATTTAACTAGTCGTTATCAGCAAAATCCAGGGAAAGATCACTGGCATGCTGTTAAGAACATTCTTAAGTATTTAAGGAATACTAAAGATATGTTTCTAGTTTTCGGGGGAAATCCAGACGCAGAACTGAATGTTACAGGTTTCTACGATGCGTCCTTTCAGACTGATAAAGATGATACAAAGTCTCAGACGGGTTACATTTTTGTCATAAATGGAGGAGCTGTAGACTGGAAGAGTAAAAAGCAGAGCACCACGGCCATGTCTGCTATAGAAGCTGAGTATATTGCTGCATCGGAAGCTGCACAAGAAGCTGTTTGGATAAGAAAATTTATTTCGGATCTTGGAGTGATGCCGTCAAATAAATTACCTATAAATGTGTATTGCGACAACTCTGCTGCAATCACATTCGCCAATGAACCTGGAGATATGAAAGGCACCAGACATTTTCGTAGAAAATATCACTATGTTCGAGAACAAGTCGAACTGGGTGAAATTAATGTACTCAAAGTTCACACAGATGACAATCTGGCTGATCCTTTCACGAAGGCATTACCCAAGGAAACGTTTACTCGACATGCTCAGGGTATTGGTCTTCGTATGCCAGATAGTTTCATGTAAATCTATTGATTTAGTATTTTGGATAGGGACGTGTAAACAATTATTATTTTAATGAAATAAAGTGCGGATAACGTTTATTCTCATTATTAATATTTGTGTCCTATATTTGCATGTTTAAATCCGTGAATAAAATTAATTTATTCTAAATAGTCCGTTGTCAATTGATAATATGGGAATATTATTGAACTAAGACAAATGTGAGGATTGGTAGAATGTACTGTAAGGTTGAGACACCAATGTCACATGATATTCAATATTGGATAAATTGAATATAGGACTTATCCCAACCACATGGTTATACTTTATGGATCATAGTCATTAAGTATATCATGAATATTTATCCTCTGACTTGAGATGCCAGATAATTGCCGAGGATGTAGCTCATTTTCTGTAAGGTAGTCTAATGCTATCCGTAAAAGGTAGTTATAAGGGCTATTTTCGGAAATGATGCGAAGTTCGAGGGTTATACTCGTAGTCAATAAAGGATTTGTTCCTTCAACTTTGTGTTGAAGTTTAATACTGCTTGGCCACTCGTAGGATATACAAGATGTTTACATGCGCACGCCCAAAGTCTATCTGGAAGACGTTCAGATATTTTGGTAATCTTGTTCAATTATGTATAAACGAGAAACTAATTGTTAATTATGGAATGACCAAGATCCATATCCATATTAACGCGGTATTAGTAACAAAAGGATAAGTATGATGATTATATCATCGCGTGGTTTTTCCAGAAAAACCATACTCGGATCGAGCTGGGGGCATTGGAATCTGTTAAGCTAGACTAGCCCATGTCATTACTATATTAATAGTTATCCAAGTGGGAGCTGTGAGAGTTTGTGTATAACATTTTATATATGTATGTCCGGTTTCGAACCCGAGACTCGGGATTGCACACAATAACGTGAGAGTTTCAATATTGAATAATTAAATATATTTTATGTATTTATTTATTCATTTCACAATAAAACACTTAACGGTTGTTAGGACTTAACTGAGTTAGAGATAACTGTCGTTAAAGGACTAACTATGAAAAAGGAAGAATGAAGGATCTAGAACCCCTTGTTGTGGGTTGGATCGGCCGAACTTCCCAATGGGCTAGGGAAGTCGGTTTGGGTAGATTGGGGAGCAAGATAGGGATTGCCTATAAATACAATTCACTTGTGTTTAGTTTTTTCCTAATCTTGAATCCCTAACTAAGCCAAATTTCTTCTTCTTCTCTTCCTCTTGCTTACACTTGTTCGACCCATTTTTAAATCCACTAGGATTTGGCGAATCAAGGGTAGCAATAAAGTGTTTGGTTTATTGGTGATCAAGAACCTAGCTTTTCTCATTGAAACGCTATCATTACGTGTGTACAAGAACGAGTGACAAGCTTCTTTTAGCTTGTGATTTTTTTGTGGTGTTCGATCCAAACCCTAAACCCTAATTAGGGTTTATCTTGTTCTTGTTGAAGTGATTCCTTGTTCTTGCTAGGAATTAATAAGGTACGCTCTCTTTTAGTTTAATTAATTATATGTTTATGTAGATGCATTCCGCTGCGTGATCTTTGTGTTTATGTGTTTATAGTATTTGTATGATTCACATATTCCAGCATCTTCTTCCTGGTGGTGAGGTAAATTCACCATTGTGATGGATTTGCAAAGTAAACATGGTTTCATTCAAATCTGTGCAACATATAAACTATCAATAACTTTCAAAAATAGTAACAAGTTTAAATAGATAACACGAAAATGGAACAGAGTATGCTTACCATAAAGGATTCCTAAATCAGGGATCAGGGTACTGTGTGTGCAATTTTGCCAAAACTTAACCATTCTCAAGATCTTTACTTGTGAAATTAATGTTCATGGAAGAAATTGAAACACAGATATAATAAACTATTGCTTTAAAGGACTAAATTTGTAAAACAAAACACTGGCAATTGAGCTGATTGGTGGGAAAGGGAGTAAAATGACAATAATACCCTCAATGACGTGGCATTTAACGAGGAAAATAACGAAAGTTAGCTCTCGGTGGCTGTTTTCAAAAAAATGAAACATTAATGTCGTTTTTGCATAACTTTTTGTCTCGGTGTATTTCTTGCGCATTTGGTCTACTTTAGGGACTAAATTTACAATTTACCCTAAATAAAAAGCTATAATAGAGTGATCAGTTTTTACTTATGAAGTGATGCATGGACCGTTTAATCAACTTAAGTTGAACGTTGGGCTAATGATGAGAGAACTTAAGCCTTAGCTGAGAAATTTTCTAAAGATTACTTGAATAAAAGGTTTTCTGATGAGAGAATGTCGACTAGAAGCTGAACGTCGGGCTAATGATGTGGGAACTCCACTTGTTGACCAAGACTTTATGATTCCTAGGCACTACAACCCAAGCTGGATCGAGCCAGAGGACTGGTCTAATATGATTAATAGGGAATGGAATACCGTTGCATGAAAAAAAAAGTCAAAAGAAGGTGGCGTAAATACAAGAACCTTAGTTGATGGACAGGTCTCAAAACATATTGCTGGCTCAATTTAGATTGATCAACATCGTCTAAGAATAGTATATATGTATTCTAGTATTCATGTTTTCATGTTAAGGATGGTAGATATGTATTATAGTATTCGTGTTTTCATAACATACTTTTGTTTAACTTTTTTAATTTCATTATTTTCTTACCTAACTTAATTTATTAACTTCGTAGGAAATGTAGCAGTAAAACAATTTATCTCCTCTTACTACCCATTTTTAAGTATATTTTCTTATGATAACTAAACTATAATTCTATTCATAGGATAAGTATTCGGATCTGATGGAGGAAAAGTACGGGACAGACCGCACACTTCATCCTCGTGTTGGTGATAGGGAGATATGGAGGCGAGCTTGTGGTGAATCCTCCAAAAAAGGAAGATTTTTCGGCTTTGGTACCCCTAATGGATCTTGATTTGACCTTGACAGGCACACCGAGCACGCCAAGCACTCATATTTCTTGTATAAGATCTTCAAATGAGGTATGTTCTGTCCGATCCTCAACTATATCATATTCTGTTAAAGTTGATAATAGCGGGTTGTTATGGTTTTTATGTATATTCTAGTAGGCCTTGTGCATGTATACTATTAGTAAATTTGCAACAACTCTTGCAAGTTTTTTCATATTTTTGTTTTTTTCATGCTTAATGTATTTTATTAGTTGGTCATCGCTTTGAATAATATCTCTGAGGTATACTGTGAATCCCTTTATATGACATCTTTATGTTGTTCACAATTTTATTTTGATCGTTGGCCTTATTGGGTTAGAAATAGTGTTGTAATCGATCAATATGGCTGATCAGTGGTCCCAAAAAAGTTATCTTTTTGTGCACTTGATATGTCTTTGACCATATATATCGATCATGCATGATTGCGTCGAATTTGGTAGATCATGCTTTTGCACTTGGTTGACTTTCTTACTTTACAGTGTGTTTTGCTTTTCTATTTCTGGTTTAACTCTCGGCACAGATGTAAGACTGCTATAGTTGACAATTGATGGTCAAACAACCTACCTTTCATTTCAAAACTCATACTCATATATCTTACTTTTGAGGAAAATTTCATTACTTGCATCATGAAGTACGATAAGTACTATAAACAGCTCAAAAGTTCGAGATATAAATGTCAAGAACTATATAATAATTGTAAACTAGCTAATGCTTATTTGACTTAATTGTCAAAGCATGATAGTTGCACTAGAAACAGGTGTATCTTGTATAAACGTTTATGATATTTTCATTTCATACATTTTTCTTTGGTAAATAATTATGTGTGTTCAATAGTAACATCAAATGGCATGTTTTTGATCTAGCAATGTTTCTGGGCTTGAAAGAAATGGCCAAATGGACATTTAAGAGTGATTAGATGTTATTTCCGAAGTTGAGATTGCAGCGAGTTGGCTGCATGTTATTACAGCCAAGATATCTCCCAATTTTAATGTGTTACTACTATATTTCTAGGTTGAAAATTTTAAAAGACAACTCAAAGACCAAGCAAAGGCAGCTCAAGAGCGGGAACTAGCTGCGAAAGAGCAACAAAAGGCTGCTGAGGAGTGGGAAAAGGCAGCGGAGGAACGAGTGAAAGAACTGGAGCAACAAGTGAAAGAGATTGCTAAAATGTTGAAAACACTAAAACCGCCACCTTTCCCGGCCACCTCCCAGTTAGTTGGCTATTTGTCTATGTATATGGAAAATTCAAACTCGGATACCACCTGAACTTAAATCGTTTGCTAACATGTTAGAAACTCAACAGAGTTTCTACAACCGAGCTTTTTTGGATAGTGTTGTATACTTTGAACATGCTACTTAGTTTGTATGATATGAAAACTGTTGTTGGGTCTTTTTATATTGTTGAGTATCTGTTTGGTATTTTATTTTTTATATATAATTTTTGCAGAAATCTGAAATCTGTCGGATGAAATACGAATGAAATTTTGTGGGAAATTGATACAAACCTATCCCATACTAGGCTCGTATTGATGTTCATAAGTCCAAGTGTAGAACTCACTAAAAAAGTTAGCTTGTAAGAGGAGGGGACACCTTAACTTATAAACCATCAACCAATCCATACTTGACCGATGTGGGATCGTAACAATAATTGATACGAACCTATCCCATACAAGGCTCGTATCGGTTCATAAGTCCAAGTGTAGAACTCACTCAAAAAGATAGTTTTTTGAATGAGTTCTACACTTGGACTTATGAACCAATACGAGCCTAGTATGGGATAGGTTCGTATCAATTGGTATTAGAGCTAGCCCTACCTTTCGAGGACCAACGAGCTCGGAGTGGTGGCCTGTGGAGTGGTGGCTTGGACCCGAAAGAAGGGTGCCAACCGTGACCAACATAGTCGTGACCAATGAGCTTGGAGTGGTGGCCTATGGAGTGGTGGCTTAGACCCAAAGAGGGGTGCCAACCGTGACCAATGAGGATGTTTGTTCTTCAAAGGGTGGGGTATTGTTATGATCCTACATCGGCCAAGTATGGGATTGATTGATGGTTTATAAAGTCTAGGTGTCCCCTCTCTTACAAGCTAGCTTTTTGTGTGAGTTCTACACTTGGACTTATGAACATCAAAACGAGCCTAGTATGTGATAGGTTCTGTGAAAACGTAGAAGGGCGGTGAATACATTCCCGTTTTAAAAACTAAAAACTTGTTGTATCAAATTTCCAATTTGGCTTGTTTTAATATGAAAGATGTTAAGTATAGTTTATTACTAGCATATACTAAACAAGTTGTCACACAAGTATTATCAACTAATCACAACACAAACAATCATATAATGCAAACATAAAAGTAAAGAGGTAAGTAAAAGAAAGCGCAAACCGAACACGATGATTTATAGTGGTTCGGTCACGGAGCTCCTCTCCGCCCTACTCCACTCCCCGAGTACCCAACTCGAGAGTTACTTCACTAGATCAACAAGCTCCCTTCTCGGCGGAGAAAACCTTACAATCGTCGCTTACACTTTTTCCGGTACAAAGCTAAATATCGGGTTCTAGTTCAAGGTAGAACCACTCCCATCGTCGCTTATACTTTTTCCGACACTAAGCTAGATGTCGAGTTCTTTTACAAGGGTACAACCACTCCCGCTATGTTTTATGGCCCAACATAGAAACCTTGTGTTTTATGGCACAAACACATAAACCATCTAATCTAGTATGAATAGATTGTGATGCAATGATGTTTACAATGATGATCCATGACATAAGTGAATCATGGATATGAATGACTAATCTAAATGAACTTCCATTGAAAGGAAGCCTTCAATGGATGAAGATCACAAGCTCCCTAAACTTGTTGTGATGGATCTTCATATATGCATGTGGAATCTACATGAACTTCTTGAATAAGAAGTCTTCAATCATTGAGGATGTCAAGTGCCCTTGAATCTTCATATGTTGGAATGCTTTGGTGGATGATGACTCACGATCTCTGAGCTTGCTTCACAGGATCATTACGAGTGTATGCTTACAACATAATGAAAGTTAGTAACATTATGATCATTATGGAAAGGGTGATTAATGTATGATTCTACATGGTTTACTACTGATCTAAATGTATGCAAAGGGTAGAGAGAATGTGTGTTCAAGTTGGTTAAACAATGGGTAAACAATGGGCTACTATTTATAGGCAAACTGTAAAACAAGCCACGGATTTGGCGGATCCAAATCCAGGGGTCCGCCCTTTATGGCATTTGGTTCCGCCCTTTATGGCATTTGGTTCCGCGGGTGTCTGACAAAAAATCTTCAAATATCTTTCCAAATCTAACCAAGATCTTACCAAATCCAATTCTTTGCTTGAAGATCTTTCCAAAATATTTCCTAAATCTACAAGATATCTTAAAGATATCCTAATGATGTATGCAATGATGTCATGAACATATTTCCATTTTAATTCTTAAAATGTAAATAATGTAAATGTATATATGTATGTCCTATGTATATACTAGCTTAACTAATATATGTTTACCAATATGTATCATGTTAGTTTGACACCTAAAGTGTACTTATCCTATTAATCTTAGAAAACATGATGTACAAGTAAAAGTACTTGTATATGCAAAATGTGAAATGAGGTTCTAAGTAGAATGGTTAGTCTTTTTAAAATACTTAATGACCTAGCCGTATTTTAAACATTCTAAATGGTTTGTTAAGGGTTTGATCATAATGCCACATAACAAACATGTACGAACCTGTGTTGTACCATACGAGGACTCGAGAGGTGTTGAATGTATTGTTGAGACAAAATAAGATTACAAGTAACTTGTACATTTTACGTTATGTATCAAGTTACATGTTTGTCATCAATCAAAACAAACGAGACTGCTTGCACTAACAATCTCCCCCTTTTTGATGATGACAAAATATGTAAACGTGATAGAAAGTAAAATGTAAAAAGTTACCTTGTGTCCGTACTACCTTTACATTACCTTCTCCGTTTATACTCTTCTCCCCTATTACTTTCTCCGTTTACACCTTTCTCCCCCTTTTGTCGAAACAAAAAGAGTGTGTCCTTGGAGTTAACTTCATTTCTCCATGAAATGGCGAGCTTGCATCGTCCCTAGTGAAGTTAAGTTTTCTACTCCAATTTCCTAAGGTTGTTGCGTCCCCTAGGTTATTAGCGGATCCATGGATCAAATTAAGATCCTTAACCTACATCAAGGTTAGTGTTGTGCAATAAAAAAAATATATGAAAAATGCATGATGAATGAAATGCATATAGCCAACGATACACGTGGGTAAGCTATGTTGGACTATCTCCTCTTTTTTGTCGAAACACAAAGGTGTGTCGAAGAATGAGGATAATTAAGAATGCGTGCATGCTCCCCCTTGACTGTAGCTCCCCTTTGATCAATACTCCCCGTTGCTAGGGTACCACCGTATATGATGCAAGGATGAAGAATGCTACAAAATAAAGGTTAGTGTAGAACAATGTGTGTATATAATGCATTCTATAAATGCTTGACGAAATCTCCCCCTTGCTCTAGGGTGTCAAGATGAACCTACAATAAAAGAAGGGAAATAATCTATGCTAACTTCATCCTTAGATGAGTAAGCTATATACAATCGAGCGTATAAAATGATGAACCTACAATGAAAGGATTAGTGCAATATATTTTATTTCAAAGAAAAATAAGATATATATATGATGCAATAAATCAATGATATAATCACAGGCAACTCAAGACAGAGGACTATGATTATCTAGTAAACCATGTTATAAAGTGTAATCTTCTAATAAGAATTACAATTATAAGAAAAATAAGAATAAGATAAAATCCTACAAAATAAAGCCTAGAAGGATGATATGAATTGAAATATTAAGGGTTAAAGTGAGTGGTGCTGGTGTTGGTTTACTAGTGGTGGTAACTCAATAGATGACTAAAGGTTGATGCAAATAGGTTTTTCGCTAATCCATGGTGGTGATGATTAGTGAAAGAGGTAATGGAATGCAGTGAATTCAGAAACACTAATGTACAACAAGTGCTATAAGAGTATTTGAAGACGGTTGAGGTTATGACATTATCATCTACCAAAGATGATGTACGTGCCATAATATATGCTTGAATGGATTTAAAATGAAGTGAAGACAATTATCACTTAGGAATAAAAATTCCATATGCAATAATTTGAAATACTAGATACCTATATAAGGATGAAAATGACATCATAAGATGCGAGAGTGTTGGTTAGACCAACGTGTTGAGAATGACGATTTTGATATATCGTTTGCACTGACAATGGCGTGCTTGATATGTATCAAGAATGAAAAAGGATGAGATCCTATGATGGTGTTCTAGATAATGAAGGTGTTCTAGACAATGAAGTTGTTCTAGACAAGAAAATCCTAGACTCGTTGGTTACGAGAAGGTTGTTTAGTTTAAATGGTTTGAAAACTGACTCAGGTACCCACGGATTGGGCGGAACCAATTTTTTGGTTCCGTCCGTCTTATCGAAGGGTACCGTGGGACCAGAATTGATTTGGTCATGTTTTGTCATTTGTGATCAAACGAAGGTTCAAGCTAAGGTCTATTTACTTATAACTACTGATTTGGTTTCACTAATCCTAGTCAAAGTCTATGGAGACTTAATGCTTCTTGTTTAAGAGGTTTGTCAAACACATGATGTGTTTTTCTCTTGACGAGGTATTGGTTCAAAACTATGATGTTAGGTTAATAAGGTTTGAATCACTTTGTAATTTTGTGAACTGATTTTAACTAAATGGTGTGAACCTAAGTGTTGGTACTTGAGGATGTAAGAAACATGAGTACATGTTCTTTAATGCGAAGAGACAATTATGTGAATGAATTTCTCTCCCCCTTAATTGGTGGACATTCAACATAATCTGTGATGCATCAAATGAAAAATGAAGGTAAAGTGAAAGCGATGAGCTTAGCAATGTTTTTGCGGATGTTGGTTAGCATACAAAGAACTTCATCCTTGAAGTCACGTAGCTCTTCTCTATCAATGCGAGATGATCGCATGACGAGGCATGTGGTTTCCTCATGGGATGTGTATTGTTATAACTAAAAGGTGATGGAGATGTTGTTAGGAAAGCGGAAGCAATTATGCGGTTTGGAAAGAGGTTGATTGAAAAATACGGAAACAAATTCCAAGTCTCTGAAACTTAATCCTATTAGCTTTAAAAACTATAAGTGAAAGGATCCCATAAACATATTACCAATCTATGTAGCAATAAGGAGATTGCGATTATGCAAAATAAGCATAACAAAGTGAAATAAATAATTTGTTATCAACCTACAAGACAAAAGTCTTAATGACAAAAGATGTTAATATCATAAGATAACATCGTATATAAACAGAAACAAATAATCAACTACTAGACAAAAAAAATTACTACATAGTATCAAGACACATAATCATATTATAAGAGAGCATGACATTGTTTGAGATACTTCATTGTGAAATTGTTTTGATGTTAAGCTTAGTCACATAAGTACATTTACTCATTAATTAACACAATGATCTATGTGATTGATTTCTAGAATAAAACGACTTCTAAATGTTTATCATACCAAAAGCACTTTGAAAAATTATAGGTGCACACATGGCAAATACATAATGTGACAAAAGTCACAAAAGAAGTGAGACGACAGAATCATGCAAACCATTCTAACATTTTGGAAGCATGCATCATTTAGACTATCCTACGAAAATGCTCAATGAATGTCAACAAAAGACAAGAGCTATCTAATCACCATGTATTAAAAATGACATATCGTGAGTTAACAAGAATCATGTTAATCTTGTGAAATATCATATAACAAGTATCATGCAAGTCATGTTAACGTGAAACATATAGGCATGCAGACAGAACCTTTCCAAGGTTTACACATTTGACTATCAATCAAATAATTATCATGATAACATCAAGATATCAAACGAATAACATGTAATCAATACACGTATATGTAGTGCAAGTGATTTTACTAAAAAAAGTCACAGCTACTACATGTTTGATTAATATTCCTAAGACAAGATAAAATATCATCTTTTAAAACTTACTTTAGGCAAGTATAGGAATACAGATTTTTCAAGTTGGAGAATGAATATGATACTATTACTAGCGGTGCTCAATTCAGGCTAGACACGACCAGTTTTACGGGTGATTCCACATACTCAACTTCTCTCCTGGAAGCAATTTAACCGTTAGGTTAAATTAGGTTTCTAGTGCAATAGATTCTCCAGTAGTCATTCTCATGTTAGAAATATAGGAATTCCTATTTTTGCCTATTAAAGTATAAAAGATGATAATTCATCAATACTTGACTTAATAAGACTCGACTATATCTGTTAAAACTAAGGTGATGAGGATGTCATGTTTTACATGAGAATTAGACAAATATGTGTTAACATATTATAATCTCGTGTTTGAAATCTAAGGTTATTGCATGATCTAATGGATGACATCTTTTATAATGTATTTGATGCGCGTGATGTGTCGTTGCGGTTTAGCAGTATTAATGCCTACTCAAGTTTTAAATTTATATTTAGCCGACTTATCAATAACACACACACTTAACGAGCAGTGTACCCGGTCAGTATGAATATAATGGTAAGCAGAGTGTCGATCACTAAGAGTGGAACGTATTATCTAGTTATTCTAATCAGTATTTTAATATCCTAAGTTAGTTATACAACCTAATCTAACGCAAGGGGGTTCAGCCTGAGAGACTGGCACAGTTTGGTTATAATTAAATAGAAAACTAAACTAATGAGCACGAATCAGCGATTAGCACACACGTACACAGATAGATACTCGAGACAATAAGAAGACCCGTCCTGATAATTAAATAGCTTGTCACTTGTTTTATTGCTAGTTTTATATGAAGTGTATATAATTAAACCTTTCTCGTTGGCTCTAATCTTATCGGCGAGTAAACCCTTAATGATTACTTATGTCTATCCTACTTTTCTAGAGACGCTAGAATAAATAGGCGAGGAAGGGGCATGGCGACCCAAGCAAGACTCAGCTAGACACAGAGGTTATCAATGCACTAATAAAAGTCACCAAAGACATCAACATATAAACTTTAATTAATGGGAAAGCAATATTAAGGGGAGTGCATGATCTTCCGTAGTCACATGACACAAGCCCATCAATCCTGATGAATTAAAGCGTACTAAAACAATAAAACAAAACTACTTAATGAATTGAATACATGCAGGACCTTCTTACAGCTCTTGTATCTTTGTTTGAGGTGTGTCTTGTGCTGCTTGGTCGTCTGGATTCGGCTCTAGGGTTATACAAAAGGTCTCTTAAATTCGTCTGACCTTTGGGTATTTATAGTTTCTGTCTGAGGGATCGATGCGGCGCATTGAGTTGATAGATGCGGCGCATTGACTTAACTTCGCGTGGGGTCCAAGATTAATATATTCTGGAATATTCGTACACCGTCTTCAGATGCGGCGTAAGTTGATCTTTGTATGCGGCGCATGTACTTTAGCTGTCTTGGATTGTAACTGGTGAAATCTTGATAGTGATACGCCGTATGTTAGAAGTATATTGCGGCGTATCTGGAGTAGAACGAGCTTGATCTTCTTCTTTGACCAAAGTTTCATATGCGGTGCATGACAGAATTGCATGCGGCGCATTCTTCAAAGTCAGGCAATGGTCTTCGAATTCATCTAAGTATGATATTGTGTCGTATCTGTTGAGTGAGATACGGCGCATCTTCTGGATTTCAGTAGACTTTTGACATCTCGCTTGTTTTGCTCCATAATTAGTCCAAAATCGCCAAGTTTCACATAATGCTTGTTTTTACCTGAGAATTACTAAAGTAAACATTAATGTATCGATTCTCATATATAATATAATAAAACAAGTAAAATAAATAGGATAAATGATGATAATAAAATGTACTTATTTGAGTTCATCAAATATCCCCCCACTTGAACTTTACTTGTCCCCAAGTAAACCTTAGAATTAATCATATGAAAATGTATCCTAAAAGATATTAGGATTTATTTTTATATTTAAGCACGTATTCGTTTTGTCATAATCACACAACCAAACACTTAACGAAGTAGAAACCAAAATAATTTTTAATGTAAAACAATTCTAAATCGTTTAGTTGCTTAGTCGTGACGAATATTCTATTATAGGCTTGGCAAGTATACGCATCTCCCCCACTAAAGCCAAGGAGTAACAAGTCTAAAGCGGTAAAAAGGGTTTGTTGGTTAAGGGTTGATCATCCTTTTTAATCTCTATCGATCTCATATTCCAGAAAAGGCGACAAAATTACAAATACATGATCGAATCCACGACCACGATACTTGCAATTGCTCAATTTCTTAACTCGAATGGGCTAAAGATAGGACCAAGTAATCTTCACCAATAATATTATATCAAAAAGGGCGAAAAAATCATAAATACATAGCCGAATCCACGACTACGATACTTAAGATTGCTCAAATCCCTAATCTCAATAAATCAAAGGTTTGGATGAAGAATGATATAGGGTATGGATAATATTTGGGATACAAATTGGTGTAAAATGAAAAATAAACAAAACAGATAAATTAAAATCCTAAGTGTGGTTAATCACTTTCCCAACTATCCCATGAATAAGACTCATATCATTGAATAACTCACGCTTTAACACTTGAAACACACGCTTTAGGTAGACATGAATTATACTCAACAAAATCTCAATCAAAGAATAACCTTAGTTGGCATTCCCATAACGGCCAACTCCCATTCAATCCATAAATATAATATACAACAACAAATAGTGGTGATATCTCCCACTTAATACAAAACTTTACATAAGTTGGTTAAAACAAACTTCCAACTTTTCCTTTTTCTTTTCTATATTTTTTTTTTCGATTTTTTTTTTTTTTTTTTTTTTTTTTTTTTTTTTTTTTTTTGACATCAACATATATGTGTAAAATTTCACAACTTTTCTATCACTATTTTTCCGGATAATTTTTCCATACTCTTCATACTTTCAGAAATAACTGTAATAGTGAAAGTAGCAAACACACGAAAAATAAACTAAAAGTTATACAATATTTACTTTCATACCAATTGCATTGTGCAATTTCCCGACCTAACCAAAGATAACGAATTACGCACGCGAACACAGGTAATGTAAGGAAACACACTTTGCCTAAATCAATCAACCACGGATTTTAATCTACAAGGTAGGCTAAGGTGTAAGGGTGTATCGAAACATTATAACAAAGGTGTAAGAAACGAAAGGAATGGCTCTGAGGGTTTTTCTAGGGGTATCTTACTCTAAAAGTGAGAGTAAACAAAGGGTTTATACGGGGGTTAACTAACCAGTGTAGTTAGTTAATATCACATAACATATAAAGGCTATTTGGGTGTAATCCTAGAAATTTACCAATTTAGACAAGTCACTCCAATTATATAGATAATACTCATTATGGTGGTCTCGAATAGTATACAAGCCAAGTTCTAAAGTTTACAAGTCACCGGCACACTAAAGTTTTAATATTTTTGAAAGAATAGAGTTATGTGTGCGGTTATGTAATTTAGACTTTAAACAAAAACATGCTAAAAAAATTTAAATTTTGATATATTAAGCGCATTTTAAGCATATTTTGAAAAAGTTTAGGACAAGTAAGTGTTCTAATTCTCCATCCCCCCACTTAAGTTAAACAACGTCCTCGTTGTTTGTGTCAAAGGTTAAAAACTGGAAAATAAAAGAATTAGAACAGAAAAACTCCCCTGAGATTTGCTCGGTATGATCCTCCATTATTCGTATAAGAGCAAAAATCAACTTTCTTGTGGATGAGAACGTTTAAGCTTCATAAATGATGTATCCACAAAAATGCAGGAATCTATAATACCATTTAGACTTTAACACACCTGAGTTAAGAAGGTTCAAACTTGCATAATACATTAGTAGTTAGTAAAAATAAAACCTAAAAAAAAATTAAACTGTAAATCATCAGGTCAGTCGATACGCCGTATCTTATGGAAGAAGATACGCCGTATCGAGCCTGGAATAAATACGAATCAAAATAAAAGATGAGTCGCATCCTTAACCAGGGATGCGCCGCATTAAATAAACTGACAGAAAGTTTTAAAGTCAAAAATAAAAATGCAAAAAATGAAATAAGATATGACCAGTGCAGGTGATGCGTCGCGTCTTATGATGGAGATGCGCCGCATCTTCTGCATGTCTGACAGACTCGACACAGAACATAAATTTTTTTTCCTTCGGGTTGTCTTCCGGTCAGCACTTGTCTTTATTCCAGAGTCTTCAAGTTAGACTCACGTTCAGCTCCTTATTTCGTTCTATTGATCCCCACATGTCCGTGAACGATGTAGTTGCGAATTACTTCGTCACGAACATATTCCGGCCCCAATTCAAGTACACCTTTGTAGAATCCTTTCATCTTTTGGTACGAATACTCGATCCCTTCCTCAGCGTCATTTTCATCTACAAAAAGAAATGGTGTAAATTTGTAACAAAATTTGTTAGGGGCATGTTTAAACCTTGGGTGAGCACGAGGCATCATGTAAGTGATAACGTTGCTTCCACTTTGAAAGGTGATCTTTCCTTCAAATCTTTTAGCGTTAATTTCGACCTCCTTTACAAAATGGTTTCCAAACGATCACGTCACCCATCTCAACATCACGATAAGTATCCATGTTTTCCACCACGGTGAAATCTGTAACAACAGTTAAATTCTCGAAAAAAATAGGTACATTCATGAATATTCCAATTACGTTTTTCCCTCTATACTCAATTTTGTTTTTCATTATAGAATTATAGAAATCTTTTGACATTACATTAATTGGTAAAATAGGGAAAAAGTTGCACTAGTACAAAAATGGGATTTAGTCACACATGCTTTTTTTCGAACAGCCACACAGTCGCTTTTTTGTGTGACTAAATGTACGAGAATAAAATAAACAGCCACACTTGATCCGACTTATGTGACCATTGCCGAATTACATATGAGGCTACAGCCACACATTTGAATATTTTCGTGACTATACGTATCTGGTAAAAAAAAATTTGATTTTTTAGTCACTTATAATTTGGGACGTGTGACGGATACAAATAAGGTTGAAACATTAGTCACACTATATATATACATATGTGACAAATATATGTCACGCAATTGAAAAGTGTGACCAAAATCCATATATGGTCACACGAAGTAATTGTGTATGTGGCTAAATCATATGCTCAAGTTTGTCACACATTATTTAAGCGTGACTGCTAGTTTTTGTAAAACCCGCAAATTAAAACAATATGAAAAGACTAAAATGCCCCGAATTTAAAATCGTGAGAACTTATGAATACAAATTAAACAAAATTTAACCTAAGTCTAACTTAATATTAAAACTATACATTATCTATTATGTTATAAAAAAAAAAAAAAAAAAAAAAAAGGGAAACAAGTTACATATGTGCCGCCCCCCCCCCCCCCCCCCCCCCCCCTTGGACCAAGATAAGGTCTATGTTCTTGATTGGAGAAAACTTGGTAAGTCCCTATAATCTTGCAAATCATTCCTAACTTGCCAAAACAAATTGTCGGTTCCTTATTATCTTTATACACCGAATTTTCAACATTTAAAAACAATCACAAAACCCTACAACAACCAAAACAGCGGCTGTCTCCAAATCACTGCTGCCACGCCTTGAAAATCATCCAAAAGGGCTCCGAAAACTTGTTCTAACTATCGTCTAATCGTCACAAGGTAAGCCCCTAACCCCTATGATGATCCATACGAAGTTTACACGTCAAAAACTAACCAAATCCATCACGTTTTGATGCTGTTTTTGGGCTGCTGTTGGCGCAAGAATAGGAGGAGGAAAAGAAGCCTTCGTGTGGTGTCTTTGATCCGTGTTGTGTTCGTGGTTTTCGTGGTCATCGAGGGTATCGTGTTCTTATTTAATTCGTATTCTTATTCAGTTGTTATAATCGAAATATATGTGTTATAAAATCAAAAACATTCACATAAAATCATGAGTGATAAAACTCTAAAACTATGTTTGTGAATTGGATACCACTTTTGGGTGTGAAATAATTGATGAGAATGATGTTAAATATGTTAATGAAGGATCAAAATATGTTATGGACTCAATTAAAAACGTTTGGGATGAAAAACATGTGATTTGGATATGAAAAACCCTAACTTGGTTAACTTGCTGTGTGGAATGTTTCTGAGTCCGAAATTTGTTCAACTTTGAAGGGCTATAACTTTATGATGGAATCGTGTTTTTGAGTGACTCAAAATCCCTAAACTAAGTTCATTGAAATAGCTATCTGGAGAAATTTAGTTTGTAATTTTTAGAGGATTAGAAGGTTACTTTTTGATTTTTAGAAAATTATGTGTCTGGTCGGATTTGTGAGTCTGGAAAATCAGTCCGGGTTTTCCATTTTTAATTTTCAAACCGTGTTGAGTTAGAAGGTGTCCTTTGAACTGGGTAATATTCAAGATGTATATGACTTCCTGGAATTCTTATAGATTTTTGTGAATTTTTCTTAAAAGGTTTCTAGCTAATAACTTTTCGTATAGTAAAATTTCTCAGAAATCTGGACGTGTTGTGAAAGTGGATTTTTAGTACATATCTATACCACATAATAAAATCTGGAAAAATTTGATAAAATAGTTTAGACATGTGAGCACCTCTGGGAATTTTTGGGGATTTTAATACTGAGTTCTTAAACGATTTAGAATTTATGGAAAACCTGACAAATTTGTACTTAAAACTGTGTGATGTTATAAAAGTGTAAAATTGTGAACTAAAGGGTGTGATGTGTTTATTGTGTAACCTTAAGGGTTTAATTGGATATTTTGCTAAAATCAAAGGTCATAACTTATAAAATCTGTAACTTGATGATATTTTCATATTATACCCTAAACTTATGATAATTACATAGTGAACCCCTAAAGTTATGATAACTACTATATGACACTAAAACTTGTGAATGACATTATGAATCATAAGCTAAGAATATGATCATCTCTAATCTTTCAAATTGAAATACGAGAATGTTAATGATCAAAGCTCCTTAATATGAAATGGGAACAAACATGAAACCATATGATTATACGAACTTAAGAGAACTTATGTTTATTTGTAGATCGGGTGAAGAGGGAGTGATCTCCTACTTGATTTGATTTTCATTTCTTGCTTGCGTATTTCGTTAAGGTACAGATATTCTGCCCTTCTTTAGTAAGGTGCCTTCGTCTCATGTTGATTTCTGATTCACTGCCATGTTCCTTGTTTCTATGAACCTTTGACATTGACCTACTGATACTGAACCTTTCTTATATTGAACCTACTGATATTGAACCTCTGTTACTGAACCACCTGATATGAACTGTCTGTTATTCTATGGGGCTTTCCTATTTGAATCTATGCCTTTGTTATGTTTTCAATAATTCATGAACCTTGCTTTAATTCTTTTGATACATGATATGACCTGTCCATCACCTTGTAATGTGAATATTTATGACCCTGGGATATTTTGAAGGTTCATAGGATTTTATAACTAAATGTAAAAACTCTTCTTAATTACATGTGAAAATGTTTTGAAAACTTTCTTTAAAGGACCTACTTTATGAAGACTGTTTTAAGGTTTACCTTCATGAAAGCTATTGTAAGAGATTACTTTTTGAACTATGATAAGAACTTTTAATATAAACCTTTAAATTGAACCTTATTATGAACCTTGAAACAAATTGATATGAACCTTCTGATTTTGGACCCCCTGATTCTTGACCCTTCTGACATTGGACCTTTTAATATTGAACCTATTTTCTGATTCCTGACTTATTGCTATGTTTCCTTGTTCTGTGAACCTTGCTTGTCTATTTCATGATATTATGAGCTTTTGATATGATCTTTCTGATATATGATCTTTCTGATATATGATCTTTCTGATATATGATCTTTCTGATATATGATCTTTCTGATATATGATCTTCCTGGTATATGATCTTTTGATGTTAAACCTTTCTGATATTGAACATTTCTGGTATGACCTTTCTGATATGAACCCCTGACATGAACTTCTGATATTTTGAAATGGAAATTGACTTATGTAACTAACTTAAATACTTGATACCTTGCTATAAACTTAACTTGAACCCTGATTCACTTGATATGAACCATTCGACTTGAACCTTTATTTGAACCCTTGTTCTGATCTTTGTTCTGAACCTTGTCTTGTACTCTTATATAAAACATGACATGGACTACCTGACCTTTAAATACTTGAACCTAACACCCGATACTTGAACCTAACACCCGATACTTGAACTTGACACCTAATACTTGAATCCGACACCTGATACATGATACTGATTTCTGATACATGATGCTGACTTCTGATACATGATACTGATTTCTGATGCATGATACTGAATCCTGATACATGATACTGATTTCTGAGGCATGACACCTGACACATGATACATGATACCTGACCTTAACCCACAGTTTGATACTACGAGCCATAACTAGTCATGAGGGTTTCATGACCATGTCATTGATGCACCGATGGCATGACTCTAGGGCAGGAGAGTGATGACCTGTTCCGTCCCTTCTATGTATTTATTTGGTGTTGGGAGGTTTATGGCCACCGGGGGCGTATGGATGCATCCTAGAACTGTTACTGTTACTGATTACTGATTTTTGTATTACTGGTGACTGATGGTGTGTGCGATACACGTCTTTCACATACTGGGAGCTGATCACTCCATTTACTGATTGAGGACTCCCCTCGTATTTACTGATTACTGAGAGGTCTCCCCTCTACATGATTATACTGATTACTGTTACTGATTACTGATACTGGGCTCGTAGAGGATTTCTGTTACCCTGCACCTTGTAACCTTATAACCCGATTACCTTTACTCACCGTTATTATTACTGTTACCCTGTAACTTGGAATATGACTTAACACTTGACTTGGCTGGATCTGACCTGGTATGTGGTAGGATTACGAATTACATTTTATACTATTCTGCAACTAGTTTAATCATGATCTGTCTGTATAACCTTTACTTTCCATTACTGTTACTGCTACCCTATCGTATGATACATGACTTAATACTGAGCTTGACATGATTTGACTGGGTTGTGTGGGTTACGGTTTCCTTTTCACCTATCTTCTGTAACTAGTTCTAATCCTGTTATATCTGTATAGTCTTCATGTTCCTGTTCTTGACTATCGTGATACCTGGTACTCGTTCATTTACTTCGCTACTTTACCGTTACTGCTTGTTATCGTTATATCTGTTCACTGGGCTTTTTAAGCTCAGCCGCACGTTTTCTTTTCGTGTGCGGCAGGTTATAAGCAGGACGACGGGTTTGGGTATGAGTGAAGAGACTTTTGGACATAGAAGATTTTGATAGTTATTCTGAAGTAGAAGTCATTAGAAGGATTGCATTTGCAGACTTAGTATTTAGTTTTGTTTCATTCCTAACCCTATAATGTTAGTATCTCATTTGTAACCTTTGATATTTTATTGTATTACTATTGAAGTATGCTTTGTTTAATCTGATATGAAACCATTGACGTGACACCTTTACCCTTGCCGGGTTGGGGTGTTACAATTATGGTATCAGAGACAGGCTGCGACTTGTAATACATTTACCCTGTCCTGTGCGTTTAGGACCATTAAGTTTCCACTGTAGGCGCTCATAAGATAACCTGTAAGAAGTTGCTTTAGGATTTCTGGATATGAACCTAAGTTTTGACCGGTGAGGAATGGGTAGACTATAAGGCATTTGTTTAAGTATCTTTGCTTCCGCAATACTCTGATTCGTGCCTTACTGTTGGTTTAAGTCTGTTGAATCCCTCTTGGAAATTGAAAGTTTATGCCTTACACCTAAGATTTGAAACCTAATTAAGTTTTGAAACATTGAAACTTGCATAGAAGACTCCTGACACTATTTGATCCTTATCTCCGGATTCTGACTCTGACCTCTGATCCGTTGTAAATCATGTGATACCTCGTCGGGCAATTCTGAGAATCTCCATAGCAATGACGTACTCGATACATTCTGTTGTTTGTCTCTTGCTTTTGATAAGCATCTGTGAATTTTCTGACGCTTTTTGACCTCTGAGACCGTAGGAAGACTAGGTGGATTAAGATAAGTTTGTCCTGTTCACGACTTGAGATAAAGTATGACCATCATGAGGGCATATTTATATGATACTAGTATTATGACGTCTGGCCAACGTGATAATACTTACATCATATAACGTGCACTCTTTGTGGGCATAGGATATTTCAAGAAGTGCCTTAGAAGCCTTAGAATTTCTGATATCTGTTTGAGATCATCCGCGTTTAGTGAGACTTTAGATTTATTCTAACTATATGATTGATCCGCTGTCTTTGATATACGATTTGATACATTTGATGATTCGTCACACGCTTCGTTGACCGATGGTACGTTCCTTAGTTCGATCAGTATCTGCTTGGAATTGATGAGTTCTTCTATTATGGTGCACTAGTTCCCTTTTCGTTAAGAATCTGGACTGAATTGATGAGATTTTACTCTTTAGTACTACCTTCGTATTGCTTTCAGGCATAAATGTTTCATGTATCTCCGTGTGAGATTTAAGTCGTTATCCGCTGAAATGTTGTTTCGTATTCCTTGGAACGAATTCGTTGTAAATTATGGAAGCCTAGGGCTTTTCTATGATTTTGATCAGGTTGGCAAGGTATCTCATCGCTTGGCGTTACCTTCCCAGTTATATCATGTATACGATGTATTCCATGTACCACTTCTTCGTTAGTATGATTATCATCCGCTCCATGTTGTGTTTTGCCCATTCGATCAGATTCGTGAAAATCTTTCGTATTGTGAAGAACCTGAGGCTGTCTTGAGCGTCAGAAAAGAGTCATGAGAACTAAAACAATTCCGTTCGTAAAGATTCTTTGGAAGAAACATCCTGAGAGCAAGGCTACTTGGGAGACCGAAGAATCAATACGATCCAGTTATCCGAATTTTTTTTTTTGACTTGATACGTATTCATTTCGTTATTGCTTTCGATTTCAAATTTCATTTCGATTTCGCACTTCAATTTTCGAGGACGAAAATTTTTTTTTTAAGAGGGGAAGAGTTGTAAAACCCGCAAATTAAAACAATATGAAAAGACTAAAATGCCCCGAATTTAAAATCGTGAGAACTTATGAATACAAATTAAACAAAATTTAACCTAAGTCTAACTTAATATTAAAACTATACATTATCTATTATGTTATAAAAAAAAAAAAAAAAAAAAAAAAGGGAAACAAGTTACATATGTGCCGCCCCCCCCCCCCCCCCCCCCCCCTTGGACCAAGATAAGGTCTATGTTCTTGATTGGAGAAAACTTGGTAAGTCCCTATAATCTTGCAAATCATTCCTAACTTGCCAAAACAAATTGTCGGTTCCTTATTATCTTTATACACCGAATTTTCAACATTTAAAACAATCACAAAACCCTACAACAACCAAAACAGCGGCTGTCTCCAAATCACTGCTGCCACGCCTTGAAAATCATCCAAAAGGGCTCCGAAAACTTGTTCTAACTATCGTCTAATCGTCACAAGGTAAGCCCCTAACCCCTATGATGATCCATACGAAGTTTACACGTCAAAAACTAACCAAATCCATCACGTTTTGATGCTGTTTTTTGGGCTGCTGTTGGCGCAAGAATAGGAGGAGGAAAAGAAGCCTTCGTGTGGTGTCTTTGATCCGTGTTGTGTTCGTGGTTTTCGTGGTCATCGAGGGTATCGTGTTCTTATTTAATTCGTATTCTTATTCCGTTGTTATAATCGAAATATATGTGTTATAAAATCAAAAACATTCACATAAAATCATGAGTGATAAAACTCTAAAACTATGTTTGTGAATTGGATACCACTTTTGGGTGTGAAATAATTGATGAGAATGATGTTAAATATGTTAATGAAGGATCAAAATATGTTATGGACTCAATTAAAAACGTTTGGGATGAAAAACATGTGATTTGGATATGAAAAACCCTAACTTGGTTAACTTGCTGTGTGGAATGTTTCTGAGTCCGAAATTTGTTCAACTTTGAAGGGCTATAACTTTATGATGGAATCGTGTTTTTGAGTGACTCAAAATCCCTAAACTAAGTTCATTGAAATAGCTATCTGGAGAAATTTAGTTTGTAATTTTTAGAGGATTAGAAGGTTACTTTTTGATTTTTAGAAAATTATGTGTCTGGTCGGATTTGTGAGTCTGGAAAATCAGTCCGGGTTTTCCATTTTTAATTTTCAAACCGTGTTGAGTTAGAAGGTGTCCTTTGAACTGGGTAATATTCAAGATGTATATGACTTCCTGGAATTCTTATAGATTTTTGTGAATTTTTCTTAAAAGGTTTCTAGCTAATAACTTTTCGTATAGTAAAATTTCTCAGAAATCTGGACGTGTTGTGAAAGTGGATTTTTAGTACATATCTATACCACATAATAAAATCTGGAAAAATTTGATAAAATAGTTTAGACATGTGAGCACCTCTGGGAATTTTTGGGGATTTTAATACTGAGTTCTTAAACGATTTAGAATTTATGGAAAACCTGACAAATTTGTACTTAAAACTGTGTGATGTTATAAAAGTGTAAAATTGTGAACTAAAGGGTGTGATGTGTTTATTGTGTAACCTTAAGGGTTTAATTGGATATTTTGCTAAAATCAAAGGTCATAACTTATAAAATCTGTAACTTGATGATATTTTCATATTATACCCTAAACTTATGATAATTACATAGTGAACCCCTAAAGTTATGATAACTACTATATGACACTAAAACTTGTGAATGACATTATGAATCATAAGCTAAGAATATGATCATCTCTAATCTTTCAAATTGAAATACGAGAATGTTAATGATCAAAGCTCCTTAATATGAAATGGGAACAAACATGAAACCATATGATTATACGAACTTAAGAGAACTTATGTTTATTTGTAGATCGGGTGAAGAGGGAGTGATCTCCTACTTGATTTGATTTTCATTTCTTGCTTGCGTATTTCGTTAAGGTACAGATATTCTGCCCTTCTTTAGTAAGGTGCCTTCGTCTCATGTTGATTTCTGATTCACTGCCATGTTCCTTGTTTCTATGAACCTTTGACATTGACCTACTGATACTGAACCTTTCTTATATTGAACCTACTGATATTGAACCTCTGTTACTGAACCACCTGATATGAACTGTCTGTTATTCTATGGGGCTTTCCTATTTGAATCTATGCCTTTGTTATGTTTTCAATAATTCATGAACCTTGCTTTAATTCTTTTGATACATGATATGACCTGTCCATCACCTTGTAATGTGAATATTTATGACCCTGGGATATTTTGAAGGTTCATAGGATTTTATAACTAAATGTAAAAACTCTTCTTAATTACATGTGAAAATGTTTTGAAAACTTTCTTTAAAGGACCTACTTTATGAAGACTGTTTTAAGGTTTACCTTCATGAAAGCTATTGTAAGAGATTACTTTTTGAACTATGATAAGAACTTTTAATATAAACCTTTAAATTGAACCTTATTATGAACCTTGAAACAAATTGATATGAACCTTCTGATTTTGGACCCCCTGATTCTTGACCCTTCTGACATTGGACCTTTTAATATTGAACCTATTTTCTGATTCCTGACTTATTGCTATGTTTCCTTGTTCTGTGAACCTTGCTTGTCTATTTCATGATATTATGAGCTTTTGATATGATCTTTCTGATATATGATCTTTCTGATATATGATCTTTCTGATATATGATCTTTCTGATATATGATCTTTCTGATATATGATCTTCCTGGTATATGATCTTTTGATGTTAAACCTTTCTGATATTGAACATTTCTGGTATGACCTTTCTGATATGAACCCCTGACATGAACTTCTGATATTTTGAAATGGAAATTGACTTATGTAACTAACTTAAATACTTGATACCTTGCTATAAACTTAACTTGAACCCTGATTCACTTGATATGAACCATTCGACTTGAACCTTTATTTGAACCCTTGTTCTGATCTTTGTTCTGAACCTTGTCTTGTACTCTTATATAAAACATGACATGGACTACCTGACCTTTAAATACTTGAACCTAACACCCGATACTTGAACCTAACACCCGATACTTGAACTTGACACCTAATACTTGAATCCGACACCTGATACATGATACTGATTTCTGATACATGATGCTGACTTCTGATACATGATACTGATTTCTGATGCATGATACTGAATCCTGATACATGATACTGATTTCTGAGGCATGACACCTGACACATGATACATGATACCTGACCTTAACCCACAGTTTGATACTACGAGCCATAACTAGTCATGAGGGTTTCATGACCATGTCATTGATGCACCGATGGCATGACTCTAGGGCAGGAGAGTGATGACCTGTTCCGTCCCTTCTATGTATTTATTTGGTGTTGGGAGGTTTTATGGCCACCAGGGGCGTATGGATGCATCCTAGAACTGTTACTGTTACTGATTACTGATTTTTGTATTACTGGTGACTGATGGTGTGTGCGATACACGTCTTTCACATACTGGGAGCTGATCACTCCATTTACTGATTGAGGACTCCCCTCGTATTTACTGATTACTGAGAGGTCTCCCCTCTACATGATTATACTGATTACTGTTACTGATTACTGATACTGGGCTCGTAGAGGATTTCTGTTACCCTGCACCTTGTAACCTTATAACCCGATTACCTTTACTCACCGTTATTATTACTGTTACCCTGTAACTTGGAATATGACTTAACACTTGACTTGGCTGGATCTGACCTGGTATGTGGTAGGATTACGAATTACATTTATACTATTCTGCAACTAGTTTAATCATGATCTGTCTGTATAACCTTTACTTTCCATTACTGTTACTGCTACCCTATCGTATGATACATGACTTAATACTGAGCTTGACATGATTTGACTGGGTTGTGTGGGTTACGGTTTCCTTTTCACCTATCTTCTGTAACTAGTTCTAATCCTGTTATATCTGTATAGTCTTCATGTTCCTGTTCTTGACTATCGTGATACCTGGTACTCGTTCATTTACTTCGCTACTTTAACCGTTACTGCTTGTTATCGTTATATCTGTTCACTGGGCTTTTTAAGCTCAGCCGCACGTTTTCTTTTCGTGTGCGGCAGGTTATAAGCAGGACGACGGGTTTGGGTATGAGTGAAGAGACTTTTGGACATAGAAGATTTTGATAGTTATTCTGAAGTAGAAGTCATTAGAAGGATTGCATTTGCAGACTTAGTATTTAGTTTTGTTTCATTCCTAACCCTATAATGTTAGTATCTCATTTGTAACCTTTGATATTTTATTGTATTACTATTGAAGTATGCTTTGTTTAATCTGATATGAAACCATTGACGTGACACCTTTACCCTTGCCGGGTTGGGTGTTACAGCGTGACGCTAGTTTTTGTTGAAAATTTAGCCACATATGAATTTGAAATGTGTGACAACTGAAAAGTAAGTTTGAAGCATAGTCACGATATGCATTTAAAAGTGACAAATATATGTCCACACACTTGAGATGTGTGACCAAATGTCATATATGGTCACACTAAACCATAGGCATACATGATTAAGTGTGACCAAAATTCGATACAAATAGTCACGTAAGTTAATATGTGTGTCTAAAGTTAAGTGTGTGTTGCCTGCCAATTCCTAATGTGTATGGTCACACATTTAATTGTAGCACAATCATGTGACTATAGGCAATAGTCAAATTTTGTCATACATTATTTAAGTGTAGTCACAATTCGATACATATGGTCACACATTTCTGATAACTTATGCAATAGTCAAAAATTTAAAAATATCAATGTTTTGGCTCGATTGTAAGCATTTATGTAAGCATATTTTTGTCAGACTATACATTCTAGCAGTAATAACTATACATTCTAGCAGTAATAACTACACATGTTTATCTCATAAGCAGTAATAACTAAAACATTGTTTAAGTCAAACTATACATTCTAGTAGTAATAACTATACATTCTATTTCTTGTCCTTGGGTCCTAGATACTCTTCCATCTTCTTGAGCAGTTCATATGCCATGTTATCATAATTAAGCTGAAGCTTGAGTATTTTCTTCCCACGCAACATCTGATGTAGAATGTCTTTGTGAAACTTTAAAGGGTAATCCTTTTCTACAAGCATGTAGATCACCAACTCATTCACAGTTAAAGCATGTACTCCACATCGTTGAAAAATTTTCCATTCTTTAACAGTATTGTGCGTTAGTCTTCTCCAACATTCATCTTCATGATTTGGTTCAAACATTACCTTCAAATAATTCCAGACTTCTCTATCATAAGCTTGTTCTGGTGTCTTATTACCAAATCTTTGTTTGAGTAATTTCCATAGAGCTATCATATCTCGTCTATCAAAATCATGAACCATGTGAAGAAAGCTTACAAACCTTCTAGAAGAACCATCATGCCTCTTAATATCGTAATAAATTGTTTCCCCATGAGATCCAGACTTATAATCAACAATGGGATGTTTGACAGTTAAAGGTTGTGCATCCATGGCTTCTCCTACAGAGTCAACTGCAAGTTCAATGTAAGCTTGCATTTGTTCTTTAGCAACAGCTTGCTCAGTTGTTCTTGTTTTCTCTTTTTACTGCCTTCTATTTCCAACTGTTCACCTGCTCTCTTTGAACTGTCATTCAAGAAGAGTTCATTGTTTCTCTTGGCAATTGCATACAATTCTTCAATGCTTTTATCATCCAAGAATTTCAAATCCTTTAGTTTCCAACTGGCCACATTCTTCAAATATCTGCACATGAGTAGATGTTTATGATGTACATATGGGGTGTTGTTGATATTAATATAAATTTACCTTTGCAACAAAAAAATAAATAAATAAAAAAATAAAAAAATACCTGCACATGATATCTCTTCTTTGTTTTTGAGTGGGTGGCTTGTTCTTCTGAGCTGCATATCTTTGTGCTGCAAACTTCTTCTTTTTTGCATCAAAAATTTCTTTCAGCATCCTGGCTTTTTCATCTACTGAGTACTTATCTTGCTCTTCTTTATGTACTATTTTAGCAAACTCACAATCAGCTTCAACCTGAGCCCTTTCCTCAAACCATGAAGCTATTAACTCTGCATTTTTTGCGCTTGTAATTTTTCTACATACTCCTTGTCTGAAAGAATCTGAGCAGCTTCTTGAGCAGCTTCTTGAGCATCAAGATCAGCCACTTGTCTTGTCAATTCTTCATCTGTTATCATTGGTTGTTGTTGTTGTTTTGACTAGGTGACTGAAACTTAAATGTCTTCTTAGGTTTTGCACTCCTCATCTTTGTTAATATTTGAGCCATAGTCATATCATCATCACCTTGAGTAGCAGTAACCTTATCAATAGCAGGAATAAATTTAGTCTCAGTAGCACTAACATCAATAGCAGCAATACTAACTTCAGTCTCATATAGAGAACTAACCTTATCAATAGCAGGAATAGCAGGAATAATTGGCTCACTAGCAGGAATAACTGGACCACTAGCAGGAATAACTGGGTCACTAGCAGGAATAGGTGGCTCACTATCAACAGTTGTAACCTTGCCCAAACGCCTATCCATCACCGCTTCATTCCCTTGGTTATCAGCAACTAGAAATTCCATTGGATCACTCTCTTCACAAATACTTTCACCCTCTTTATCCTCCCCTGAAACTTTGCCTTCATTCCCCCCCCCCCCTGTTTGGGAGCATCCTTAGAAGCTTCAAAAGATTAACCTTTTGTTTGGGAATTCTTGATCCTTTGACTCCTTCTAAATACCTAACCCTTCTCTTCAAAGCCTTTATCTCCCCACCTTGAGCTTTGATGACTCCATCTTGGAAGAAGCTATTGCTCGCAGATCACCAATTTGTGCAGACAGCTTGGCACAGGTATCCTTCAATTCATTCAAAAGTTGCAGACTATCCTCACCACTTCGGCTTGTGTTACCTAGCCCGAGAGGTGGATCACTGAAAAAGTTAAGTTCAGCCTCACCCTTAGGATGAACATCCGAACCCCCCATTGTTTCCATGTGACTGGGACCTTCACCTGAATCAGTTCCAGAGGAACTTTCTTCATTAGAAGTTGTCTTGGTTCGGGTCTTAATAATGTTACCACTGTCCTGTACTGCTGCTAAGCTAGACACAGTAGTGGCAGCCCTTGCCAACATGTCACTCCCCTCCCCCCCCCCCAGTGACATCCTCATCTGCAACAGTTGGTATAGAACTACTAGCCTGAGGTAGCTCAGTGTTTTTTGGTGTTAGTCCTACGTTTATAGGTCTGTTGTTGTTGTTCTGTGGGTGTGTGATGGGTACCAGCTGGGATTGCTGAACCTTCACCCATTTGGGTTTGGGCTAGTGCCAACATTGTTGGAAACAAAGGTGTCACTCTCCCTGAAAAATCTTTTCCAACCCTCCTCATATTAGCAAAAACTTTTT